>JAEAOA010002192.1:740000-762500 GCA_016746295.1 Potamilus streckersoni | reverse complement strand
GATTTTGTGGTCCAAATCCCATACCAATGATTTTGTGGTCCAAATCCCATAACAATGATTTTGTGGTCCAAATCCCATACCAATGATTTTGTGGTCCAAATCCTATAACAATGATTTTGTGGTCCAAATCCCATAACAATGATTTTGTGGTCCAAATCGAAGGCAGGAAAACTACTCTGGACTTGCATACCTCTGCAAGTACATCCTGCAACAATCACAATTAGCTTAGATGCAAACAGAGAACTGGGAGGGGAGAACAGGTCTCCTACTATTTGGGATAACATAGGAGTGTTCTCCTTAGGATCATTGTTCATATTTCTTGAGATAAAGACCATTTTGAAAGCTTTTCTTGGTAATGGAGTTCTCATTTTGTTTGACAACTCCACAGTGGTGACATGTCTCAACATCAAAGTGGAAGCAAATCATCAGACCCTTGCATTCTTGTTTGAGATTTTCTAAAATGATGTTCTCAATGATAAATTCACATTTAAGTTAAACATATCCTAGTCTTGGTAATGTATTGGCAGACTCATTGTCCTACAAGAAGGAACTAATATAAATGGAATGGTCTCTTCATCCTTCAGTTTTAACTCAGTAGACACTTGATAGATTTGACCTATGATGGACCTATTGGTGATATGGAGGAAAGCCAAAATCCCAACCTTTGTGTCACAGTTTCAGATCCAAAATGCTTGAATAATGATTATTCTTCATACAGATAGGAATGGCCAGACTTTTCTAACACATAAGGTTCTGAAGGTGATGCAAAAGAATTGTAGAGTCTTATCCTGATTGTTTCATGGGATGGGATCCTCCTCATCAATCTGGCATTGTGTTAAGCAGCTATGATGACAGGTGTTTCATCCAGACCCAGAGTTACTGAACCATCACATCTAGATCTATTAAAATGCAGCCTTAAGAACTACAGTTCTCTCAACAGATGGTGTAGAATCATCCCTCAAGTGAGAGGCAGTGGAGTATGATCTCAGTGGAGTGTACAAGAACATGTTATACCAATGTAGGCATACATACCACACAAGCCAACTTCTTATTCCATGAGAAATAGTTAACACCAATCACAATTAAACCTTCCATACTGGATTTCACTGGTGAATGACACTGAATCCTTTCCCAAATAGAATTTGTAATGGGTATTAACCTAAGTGAACGAGAGACACCATTTGAACTGCTCCTAAAAGCTTAATTTATTCACCTCTCATTTAAGTCCTGCTGCCTCACTGCTTTGGCAATTGTAATGTTATTTGTTATTGGAGAATAACTCAAGAAGGTGTTCTATACTGTTTATTAAATACAAAATATCTATGTAGTTAGGATGAGGAGACAAAACTACTCTAAACTTAAACCTAGTGAACATATAACATAATCGAGCTTTTGGTGTATATCAGTTCTAATCCCGAACAGAATGTATGTTTACTTTTTCTTTCAAGTGATATTTCAAAGTTAAGTAGGTTAAATGTTACACTACAATGATTGCCAATCAAAATCAGCAAATAGATTTTTTTTTATTGGATGACCAATCTACATGCAGTTCTGACAAGATGGATCAGTATCAACCCTGCTTTCATTGCCAAGTACAAGCTAATGTTTGTGGGTAAGCAGATTTTGGATATAATTCCTGTCTACTCTGGACACTTCATCTTTAGGACATGTACAGGACCCACTGTTCTCTGAAGTGGGAAGACAGAGTTGTTGCATCAAGGGTGATCACAACTCATTTGCCTTTATGGAGATCTGAGTACACTTCTCCAGTTTTTATTAGAGATCATTGATTCCAAAAGGCTAAATTTGATCTGCATAAACGTTTGCCAGTGGTGTGAAAAGTTTCCTTTCCAGGTTATTTAATAGCTTCATAAAGATGTGACTTCATGACCTCTGCATGTTTAATGGGAGGGAACATATTTCCCTTTTGAAGCCACTCCCGAACATAGTGAGTCTATTTTCCTTTTGGGTTATCTGAAGTTAGGGTTGACCATGGACGGTTTCTCAGGAGAAAGTGGATTCATCTCCTGCCTTTTACCTAATGTCCTATAATATTATGATTGTGTAATGTATTTGAAAAGGAAATCAATTTTTTCTAGTAAGAAATATTTCTTCCACAATACTTACCCAATTATAATACACATACACCCTCCAAGCCTCCCAGCAGTTACATCCATATAGAAAGTATGCTTTCTTCTCCAATAGTAGCTGACAAATTCTCAGGATTTGGCAACAATCCCCAGTATCAAGGGGAGATTACTTTAATTGCCAACTAGGTGGGCAGATAACTTTTAGCTATTTAGCTAAACCATTTGGACCTAGGAGAGCTGAATTTGTTAGGTAGTAGTTTTCCTAAGGTTTGTGATTGAATAAGTATTGTGAAAGAAACATATTTTGCATGAAAAATGAATTTACATATTTATTTGCATATGTAAATGACCTGATAACATATTTGTATGCATATGTAAATGACCTGATTACATATTTGCATGCATATAGAGATCACCAAATTACATATGTAGCTGACATTTTTTGTATGCATATGCAGAGGACTGATTAGATTCTTATGCCAGGCACAGACCAATTTTTGGCACTTCTCAAGATATTGTTTTTCAGTTTTGGAAATGGGCTATATTAAATACACCCATCATATGTTCATGATCTAAAATCTACTATCACTTTTATAAAGTCCAGAGCAACAGTGTCTTGTAGCACCACAATTTATTCATTTTTCAGGTGCCAACACAATCTCTTCAATGTGGTCTACAATATATAATGTAGTACAAAAGCCAGTGTGCTTATTTTACATGATACTCTCAAGCTATAAATGGGAGTACTTATCATTATGAATTGATCTCTATGATACAACAGTTTCTTGAAGACAAAATACATTACCATTTGCTGAGAGCAAGAACTTGTTAAAAAACATGGCACAGTTAGATTTTGTCACTTGATTGACATGCTACTACAGTGGTGCTAAATGAGCTAAGATTGATCTTGGATAAGGAACAAGTTTACTTTCTATTGTGAAATTCACTTGCTGTGGAATGTTTGCAAGTGTTGGTCAAAGCATATTGCATAAAGTGTCCTTATATTGTACATAGCAATGAACTGGTTGCAGTCTCATGAACTAATTTTTCCACCCTATGAATAGCCATGGATGGGTTTTAATCTTAATAAACAACTTTTTCACAGTGTCAATAGCCAAGGATTGGTTGCAGTCTTATAAACTTCTTTTTCATGGTGTCAGTAGTTTTATGAACTACTTTTCACAGTGTCATTAGCCATGGATAGGTACAAACTACTTTTTCACCCTGTCAGTAGCCATGGATTGGATTCCATCTCATTAACTAATTTTTATCATTAACAATGAATAATGATATCTTCTTAATGATTATGTAGACTGCTAATTATTTACTGTCCAGTTTATGTATTAATAGTATGTATAATAATACCCATTATAGTGAAGTATGTATTAGTACTCATTATTGAGTATGTATTAGTACCCATTATTGAGTCTGTATTAGTACTCATTATTGAATATGTATTAGTACTCATTATTGAGTATGTATTAGTACTCATTGTTTAATATGTGTTAGTACCCAATATTGAGTACATTAGTACACAATATTGAGTATGTATTATTAGTTCCAATTATTAAGTTACAAGTCTCAAATTTAAAAGTAACAAACATTTATTTTAGTATTAACTGTAATTATTATAATGTTGTTGTATCGTATATGAATCAAGACTACTGGAGTGGTCTTGTTAAACAAAATGGAAGTCTATGTGATTTTACTTAAAAAGACATCAAAAATAACAAAAACTGGCCAAATTTATTTTAACCATTAATACATTTTGGCAAAACTTATTTTTGCAGTTTGAACCTGAGACTGCTGATTAGCTAAAATAAAGTTCTGTAAGATTTAGAGAAGAGCAGTAAAGACAGCTTGTCTCCCATTTCCACACTTACATGACAGTTTGTCTCCCATTTCCACACTTACATGACAGCTTGTCTCCCATTTCCTAACCTACATGACAGCTTGTCTCCTATTTTCTTACTTATATGACAGCTTGTCTTATATTCCCTTATATATTTGACAGCTTGTATCAGATTCTGTTACTTATGTGACAACTTGTCTCCCATTCCCTCATGTGACGGCTGGTCTCCCATTCCCTTGCTTATGTGACATCTTGTCTCCTATTTCCTTACTTATATGAATGGGGCCCCTAGTGGCCAAGCGGTCTAAAGCGCTCTCCATTATGGATAACCACTATCTCACCTCTGTCTGCTTGGGTTTCGAGTCTAAGATTTGGCGAATGTGGATATGTGAGAAAGCATGCCAGTAGCTTCTCATGGGTTGGTGGTTCTTTCCGCGGATTTCCTGGTTTCTTCCTCCACCATTAATACTGGCCACCATGTATAGCCTATCGTGTGCTGAAAAATGGCTTTAAGCCCCAGAAGAAGAAGAAGAAGAACAACAACAACAGCAACTTATGTGACATCTTGTCTTCCATTTCCTTACTTATGTTGTAACCTAGATTTAGTTATAGTACCTCCAGTGTGCTAGCTAACCTTCAACATATATATATATATATATATATATATATATATATATATATATATATATATATATATATATTTATCTTTCTTTGTGTAATTCAAGTCTTCCCTTGTACTAGTTTACCCTCAGTGTGTATTTGTCCTGATATTTTTGTGTACCTTTAGAAAGGAGTCATATTTAGTAGTACTGCAATTTTAGATATTAATACAACCTTTTGTAGATTGCTACTGGTACTCTTTATTATTGACAACCAAGGTTTAATTAAGTATTTTTAAACTAGAACAATAGCATGTATTCCACTAATTATTATTTTTGTTTATTCACCTATAAAGAAGTGAGACTAAATTGTTGTTGCAAAAGAGTTGACCTGGATTGGCATTAAAAAAAGGTCATTTATTCAAAAAAAATGACAAAATTAATAATTTGACATAAACTAAACTTCTCTCATGTTTCAGCCAGAAAAATGTATCTTTCAGGAATAATTTTTTCATTGAGGCTGTATGCATGAGTGAGTATGTATTAGTACCATTATTGATTATATTAGTACACAATATTGACTATGTGTCTGACTTTTCACTGAAGGAGATATATCATATTAGAATTTGGATGAAATTTACAATACCCTAACATGTTGACTCTAATAATTATCTACCCTACCTTTGACATAATGCCATGCATTATTAAGGCTTATGCAAATATATATTCACTGCCAGATATATTATTGTCTGCAAAGAAACAAAAGATCTTGCCTCTTTGTGTCAGCATCTAATATATTTCAGTGTATATTTATAATTCTCTTACATTTAATGTGATTATTGTCCCTCACAGAAGACGATGAGAGATGGAGTGTCACAGTACAAGAGAGGGAGTATCAACAACAACTGAGGAGACAGAGGGAGCAAGATGAGAGGCGAGAGCGCAAAGCCAAACACCGGGCCAAAGTTGCACAGCAAAACATCGAGTATGATGCAGTTAGTGCTGAGGGCAAAGGTAAGATAGCATTATAAATCTAAGAGAACCATTTCCTGAGGAAAAAAGTACACAGGTATTTAGGACTGGACTGATAGAATCTAAATTTGAAAATGATTGTACCACAGAGCCACAAAAAGGATTTACTTCTCTATTGTTACACTAAACAATCAATCTTTGTCCACTCCAAATTCTATTGCTTATAGTTTCTTTGTCTTCATGAATTGTGTTAATAGCTGCTTCTGGAATTCCTTAGTTTTGGAGCAATTTCCTGATAAAATCAGTATGACTAAGGAGAAATTATTCCCTAGAAGATAAAGTTAACCATTTTGTGGAAGCAGCAGTAGGTGTGCTTTGGGAATATAACATGGAAAAAATAGACAAAAACAAGACTGCAGTGTCCAGTTTGGAACAATTATAAGCGCTTGACTAACATGGTTAGAAATGACCTTATTCAATATTCCTGCATTAATATTAAAAGGGTGAAAAGTGTATGGGATTGACCCATGCCATGAGAAAGAATACATCATTTATGAAAACACCTGGTTCTGAAAACAATGATATTAACTTCTTTACTTGATGGTTTAATATTGATGTAAAGAGGTCTATATCAGAACTAGAATATGTGTGCACTGTCTTTGCAATATGTCTCTTTTAGCATATATTCTGTGGAAATGGCAAAGTTTTTGGAAGGAAATCTGTCAGGATATTATATTTATCAGCGATATGAACTGTTCATATAAATATTTATTATATTTATAATAATGAGATATTCAAATAAGTGGGTGAAAATTATATTGCCCATGTGGTGATACCTCTTTTAATTTCCATCTGCATTTGCATACAATGGCCTATTTCATTTGTTTCTGCTGCTTCTTCTGTCTGTCTGCTGTCTGTCAGGATGAACAAATCTTAAATTGTCTTAAGTTTGTTGATTTGCTAGTTTAAAATTAGGTGTCTTAAAAAATGCCTAAAATTGAACACCAAACAACAAAAAAAAAAACAGATTTCAAATATTGATCATTGTTAAATAGTTTTTGACATAAATTATACAAATTATTAATGACTGAACACAAACTTTGGTTATTTGGTATTCTGTCACTATTACAGTATCACATACCTCATTCACTATGTGATAAATGGACAGATTGCCTGTTTCATCTGATAGAATAAAATGTGGAAATGTGAAGCTAAGGCCTTTTAGAATTTTTTAAAAATTTTGTTGCAAAAACAAGAACATTGCTTTCCACACAAATACTTCACAGGATGATTTGCATAATACAATTAACCAAATTGTCCACATTTGTATTAAACTGCCATATTGTTTGATTTTGCTAACATTTTATGACCATGACATGTTAGGATTAACAGTAGTTGTGGGGAAAGGTAGCTTGTATTTTTGTCTTTCTTCTGTTTTTATTCATGCTACTGTACAGTTCCTTATTTTGTTGAACAAGCATTTTTAAAACAAATTTTCTTACTCTCATGAAAGGGTGCATATTTTACAGAATAAGAAAGTTGTTCTTTTTCCAGGTCAGTATGATGGTTACTCTAGTGGGACAGATTTAATGATTACTGTAGTGGGACAAATATGATGATTACTGTAGTGGGACAAATATGATGATTACTGTAGTGGGACAAATATGATGATTACTGTAGTGGGACAAATATGATGATTACTGTAGTGGGACAAATATGATTACTGTAGTTGGACAAATATGATGATTACTGTAGTTGGACAAATATGATGATTACTGTAGTGGGACAAATATGATGATTATTATAGTGGGACAAATATGATGATTATTGTAGTGGGACAAATATGATGATTACTGTAGTGGGACAAATATGATGATTACTGTAGTGGGACAAATATGATGATTACTGTAGTGGGACAAATATGATTACTGTAGTTGGACAAATATGATGATTACTGTAGTTGGACAAATATGATGATTACTGTAGTGGGACAAATATGATGATTATTATAGTGGGACAAATATGATGATTACTGTAGTGGGACAAATATGATGATTACTGTAGTGGGACAAATATGATGATTATTGTAGTGGCACAAATATGATGATTACTGTAGTGGGACAAATATAATGATTACTATAATGGGACAAATATAATGATTACTGTAGTGGGGCGAATATGATGATTACTATAATGGGACAAATATAATGATTACTGTAGTGGGGCGAATATGATGATTACTATAATGGGACAAATATAATGATTACTGTAGTGGGACGAATATGATGATTACTGTAGTGGTACAAATATAATGATTACTGTAGTTGGGCAAATATGATGACTGTGTAGTGTGACAAATATGATGATTACTGTATTGGGACAAATATGATTGCTGTACCTGTACCATAAATGTTTATTATTCAGCAACTGTGGATCTAAATAATTTGTATTTTATTTATTCTTGGTTGAATTTCAATATTTAGAATTCAAGCAGTCATTGTCAACATCAGAGGTACATTTAGTATGCATCTTGTTTGCAACTTAAGGTTTACTGTTTTCATGACTGTTACAGTAATAATAGCACATATAATGAAATATAATGATCAAATCATGTATAAAATTTAGGTAGACAAAAATGCCATTTTTACAACCTGCAATCACTTACATGATAAAAGTCAGGCACACAAAATAAATTAAATACATTTATAGATAACAATAGTTACATTGCTATGTATTGGTAAATTTGCAAATTATATACTTTTTCTTTAGAAATAAGCTTGGTTCTTTGTTTTATTTCTCATCTTAAACTGCAGTATTTCATACTTTGTTACAATACAGTGTTGAATTGATTTGGCTTAGTGTTTTTAAAAAGTAATCAGTGCTGGCTAAAGCATAAATGTGCCAAACATAATTTAGAATCAATTGTCTTATTGTTTCTAGATAGACATGGAAGTATATTTCAAAGGTGATACAATAGTCTAAAAAAAGTATAAATACAGGCTCAAAACTTTCCCATGGCATCTTGCAATCAGTCTTGAAATGCCAGGAATGATGACACATGAGGACATACAGTGACTATTCAAGAGTGATGATGAAAAGGAATTTGAGGGTTGATGCAGTAGATTGATCTCCACCAAGAAAATGAACCTTAAAATGGCTCTTTTAGGTGCCATTCATAAAATTGGAAATATTTACTTTGAATATTGCCACCTTTTTCATTATTTACTTTACAATATATTTTTAAAAAATATTGTTCATAATAAGGTGCTGCATACTAATGGGAAGATGAGAAAACAGTCAACAATCAAACACTTGTTTATTGTAAGCAAATCAATCATCATGATCAATGTACTATGCAAAATGGCCAACTGTTGTTAAACTATGAAGATAGTAAAAATATCAAGTTTTTAAAATATGTTGGTTTTCTTACATGTTATATGGCAGAACTAATTTTTTCCCCTCATTTTATGTTGAAAATTTAGGTGTATCTTATATATCATTGTGCATTATACTCACAAAAATACTTATATATATATATATATATATATATATATATATATATATATATATATATATATATATATATATATATATATATATATAGCTGGGAAAGGACCTAGAGACTATGTTACTTTTGCAAAAAGCAGTGATACTCTGAAAAATACAGACACCATGTTGTTTTCCAGAAAATTGGTACTTGTTCATTTCAAGAGTTACCTGGTTGCTGTTTTATCACCTTTCTAAGGTCTATTCTATCATCTGTGTTATCACGTTTCTAATGTCTATTCTACTACCTATATTATCACCTTTATAAGGTCTATTCTACCACCCGTGTTATCACATTTCTAAGGTCTATTTTACCACAAT
This sequence comes from Potamilus streckersoni, assembly GCA_016746295.1. NCBI lineage: Eukaryota > Metazoa > Mollusca > Bivalvia > Unionida > Unionidae > Potamilus > Potamilus streckersoni. The sequence continues at coordinate 753,120 of JAEAOA010002192.1, read as the reverse complement.
GCTATCACCTTTCTAAGGTCTATTCTATCATTTGTGTTATCACCTTTCCTAAGATCTATTCTACCACCTATATTATCACCTAAGGTCTATTCTACCACCTGTATTATCACCTTCCTAAGGTCTATTCTACCATCTGTGTTATCACCTTTCTAAGGTCAATTCTGCCATCTGGTTTATCACCTTTCTAAGGTCTATTCTGCCATCTGGTTTATCACCTTTCTAAGGTCTATTCTACCACCTATATTATCACCTTCCTAAGGTCTATTCTACCACCTGTATTATCACCTTCCTAAGGTCTATTCTACCACCTGTATTATCACCTTCCTAAGGTCTATTCTACCATCTGGTTTATCACCTTTCTAAGGTCTATTCTACTACCTGTATTATCACCTTTCTAAGGTCTATTCTACCATCTATGTTATCACATTTCCAAGGTTTATTTCACCATCTGTATTATCACCTTTCTAAGGTCTATTCTACCACCTATATTATCACCTTTGTAAGGTCTATTCTACCATCTGTATTATCACATTTCTAAGGTCTATTCTACCATTTGTGTTATCACCTTTCTAAGGTCTATTCTGCCACCTATATTATCACCTTTCTAAGGTTTATTCTACCACCTATATTATCACCTTTGTAAGGTCTATTCTACCATCTGTATTATCACATTTCTAAGGTCTATTCTGCTGTGTTATCACCTTTCTAAGGTCTATTCTACCACCTGCGTTATCACCTTTCTAAGGTCTATTCTACCACCTGTGTTATCACCTTTCCAAGGTCTATTCTACCACCTGTGTTATCACCTTTCCAAGGTCTATTCTACCACCTGTGTTTTCATATTTCTAATGTCTATTCTACCATCTGTTTTGTCTCCTTTTCAAGGATTTCAACAATTTATGTAGTTTCCTGTTCAAGGTCTTTTTTACCATCAGTGTTGTTTCCTTTTGAAGGTCTTTTTTACCATCTGTGTTTTCTTCTTTTCAAGGTCTTTTACCATCTATGTTGGCTCCTTTACAAGGTCTATTCTACAAAAGGTTTTTATCTCCTTTTCTACCACCTTTACAGCTAATTTTGCTAACATTTGAGAGGAAAATTTATTTCATTTTTTTCCTTTAATTATTTTTAAACATGAAGGGGAAACTTCTATTATTAAATGAATATTATAGAAAAACAACATATTCTCCTTACATAGACTTTGGACATAGACAAGTAATTGAGACAAAGGAAGTATGTCATTCAATAGTCCTTGTACATAGACAAGTAATTGAGACAAAGGAAGTATGTCATTCAATAGTCCTTGTACATAAACAAGTAATTGAGACAAAGGAAGTATGTCATTCAATAGTCCTTGTACATAGACAAGTAATTGAAAAAAGGAAGTATGTCATTCAATAGTCCTTAGACATAGACAAGTAAATGAGACAAAGGAAGTATGTCATTCAATAGTCTTTGGGCATAGACAAGTAAATGAGACAAAGGAAGTATGTCATTCAATAGTCTTTGGGCATAGACAAGTAAATGAGACAAAGTTAGTATGTCATTCAATAGTCCTTGGACATAGACAAGTAATTGAGACAAAGGAAGTATGTCATTCAATATTCTTTGCACATAGACAAGTAAATGAGACAAAGGAAGTATGTCATTTGATAGTCTTTGTACAAAGGCAGGTTGGTTTAGACAAAGAAAGTATATCATAAAAATTAGAAGTACCTGACTCATTATGGCTAAAATTCATTTTAAGCATTCAAATCTTCAGATTTTGTTTTCAAATGTTCTTGTAGCATCACTTTAATATACAAGATTTATTTGTAGTAAGATGCCAATATTGATTACGTGAACTCTTCAATTCAAAATCTAAGGAATAGATAAAATAATGATCTTTGTTATTTGTGTTTTTTTATAGGTATGCTACCATCAGGAGGATCTCAACTGTTGAGCAGTAGTGAGAGTTTGGTGGGAGGAAGCAGTCATAGTACCTCCAGCAAGGCACTGCCCCGCCCTCAAGGATGGAAAGGAAGTACCCAGAGCCTGCGAAGCTATGGCTCCAGGAAAGGACGTATGTATATCATAGCCATGTCTTGTACAATTTGAAACATTGATATTAACCTGCATGTGAATAAAATAAACTCTGCTTTTAAATAATGTACCATCAAATTAAGGTCTACACTGAACACTTGATATGTGGAACAATCAGCATAGAACCCAATGTGATGGCACATGTTGTGTTCAGAAGAGGTCACTGGAGATAGATAAGATGAGATGGCTTGTAATAATGACTTGGTGGAAAGATAAATATCCAAGCTATTATATTATCTCTGTGTAAGGAGCTATTGCTAGAGTCAGGAAATGAAATGTGTTGTCAGGTGGCAAAATATAAACTTTGCTTTAGGGAATCGGCTCTTTCATCACCTATATTTGTGACAGATGTCAGTGATGAAGTGTCATAAATTTCATTAAGCTTACTACTTTTTTAGGAGTTATGCACCTTTGTTGCCCTTTTTCCAGACTGGTTTTAGCAGCATGAATTTACCAAGTTTTGAGTTCCAGCATTCCATATTGATATTTACAAGAATTACATCTCCTTCTGATTTTTGGTTTCTGCAGCACAACTTTACCAAGAAATATTGCATTGCTTTACATTGATGAGACCTTGATTGATTCTCAACAGTCCTTGACATCATTTTGAGGAGTTATGCCCCCTATTGTCTTCCTGACTTTGGTTCTTACAGTATTACTTTGCCAAGATTTGTTGGATTTGACCAAATTTTATTTGCCTCTTTTCCTGATGAGACTATGAGGAAATTGTGTTTCTAGCTTTCAATGACCTTGTTTCTAGAAGCAAAGCCAATCTCCATAACTTTGGTTTCTGAACATATCTTTATGAGTTCTTGAATGAATCTAATTTCTTGCATCTTAATTTGCAAAGGTTATGGCCCCTTATTTTTATTAAGTCTTTGGTTGCACAGTTTTACTTTTCCAGGTATTGTATGACTTCAGCATTTTTGGGCATTGCAGCATCATATTAATGAGAACTTCAATATAATTTGCAGTATTCTGCATTATCCTTTAGAAGAATAAGGACCCCTAGTTGCCTGACATAAATGATTCCCTACTTGCCTGACTTGAATCAGTTCCTAACTGCCTGACTTGACTTGGGTTTCAACAGCATTTACTAATCTATTCATATCTTTTTTAGAAAAATAATTCCCTGTAATGCCAATATTTATTCTGTATTGTTTTTTGTATATAACTTGTTTTATGTAATATATGTCATTCATATAAACTGAAAGAAATTAATTGATTGTATTATAATGGCATGTAAGGAAACAAGTAAGTCATGCTGTAGATGTGTATGAAAATCAGCCTTCTTGTGATTTTATACAGTAATAATTTTACAAATTAAGAGCTAAAATATAATTTACTTCTTTTTCCCAAGATCAGGAACTACTTTTTCCAAGATTAAACTTTCTGGGCAGGTTTTAATATTTTTTGCATCAGCATCAATTCATGGAAAGTCATCTTGTTGTTGTTATAAAATAATCATTGTTCATTGGATATTTAAATTTGTATCAGCCATGAAGATAGGTATCCTATGACTAACAGTGAAATCATAGTACCATGTATACTCACTTATAAGTCAATCTGCAGACAACATAAACTCTGATATGCCATCCCATAATGCACTTGGACATAAAGGTTTGCATTGTTAATTCTTCTTCTAAAAAACTGCATTGACCTAGCTAAGGGTCTGTGCATTTTACAGTTGGACTTGACTTAATAAGTGAGTATATATGGTAAAAGGAAACTAAAGACTGAATGAGAAATTAAAAAACAAAGTTCATTTTTCCTGCAGAGGATTCAAGGACTGCAGTAAGTCCTCATCAGAGCAGGACTAGCTCAGCTCTTGAGCAGATTCGTAAGTCCATATTTCTAAAACTTTTGTGATATATTGTACATGTATGGTTACACAGTGCACAAGTGCATTTTTGTAAGTTTTCGGTATAATTTTTTTAAAAAATAATCTCACTTTGGATGAATGTGACAAATTCTTGCAGGTTGGGCATGCTGAAGATAGTTTTTAAATTAAGTTATATTTAATTCACCCAGAGATATATGTGCACTGTCCTTTTGATGACATTTCTTTTACATTTGTTATCAATTAGAATAGTAAAGATTTTGCTTGTAATAAAATTGGATCTTGGAAATATTGACAGTTATTATGCTACTTAATCATGAAATACAAGCCACCAGAAATCATGTAAACTTGAATGCCATATTTGCTTTAGGAGGATTTACCATTGCTGTATATTTTGGGACAGATTTACCATTGCTGTATATTTTGGGACAGATTTACCATTGCTGTATATTTTGGGACAGATTTGCCATTGCTGTATATTTTGGAACAGATTTACCATTGCTATATATATTGGGACAGATTTACCATTGCTGTATATATTGGGACAGATTTACCATTGCTGTATATATTGGGACAGATTTACCATTGCTGTATATTTTGGGACAGATTTGCCATTGCTGTATATTTTGGAACAGATTTACCATTGCTGTATATATTGGGACAGATTTACCATTGCTGTATATATTGGGACAGATTTACCATTGCTGTATATTTGGGGATATGATTTGGATAGTAGTCCAGAAATACTTTCCTTATGAATAGTGTGATGATAGGGAAAACGGATTGCATAATTGAGAAAATGGGTGGGTAGTAAAGAGTTACAGATGGTTTCTTGTCCTTATTGTATTATACAGAAGTGAATATAAATTCTATGGATAAAAAGAAACATTGTCATTCATCAGACAAAAGTCAAACAGCAAAGATACAAAGGCCAATATTCACTCCAGATGAGATTTATTTTCCTTCTTTTTCATTCTTAAGTTTTGAAATATAGTATGTGTATGGGTATGCACAGAGTATTGTTTGTCACACCGTATGTGATAGATATTTCTTCTTTTCCCAAAATACTTCACCTTGTATGTAGTTAGTAATATCATTTTCTCCACTCAGAGTAGTTGATGCAATGGTATATCCTGTACAATGAGCTTCCACTTTATTACAGAATCATTGAATGTTCTGATGTTGATATAGAATTCATGCATGTTCAGTCCATATTTTAATTTTGCACACATAATCTGGAACATTTTAGGTCTTTTGACTGATGCCAACATATGAATATCTTTAGATCCAAATTTTTTTGTAAATCCACAGGTACTTTGAATGTTTATATGGCCTTAAACCACATTGAGCTATTGGTAATTCCTTCATTCAGTATGAATCAACCATTGTCCATTGTGTGTCATTCATTCACAGTTTCTATATAGAAACCATGCTACCATTTTGCACATGATTTTTTTTTGAGCATTCTCGCACCAAGTCATTTACATTGGGCATTTTAGCATCAAGGCCTTTTCAGTGAGCATTCTTCCATCAAGTCTTTTACATTGTGCATTTTAGCATCAAGGCCTTTGCAGTGAGCATTCTTCCATTAAGTCATTTACATTGGGCATTTTAGCATCAAGGCCTTTTCAGTGAGCATTCTTCCATCAAGTCTTTTACATTGTGCATTTTAGCATCAAGGCCTTTGCAGTGAGCATTCTTCCATCAAGTCATTTACATTGGGCATTTTAGCATCAAGGCCTTTTCAGTGAGCATTCTTCCATCAAGTCTTTTACATTGTGCATTTTAGCATCAAGGCCTTTGCAGTGAGCATTCTTCCATCAAGTCATTTACATTGGGCATTTTAGCATCAAGGCCTTTGCAGTGAGCATTCTTCCATCAAGTCATTTACATTGGGCATTTTAGCATCAAGGCCTTTGCAGTGAGCATTCTTCCATCAAGTCATTTACATTGGGCATTTTAGCATCAAGGCCTTTGCAGTGAGCATTCTTCCACCAAGTCTTTTACATTGGGCATCTTAGCATCAAGGCCTTTGCAGTGAGCATTCTTCCATCAAGTCTTTTACATTGGGCATGTTAGCATCAAGGCTTTTACAGTGAGCATTCTTCCACCAAGTCATTTACATTTTGACATTATAAAATGAAGACATTTGCAGTGGGCATTCTGGTACCAAGGCCTTTAGAGGGGGTATTTTAGCATCAAAGCCTTTACACTGGGTATTTGATCATTAAGGTTTTTAACATATGTTGAGTGGATACCAATATGAAATCAAATATTGTCACCATTAATAAAATATAAATACCTATAAACAACTTCTAATGAAACAGACAGAAAGCATCCTGGCATGAAGGTATTTTAAATTTGCTAAAATCATGCCATCAAATGTGGCCAGTGTTACTAAAAATATTTGACCAAATTATGACAGAAAGCATCATGGCATACAGAGGGTTTTCAAATATAACAAAAAGCATCATGACATACAGAGGGTTTTCAAATATAACAAAAACCATCATGGCATACAGAGGGTTTTCAAATTTTTTCAAGTGCTACTGATGTAGGTTATGGCAACTATTAGTAAAAACAGAAAAACCATTAAAGACAACTCTTTTTCAAAATCACTCAACAAAATTTGACCAAATTTAACCCTGACAAAATGAATCTTTAATAGTGGCATAAATGATTATTAAAATAGAAAAAACATTTCAACATTTTCTCAAAAACAGTCTTCACAAGATGCCAATTTGCCATAAGATTATTGTAAGTTACTTCCAAACAAAAACTGCTAAACAGAATTTGACCAATTTTGAAAAAAAGCACTCTTGCATAGATGGCTTTTAAATTTGTACAAATGACACCAGTCTGCCATCATTACTAAAGGTAGAACATCTTCCCATGATTTTATCTCAGAAAACACTGAATATAATTTGACTGAATTTGACAGAAAACATCCTCCCAAAGAGGGCTTCAAGTTGTGTTCAAATAATGTTGATCTGCCATGAAATGTAGTCATTGTGATTTAAAATAGATTAACCTTTCAGTTATTTCTTCTCAAAACCCCACTCAACAAATTGACCAAATCAGACAGATTGCATACTGACACACAGACCTTTAAATATGGGACCAAATCAGACATTGCATACTGATATAGAGGCCTTTAAAATGGGACCAAGTCAGACAGTTTGCATAATGACATAGAAGAATTCAAAACGAGACCAAATCAAACATTGCATACTGACATAGAGGCCTTTCAAATTGGTCCAAATCAGACAGATTGCTTGCTGACATAGAGGCCTTTAAAATAGGACTAAATCAGACAGTTTTTATACTGACATAGAGGCCTTTAAATTGGACTGAATCAGACAGATTCCATTCCAACATAGAGCCCTTTAGAACTAGGCCAAATCAGACAGATTGCATAATGACATAGAGGCCTTTAAACTGGACTAAATCAGACAGATTGCATAATGACATAGAGGCCTTTAAACTGGACTAAATCAGACAGATTGCAAAGTGACATAGAGGCCTTTAGAACTAGGCCAAATCAGACAGATTGCATAATGACATAGAGGCCTTTAAACTGGACTAAATCAGACAGATTGCATAATGACAGAGGCCTTTAAACTGGACTAAATCAGACAGATTGCATAATGACATAGAGGCCTTTAGAACGAGGCCAAATCAGACAGATTGCATAATGACATAGAGGCCTTTAAACTGGGCTAAATCAGACACATTGCATAATGACATAGAGGCCTTTAAACTGGACTAAATCAGACACATTGCATAATGACATAGAGGCCTTTAGAACTAGGCCAAATCAGACAGATTGCATAATGACATAGAGGCCTTTAAACTGGACTAAATCAGACAGATTGCATAATGACATAGAGGCCTTTAGAACTAGGCCAAATCAGACAGATTGCATAATAACATAGAGCCCTTTAGAACTAGGCCAAATCAGACAGATTGCATAATGACATAGAGGCCTATAAAATTGTTCCAAATCAGACAGATTGCATTCCAACATAGAGCACTTTAGAACTAGGCCAAAAAAGACAGATTGCATACTGACATAGAGGCATTTAAATTTTGACTATATCAGACAGATTGCATACTGACATAGAGGTGTTTTAATTGGACTAAATTAAATAGATTGCATTCCAACTTAGAGCCCTTTAAATTGGACTAAATCAGACAGATTGCATACTGACAGAGGTCTTTAAATTGGAATAATCAGACAGATTACATACTGACATAGAGGTGTTTAAATTGCATTAAATTAAATAGATTGCATTCCAACATAGATCCCTTTAAATTGGACTAAATCAGACAGATTGTATACTGACAGAGGCTTTTAAATTGGACTAGAGGCCTTTAGAACTAGGCCAAATCAGACAGATTGCATACTGACATAGAGCCCTTTAGAACTAGGCCAAATCAGACAGATTGCATACTGACATATAGGCCTTTAAAATTTATACAAATTATGCTAATCATGAATATGGCCACCATTACTAAATTAAATAGAAAAACTTTCTTTGCAAAGGGACAACACACACACACACACACACACACACATATATATATATATATATATATATATATATATATATATATATATATATATATATATATATATATATATATATGCATAATAATCTTGTTTAGTTTCAGTTTCACACTTTAACTCTGCTGTTTGCACTGCACTATTATCTTTTCTTTGGTCACTCATTATTATAAAACTTCCATCAGTTGCTGAAGTTACCTGTGCAATATTTGCATATTATAATGAAATCTGGTTCACTTAAAAACAGGTGCACAGTGGAATTTTCTGTTCTGGATCCTACTTTTATATAACTTTAGTGTTAATTCTTTATCATCCAGCATTTATTATAAAATTAAAATTTTGAAAATTGGTTTTCTTTTGAAGCTAATAATTTTCAGTATATTCTCTAATTAATTGTTCTGTAGGCATTACATTTTCCAACCAAGGGTGGTGTGGTGGTGGTGGTGGCATTTATTAGAGCACAATAATAAGAGCTGTATTCTTATAATGACCCTATGTATACCATATCTACTAATGGCTTCATGCAAGTCATCGGACTCATCAAGGGAGTAAACGGTGAGTCAAAAGCCATTCCAATGAGTCCTATTCAAGGCGATGATCAGGATAATGTAGTTTTAAAAAATAATTATATTGTTTAAATACACAACAAAAATAATAGTTATATAATGTGACTAAAGCCAGTAAGGCATTTCCCTTGGCAGAAGCATCTGAAACATTCTATATTTATTAAAAACTTTAATGATGCTTTCATGTCATCAGAAATAATCTAAGCATATATGATAATTGGTTTATTGTTAGCTATGTCATTGCTTTCATCAGCCATTGCTGTCACAAATGACGAATTTTGCATGTTATGTATAAAACTATCCTCAACAATGTTTGATAGGATTACCAGTACCTCTGAACAAGTAGTAAGGTCATATTGAATGGTGGAATTCTTCAAAATGCCAATGGCATAAATTTCTTTAGCTGCTAAGTTGTGTATTAAATTAAAAAGATATATATATTTTAAAAAGGGATGTCTTTTACACTCAGCCAATGAATACACTTAAGTAGCACTTTTGCTGCTATATCTTGTTTGGAAGAGTGTTTTGTAAAACTGCATTAAAATCTGTCTGGTGTTGTGAACCTTCCAGAGGTCTTGGAAATGCTCGATCACACATTTTTGGATGCCAATTCCTTTTTATCTGGAATGCAGAAAATCACTTAGGCAGAAGTCCTCCGTACACATGCAATAGGTGTCGGCAAAATTCAAAGACTTGCCAGTCCAGCTTTAGCCACCTGCTTGGAGAGAAAATGTATTGATTACTTAGCTGTGTTGATATTTACAATGACATAATTCGTGGCTGAAAGACCCCTTGATGTACATTTTGTCATTATACATTAGAAGAACATGGCACAATAACTGGGCAAAAAGATTCAAAGACTTTGGCTGGTGGCAGGGTGGAGAAATGTGCTTTTATTTACAATGACAGAATTCAGTGACTAAAAGACCTCCTGATATACATGTTGCCATTATAAGAGTACATCAAAAGAATATAAAGCAATTAGCTGGGTGGCAAGTTCAAAGGCATTGACTGGCAGCTGAGTGGGGAAATATGCTGATATTTACAGTAATTGAATTCAGAGGCAGAAAGATACAGAGATGTACTTGTGGTCATTGATAAGAGTACATGAAATAGACCAGTGTAGGGCAATAAGTATGCATGTGACCTTCGGAATCAAGACATGTTGTGTTTTGGACAAAATGCCATTCACAAATTTGGATAGTATTTTGGAGTTAAATGGCAGACTAATGAAGATTATAATGAGATTCAGAAGAGAGCTATTATTTGCATGAACTGAAAGTTCAGACGGGATAGTCACCAAGTGTAAGAAAAGTTTGTGATGCCTAACTTAGTGCTTGGAATAAAACCTTCCTTGGATTGACAATATTCAGTCTCACTCTCACGGACAAACAAGAGCTATGTCAGTGTTATAAAGAATGTAAAATTAAACTCCGTAGCAACCAATCATTCTTCTTATTTGTATAGTTTTCTGGGAGGGGACTGCAAGTTTTGCTGGTGTGACTCCAAAATGAGAGTCATGGACTCCTAGTTTTAAAATCCTAGCGAGACCTCTGCCTTCAATCAGCAGTTTGTGTTCTTGCAGCCCAGCATGCCTTCCCAGTGTAATGTTCTGAAAGTTATTATTTGTTTCTTGGCACATTTGGTCATCAAGACTAATTTTAGGGTCTGTACATATATGGCAAAACATAAAGGCATCTTCACTGTCACATTTTTCACTCAACATACATTTTGTTTTTGAAAATGTAACCAGCTGTATGTTTTCAACCATTGCTGCACAAAATTGCATTTTACCTTCAAGTAACTGTTACCTCACCTTTAGATGAAAGTTCCATTGGTTCAATAACAATACTATTATCACTGGTTAGTTGTAAAAACGCAGTCCAAATGATTATTTTCTTTGTTTTGGACATGTTATAAGGGTTCTGTTTACCTTGGACACCATTTTCATTCAAATGTTGATAGTAAGTAACCATTACCTCAACTTTAAATGATGAAAGCTCCACTCAACTTTAAATGATGAAAGCTCCACTCAGGTTCAATATTATTATAGTATTATCAATGGTCAGTTGTAAAAACACACTCCAAATGATTTTTTTCTGATCTATTATAAGTATTTTATGTTGGATGTCATTTTCATTTGAATAGTGATAGTATCGTGTAACAACGCAAGGTATACAATTGAGGGAATGAAAATTGTTGCTTCTTTGCGTGATAAGGATGCGCATAAAATAATAGTTTTTCATGAGAATCACAGTAAAATCGCATCTGTTTTTTACCTATTTCTTTTGTGTTGTGATTTATGGTTCTAACATACTGTTGCTACAAATGATGTGACAATTACAAGTCATGTAAGTTCAGTTCCATAAAAAGGCAGCTTCATTTGTAACCCTATGTTTTATGACAACATCGGCATAAGAAACTGATGTGCGAGAGTTTTTCTGTTTGAGTGAATTGTAATCTAGCCAGTGAAGTAGTTAGACCAAACCTTTATTTTGTGTTAATCAGCAAAACATAACTATTGGGTGCGTCAATTTATGTACTAGCGACGATTTTAGGACCAAACCTTTGTTTTGTTTTGATCAGCAAAACATAACTATTGGGTTCGTCAATTTATGTACTAGCGACGATTTTAGGACCAAACCTTTGTTTTGTTTTGATCAGCAAAACATAACTATTGGGTTTGTCAATTTAGGTACTAGCGACGATTTTAGGACCAAACCTTTGTTTTGTTTTGATCAGCAAAACATAACTATTGGGTTCGTTAATTTATGTACTAGCGACGATTTTAGGACCAGCATTGGGATGCATCGTTTACTTTTGTGCATCAAATCAGAAAATTCTGCGTATTTGATGCATGATGCATGGGTAGATAATAAAATATATCTAGTGGGTCATTCTGCCACTGAATTCTCCAGTGGCAATTGTCTATGATGTGGGAGGTAGCATGATCAAGCCGAGTTTTACTAGAAACCTATAAATATGGTAATTGCAGCTGTCTCATTTGGCGATCAGAATTAAAAGTTTGTGTTAGGTCTGATCAGCCTTGGTAGGACATGATGCAGCATATATGCGGCATGATGCTGCAGTGCAAGACTTCACTATAAACAGTGCAGACATCATAGTGATATGATTCAAAGTGTTAAAGCTACTCAGAAAATCTAAATTTCACACACACACATACACACACACACACACACACACACACACACAAACATACACACTGAATTCAGTCATTGTAAATATCAGCACAGTTAAACGATTGATCAGTCAACACATTTTTCCACTCAGCATCTGCTTGAAGATGGACTGGTCTTTCTACCTGCTATTGTGCCACTGTCTTTTTAAATTATACATTGATATATACATTGTAATTATACATTGATATATACATTGTAATTATACATTGATATATACACTGTAATTATACATTGATATATACACTGTAATTATACATTGATATATACATTGTAATTATACATTGATATATACATTGTAATTATACATTGATATTTACATTGTAATTATACATTGATATATACATTGTAATTATACATTGATATATACATCATAATTATACATTGATATGTACATTGTAATTATACATTGATATATACATTGTAAGAGTGAGATTGCTGTAGTCATGGATCTGAAGCAGATGGATTATGAAAAACATGCCTTATACTGCATTTTTTACATTTTCTTTTCTTGAAAAAGGGGTTTTTTAGTTAGAGTGGAGACATTAATTAGGGAATTTATGGTAATTGATTATAATGGAAAATTGTGTTTGTCTGCAAGTTTTGTCTTTAATATTTTCATTGCCTGAAAATTGTTCAAAGTAAAACATTTATATTTCTATAAATAACAATCTCACCTTGTATCATTATCTGTGTGTTTCTTGAATATCACTACATCATACTAATTTTTTATGCTACACAGTTTAACATGAATCCACTTTTGTGTAACTTTGTAAAGCAGAAGTACTGTTGTAGAGGTGAATTTTCAGGACATATTTTTCTAGATGCATTTGTCATGCGCAAGTCTGCCTGGGTTTGTACTGTAACTCTC
>JAEAOA010002192.1:260000-735000 GCA_016746295.1 Potamilus streckersoni | reverse complement strand
CTTGAATAGACACAACAGTGAATTTCCAGGTTAAGAATATGCCATCTCTGTCATTGAAAAACTGTAATAAGTACTTGACATGATGTTAGTATGTGAACTAGGTGCATATATTCCCAATAATTCATCCAAGTCCTTTTGAAATAATAATGGACAAGGCCAAGTTTCATCAATCCTACTTTCTCCTAACAGACACAAGTGATGAGTCCGATGCAGAAGTACCAGATGAATGGAGGACCAGACAACGTATCCAGTCTGAAAAACTCTCAGAGAAGTTAAAGAAATATAAAAGAGGTAATTCATAGTACTAATTGGTTTTACCTAGATGTTGCATTTCTTAAAAAGCTGAAGAAACACATGATTGTAAAAGAATGGGATTGAAGGAGATGATTATTCTCAGTTTGCATTTTGAGGTCTACACAGAAAATATTAGGAAATCAGATATATAAGCTTTTTTCTGTCAGGATTTATTTTGCTTACTGTTGTTAGAAATACTTCTTAAAAAAGGAAATTTAATGACAATCTCTTGATCTTCCATCAAAAATCTTGGACACTGCAAAAAAATTGAATGGCTACACTTTGTCCAAATTTGACACATAGAGACTAAGGAGACAATTAGATGTTTTCAGTATCACCAAACATTTCATCTTTATTATTGTTTACATTCAAAGAATTATTATAAACAGATAAACAGATAACATTTTATTTCCGTCAATTATGGAAAACTGAACACTATATGATTGCCATGAAGAGCAATCCATGTTGTCATAAGTATTTTAGCCATAACCTATATTTTTTGTTCATTGCTCTTTTCCAGTGCAGTTTACACAGATCATTGTGCTGTTTTTTGGTGTAATTACTGAGAGAGAGAGAGAGAGAGAGAGAGAGAGAGAGAGAGAGAGAGAGAGAGAGAGAGAGAGAGAGAGAGAGAGAGAGAGAGAGAGAGAGAGATGAAATCTTTTATTTGTTGAATTTACTGCTCAATTTCCTTTTCATAATCAATGGAAGTTGTGCTTGTAAATGTTAGCATATGAAAAAATATTTGTAAAAAGAAAAATTAGTGTTTTGTTGTACAATGAAAGTAAATTTGTACAAAAATCTGTAGATTATCTCCCTTTAAGAAAAGTTGTACTAGAAAGAGTTTTAACGTAATCACATCTATCATCTATGTATCTCAACAGATTGATTACACTAACCACCTCACCAATACATAGTTGGAGTTATGAGGGTGATTGCAGTCTTAAGATATGAACATAGCTTATATTGAAGAAATGTGAAATTTTAACCCTCATTAAAGTACACATAGCTTCTCTTAATTGAAGAAATATGAAATGTTGACCCTCATTAAATACACATAGCTTGTATTAAGTAAAGAAAGAGATGATATTTTGATCCTCAGTAAGTACACACAGCTTGTATGAGATTTTGACCCTCAGTAAGTACACACAGCTTGTATAAGATTTTGACCCTCAGTAAGTGTACACAGCTTGTATGAAATTTTGACCCTCAGTAAGTACACACAGCTTGTATGAGATTTTGACCCTAAATAAGTGTGCACAGCTTGTATGAGATTTTGAACCTCAGTAAGTACACACAGCTTGTATAAGATTTTGACCCTCAGTAAGTACACACAGCTTGTATGAGATTTTGACCATCATTAAGTACACACAGCTTGTATGAAATGTTGACTTTCATTAAGTACACACAACTTGTATTAAATGAAGAAATATGAGTTAATAGCCCTTATTAAGTATATACAGCTGGAACTAAGTGAAGAAAGAGATGTAATGTTGACCCTCATTGAAGTACATGTATTATGTGAAGAAATATGAGATTTTGAACCTCATTAAGTACACACAGCTTGTATTAATTGAAGAAACATGAGATTTTGACCCTCATTAAAGTGCACACAGCTTGTATTATTTGAAGAAACATGAGAATTTGACCCTCATTAAGTGAACACAGCTTGTATTAATTAAAGAAACATGATATTTTGACCCTCATTAAAGTGCACACAGCTTGTATTAATTAAAGAAACATGATATTTTGACCCTCATTAAAGTGCACACAGCATGTAATAATTGAAGAAACATGAGATTTCAATCCTCTTTAAAGTGCACACAGCTTGTATTAATTGAAGAAACATGAGATTTTGACCCTCATTAAAGTGCACACAGCTTGCATTAATTGAAGAAACATGAGAATTTGAGCCTCATTAAGTGTGCACAGCATGTATTAATTGAAGAAACATGAGATTTTGACCCTCATTAAGTGCACACAGCTTGTATTAATTGAAGAAACATGAGATTTTGACCCTCATTAAAGTGCACACATTTTGAAGAAAGAGATGAGATATTGACCCTCATTAAGTACACATGGCTTGTTTTAATGGATTACTCTGCAGATGTAATGAACTTCTGCAACAGTGACAGGTATAAGGTGAAGTTGTTTACATTGGCAACATGGAGTGTTAGCACACCTCTGTGTTACTTTCATGTTCTGTGGTTGATGCCTTACATTATAACATTAGTTTGATGAAATTGTTATGTTATAACATCATTGATATATACTATCATTATGTTATGACATTTTGGTATGATCATTACATTATGACATTATTTATATAATGTTATCATAGAAAACTTTTGGAAGATCTATAGTGATGTGTGATCTTCCATAAATTGACAGTGAATGCTGAAAAATGTTCACTCACCTATATATTTTTTTCTCTCTCTCACCTTCATGCCCTTTTCTTGATCTTGCCTTCATACCATTTTCTCTTTCTCACCTACATGCCCTTTTCTGTCTCATCTTCAAACCCTTTTTCTCTGTCTCATGTACATACCTTTTCTTCTTTCTCACCTAGGTATCCTTTTATCTTTCTCATCAACAATCTCTTTTCTCTGTCTCACCTTCAGACCCTTTTCTGTTTCCTGCCTATGCCCAGTTTTCTCTGCCTCACATATATGCTCTTTTCTCTTTTTTCCCTACATACTCTTTTCTCTTTTCTTACATACCTATTCTTTTCTCTTTCTCACATAAATACCCTTTTCTCTGTCTCACCTTCATACATTTTATCTCTTCTATGTCTTACCTACATAACCTGTTCTCAATCTTATCTACATTACCTTTTCTCTATCTCATCTACATCCTCTTTTTACTGAGTATGATAAGAGGAATGTGGTTTTCAATCTATGCAGATATCAGTAATTTGTAAATACTCATGCAAGTATTATTTTATTTTATTGAAATTTGTGATGATATGAATTTTCACATACTGTTTTATGGAATGACTATATATATATATATATATATATATATATATATATATATATATATATATATATATATATATATATATATTTACAGCTAAGAGTAGTGCAACTAAAATCACACTGACCTATACAATTATAAAGGATTTTAGATTGCTCGAACCCTTAGCAACATAAAAATGTCCATCTTTGTCAAGTCTAATATTCCAACATTTCACTAGGGATCACTGATAATAATATATGGGTGTTTGTCAATCTGATTACCTTCACTCATCATATGCATACTAATTGTAACTTTACTATGTAAGAGTCATATACTACTTTGTACCGTGACACCTGACATAGAGGAAACCTATATATGAATGATAATTGCAAACTTAGGACATATGTGTCCCTGCAAAATGGGGGTATATGGTTGTCCATGAAACTTGATGATGTTCATGTTGACCAATCTTTATGCTGGCACAAGTTCTTTTTCAGAGTTACTGCCCCTTCTGTTTTACAGCTTAGTGTAACATGTGATAAAATCTTGTTAGCATAACTAGTCCCACATTTTTTAAATGGATTACCATGAACTTGATAAACATGATTTTCATCATAAGAAAATGCAGCTGTCAACAGATCTTTTTGCTTCCATGTTATTTTTTTATTGTTATCTCTTTATGCTTCATAGTTTAATTCCATGCCTGACAGTCTTGTTAGCACAGCTAGTTATGCAGTTTGTCTTGCATTCTTTTATTGATTGACGCAAAACATATTTTTTATGGCATCTTTTAAAGATGCACATATTTTGACACATCATAATGCTTTATTTGGTTTGCATGAGTCATTGCTCTTTTTTGAGTTACAGCTGGATACAGTGTTTTACATCTGGATACAGTGTTTTACATCTGGATACAGTGTTTTACATTTTGATACAGTGTTTTACATCTGGATACTGTGTTTTACAGCTGGATACAGTGTTTAAAGAATCCCATAAGTGCAGTTACTGTTGCAGTTTATGTGGATATATCTAATGAAAACATTGGATAATGACACTTAAATAACAGTTTGTTTTTTTTTTCTTAGAAAAAAATATTTATAGATTTAATGAAACATAGTGAATGGGTATATCATGACATTGTTTGAAATCAATCAAATGAGTTACTTGAGTTACACTTTCTTTTGAATCATTTTGGCATGATAGGTCTATGCTGTAGCAACAATTATTGATAGTATCTCCAGACATATCGTAAAAATGAAAGTTGACTTTGTCCTTCAGATGAAGAAGAAACGGAGGTCACTCCTGTGGAAAATCACAGGAGTGAGCCTGGTTCCTCCCAACCTGTCTCCATAGCATCATCTGTAGTGGGTAAGAGTCTGTGCTTGTATAATCACCTTAGCACCAATCACCACAGCAATAACCTTTTTCAAAAGAATGCATCATTATATTGGGGAGATTACTCTCCAACAAATTTTCCATCACTCTGTTGGCATGCACGTGTGAATTAGGTTTAAGGGCATATAAGGACAATATATTCATTCAGAAATAACAATATGCTCTTTAGGTTTATGGGCATGTAAGCACAATTCACTCAATAAAGTATTTGCTACAGAGATTGCATACACATCACTCTTGGTATAAATATCACAATTGCTAGTTGTATTATTTATGGTACACCATCAAAAATATTCATTTCCTTACAGTGGAAATGTTGTCATTAACTTAACTAAATATTCATCACTAAGAAGACGATCTTTCTTACACAGCATCCATTTTCAGTTTGCAACAATGTCACAATATGTAAGGCTTGGCAGGAGTAATGGTGATGTCATCATTATATATAATTATTAATAGTCAATAGATATACCATTACTTTTCCATTTCCAAAACATTGGTTATATTCTGAGTAATGGCTCAAAGACACAAGCTCTGCTTTTCAAACCTTTCCAGCTTAACATGTGAGTCTCCTAACTGTTGAATATTTAAGATATTTCAGTATTGTGTCACACGATGGTCTACACATTAAATCTTAAGACCTTCTTTTTCTAATTGCCTTGTTTTTCTGTCCTTTACCATTACATATATTGTATGATAATTACAGAAATTATTCAGTTTCTTGGTAGCAGTACCATATATTCATGACTATTTAAAGGAATCCTTGATGTATACTGCAATATTCTTTCTCTTGTTTACATGGGCTAGCAGGCACACTGTAGTATCCTTTCTCTGGTTTACATGGGCCAGCAGGCACACTGAAGTATCCTTTCTCTTGTTTATATGGGCCAGCAGCACCCTGTAGTATCCTTTCTCTTGTTTACATGGGCCAACAGGCAAACTGTAGTATCCTTTCTCTTGTTTACATGGGCCAGCAGGCACACTGTAGTATCCTTTCTCTTGTTTATATGGGCCAGCAGGCACCCTGTAGTATCCTTTCTCTTGTTTACATGGGCCAGCAGGCACACTGTAATATCCTTTCTCTTGTTTACATGGGCCAACAGGCAAACTGTAGTATCCTTTCTCTTGTTTACATGGGGCAGCAGGCACACTGTAGTATCCTTTCTCTTGTTTACATGGGCCAGCAGGCACACTGTAGTATCCTTTCTCTTGTTTATATGGGCCAGCAGGCACCCTGTAGTATCCTTTTTCCTGTTTATGTGGGCCAGCAGGCAAACTGTAGTATCCTTTCTCCTATTTATGTGGGCCTGCAGGCACACTGTAATATCCTTTTTCTTATTTATGTGGGCCAGTGGGTACACATTAATATCCATTCTTTTGTTTACATAGGCCAGCAGGCACACTGTAATATGCTATGACTTGTTTACATGGGCCAGTAGGGACACTGTAATATCCTTTCTCCAGTTTACATGGACTCGGTTGCACACTGTAATATCTTATGTCTTGTTTACATGGGCCAGAAGGCACACTGTGATATCTTTTCTCTTGTTTACATGGGCCAGCATGCATACTGTAATGAATATTCTCTTCCAGATCATTGCATGTGAATAGAAACCTTTATACAATATCATTTATATGCACCTGCATGTTATGCACAATGTACCTTCAGAAAGAAAATATATGCACACAATGGTATAATGTATTTCCCTTCACTGTATGTATGCTTATGTTCACAGATTAGTATGCACATTTAATTTAGCAAGGTGCACTTGAAAGCTGTAATAAAGAATTGTTTTACAGATCAAAATAGGTCATTTGCCATGGAACCAATCAGACAGTAGGAAAATATAGCTGTCAGCTGCAGGAAAGGCAAAACCTCTTTTATATCATACCCATTTTAATTAGTAAATTATATCATACCCATTTTAATTGGTAAATTATATCATACATATTTTAAGTGGTAAACTATATCATACCCATTTTAATTAGTAAATTATATCATACCCATTTTAATTGGTAAATTATGTCATACCCATTTTAAGTGGTAAACTATATCATACCCATTTTAATTAGCAAATTATATCATACACATTTTAATTGGTAAATTATATCATACACATTTTAATTGGTAAATTATATCATACCCATTTTAATTGGTAAATTATGTCATACCCATTTTAATTGGTAAATTATATCATACCAATTTTAATTGGTAAATTATATCATACCCATTTTAATTTGTAAATTATATCATACCAATTTTAATTGGTAAATTATATCATACCCATTTTAATTTGTAAATTATGTCACACCCATTTTAATTGGTAAATTATATCATACCCATTTTAATGGGTAAATTCTATCATACCCATTTTAATTTGTAAATTATGTCATACCCATTTTAATTGGTAAATTATATCATACCCAATTTAATTGGTAAATTATATCAAACCCATTTTTTTGTAAATTATGTCATACTAATTTTAATTGGTAAATTACATCATATCCATTTTAATTGGTAAGTTACTATGTGCTTATTATATGTACACTTTTTGACAGACCATATTCATTGCTTAAGATGTATCTGTGTTGAATGTATCTCAGTTTAGTTTAGGATTGCCATGATATTGTTTTGTACTGCTGTATATGATTACTTAATGTCAAGGTCAGTAATACTGTACACAACTACTTGATGTCAAGGTCAGTAATACTGTATGTGACTACTTGATGTCAAGGTCAGTAATACTGTATGTGACTACTTGATGTCAAGGTCAGTAATACTGTATGTGACTACTTGATGTCAAGGTCAGTAATACAACCAGAGGTGCTCTCTGGTCATGTACATTCAATGCTTTTATATGAGTTATGATGACTAAGAAACTGTACTGGCTTACAACCTTTAAATCATGTTTCCTCAAAATAAAATCATCATTGTTATTTTAGAAAACATGGTCAAAGATAAATGATGTAGTTTTGAAGAGCAGGATCAAAATATCAGCTTGATGAATAATGTTGTTTAATGTGGAGTTTAAACAATTCTCATAAATATCAACTTTTTCCAAGCAATGCCCCATTGAAATGTGAAAATTATCTATACTTTAAAAAAGAGTTAACTGGTCAAGTCATGTTTAACAGTTGTCTTAGCAGAGATGTGGAAATATATCCTTCCTGATGGTCAGCTGCATGGTCATTTACTGTTTGCTGGTATGTAAGCATTTATGAGAAGCAAACCATTGTCACTTGTAAACAACGTAACCTTAAAGTGTCTGAAAGGAGATAAAGGATTTTTGCACAATAACTTCACTTCATGACCACATAGAAATGAACAAAGGTTGTGAAGGGTTTGCACATAAGGTATGGAAGAGGTCTGTTGATTTGGAGGTCAAAAAGTCAAAGGTTAAGGTCATTGTGGCTTAAAGAAAGATGGATTGTGCATTATAATTTGTTCTAGAGTAATCTGCATGACCAAATTATGTGGATGACTTGCATGTTGGATGTTGTGATGTGAATATGATTTTTGACGTAGCTTTAACAATTTTTCAGTCATATCGATAGAATGTCTGCAGTGTGGCAGTTTGCAGTGATGTCTAGCCCTGGGACATCATGTCGCAGACATGTAGCATGATGTCCCACCCAGTCACATTATCCTGAAACTAGGCCAACCAGTCCTATCACTAACCTCTTTATGCTTAGCATCAAGTGAGGTAGCTGTTAGTACAAGTTTTGTAAGTCTTTGGTATGACTTAACTGTGGATCGAACCCATGACCTCCTGCATCTGAGGCAGAGACTCTAACCACTAGGCCACCAGAGCTGTTCATAAAGGATGAAGAAACCTATATATTCTGAACTCTAAAGGTAAAAGGTCGCAGTAATGGCAAGAATAACAAATAATGGTTTCTGCACAGTAGATTTAGTTCAGTACTACATCATACCATAGAGACTCTTTGATCCATAATCTCTAGAGTCATCCATGCCCAGCTAGCTTTATTGCGTATCCTGAGATTCACATCAGTGCATATCCTATATCACATCAGTGCATATCCTGAGATTCAGATCTGCCTATATCACATATGTGCATATACTGAGATTCAGGTCAGCCTATATCACATTAGTGCATATACTGAGATTCAGGTCAGCCTATATCACATCAGTGCATATACTGAGATTCAGATCAGCCTATATCACATCAGTGCATATCCTGAGATTCAGATCTGCCTATATCACATCAGTGCATATCCTGAGATTCAGATCAGCCTATATCACATATGTGCATATACTGAGATTCAGGTCAGCCTATATCACATCAGTGCATATACTGAGATTCAGGTCAGCCTATATCACATCAGTGCATATACTGAGATTCAGGTCAGCCTATATCACATCAGTGCATATACTGAGATTCAGGTCAGCCTATATCACATCAGTGCATATACTGAGATTCAGGTCAGCCTATATCACATTAATGCATATACTGAGATTCAGGTCAGCCTATATCACATCAGTGCATATCCTGAGATTCAGGTCAGCCTTTATCACATCATAGCATATCCTGAGGCTAAGATTTCTCTGTCTTTCATAAGTGCATATCTTGGCACTGAGATTTCCTTGTTCCTACTAAATACATAGCCTGAGGTTCAGATTTGCATATAGCATGTCATTGCATATCCTGAGCTTGAGATTTTTGTATCCCACATCATTGCATATCAAGACATCAAGATTTCTTTATCCCATATAAGTGTATATCCATACTGTGAGATTTCCATGTCACACAAGTTTTTGTAAGTAGTAAAGAGGTGTCTAACCAATAATATTTTCAAGTAATAAAAAGATGGCTAACCACTAATACTTCAAATTAGCAAAAGGTGTGTGAGCAACTAGTATTTATAAGTAGCAAAATGTTGGCTGACCTCAAGTATTTATAAGTACTTAAAAATGTGGCTGATCACTATTTTTAAGTAGGAGAAAGATATTTACTTCATTTGATAGCTTAGCAGTAGTTGATCAGTAAAAGAGAAATCATGCTCCTTGTAAGTATAATAGATGGTCTTCTTGTGACATAAGGAGATCATGTGCCTGGGCTTGTCTCATAGTAGAATTCAAATCATCATCCATTTAGTTGGGAGTCTGACATGTTACACACTGAGCTACTACAGATCCTGCCTCCATTGATTGCCTTATATGACATGCTTCATATGGCATGCATGAGGGCCTGCCTCCATTCATTGCCTCATTTGGCATGCTTGAAGGCCTACCTCCATTCATTGCCTCATTTGGCATGCATGAGATTTTACCTTATTCATTACCACATATGGCACGCATGAGGGCCTGCCTCTATTCATAGCCTTATATGACATGCATGAGGGCCTGTTTCCATTTATTGCCTGATATAGCATGCATTAGGGCCTGCCTCCATTCATTGCCTCATTTGGCATACTTGAAGGCCTACCTCCATTCATTGCCTCATTTGGCATGCATGAGGGCCTGCCCCCTCATTTGGCATGCACAAGAGCCTACCACTGTTGATTGCTTCATATGGCATGCATGAGGACCTGCCTCTATTCATAGCCTTACATGACATGCATGAGGGCCTGTCTCCATTTATTGCCTGGTATAGCATGCATTAGGGCCTGCCTCCATTCATTGCCTGATATAGCATGAATGAGGGCCTGCCCCCTCATTTGGCATGCACAAGAGCCTACCACTGTTGATTGCTTCATATGGCATGCATGAGGGCCTGCCTCTATTCATAGCCTTACATGACATGCATTAGTGCTTGCCTCCATTCATTGCCTCATTTGGCATATCTGAGGGCCTGCCTCCATTCATTGCCTCATATAGCATGAATGAGGGCTTGCCTCCATTGGTTGCCTCATGAATGAGGGTACATCTGGCCTTTAAAACAAGGTGATATATGGTGGATAGATAGATTGCCAATATCTTGATGAAGAATCTGTATAAATACTATATATCTATAGATGTACAGTTGTCAGATTTGTTGCATATTAGCAGTGGAATCAAGTGGTTGGAATATCAGAGATCAAGGTAACAGGTGTTAAGTAGTCATGTGTTGTTAGGACTGCAGCAAGATGATACATTTAGAGACTTTTGTACTTATTTGTGCTTATTGGCACAGTGACTTGAATTTTGTGAAATAAAGAAGTTGATAGTGAGCATTCTGACATTGATATCAAGGTGAACAGTCTTGATTCCTGTTTAGCTATACTGGCTAGTGAACATGATAACACAAGTGGAATTTTATAAACCCAGTTTGTAGATATGCCAGAAGAAATCCTTGAATGATGCCAGTTCAGTACACTGGATTTTTCCCGAAATAATAATTATAGATGTAAATACACTCAGCATATGGTTATATGTCTGAGATAAGTTGAATGGCCTTTGTATCAATTACAACATGTTGAAGGTAAAAGACCACAACAAAGCTTTTTGTTGTGCCCTTATATGTATTTTGTAACATGTTAACTCAAACATAAGAAAATAGTTTTGGTTTGTTTGTGCATCTCAAGAACATATGAAATGGTTTCAGTACTCACAATTTCATAGAATAAAAGGATGGAAGAAACAGACTTCATGTTGATTGCTGCAGTCAGACTTTGGTCAGAACTGCATTAGTTCTTTTCAGAACATCTTTGTGATATTTCAAAGAAATCAATAAATCATAACTTTAATTTTAACATTTTGGATATTTAGCCATTGCCTGAATTATTTTTTTTGTTTTAAAAAGATTGATATAATTGGGTTTAGTTTTAGATATATAATTTTTACATCACATAACTTAGACTTACATTTTGCTTTGCAAGATTCTAAAATAGTCCACAAGTCATTTTCTTAACAGTCATGACTAGTTAGGTTTCAAGCCCACACGGTACACAGGCAACATAAGGTATCTTCAGCATAACATAAAACTATTACTTATTTTCTTCCTCCATATATTTTTAGAATCTCCAAAGTCGTCAGTGACAGAAAAGGAAATTGTAGATGCTCTGACTGAGCATGCTCAGAAGATTGCTGAGAACATCCTGAGTAGTCAGGATGCAGGGCAAAACCTGGAGAAAGATATCAGGGTAAGGGAGACAAATCTTGTAAGAGTCCAGACTTTATAAATGCTACAAAATTAATGCAGTGTATAATTTTGGAATTCACTAATCAATGGTTACTGAAGGATTGGTTATGTTTCATTTGACTAAATTTTACTTTTTGCTGATTAATGTTATAATTGAACTAGCATACTAATGTGGATGTGATAACTTAATTGCAAGTTAGAGAAATGAAGGTACCAAATAATTCTTAACGAAAGTATTTGGTATCTGTTTTGAAAATGGTATTAATCTGATATACTAACATGCATGAAGAATGGTGTTTTTGCCTAACATTTTCATCAAATGGAGACAGTATAAAATGTTTATATGTTGTTTTATGATATATCTTATTCAGAGCATTGCAGTATCTCGTCTTACAACATATGAATGGTCTAACTTAATATTACATCACACTGGTCTTTAAAAGGTCTTGGGAGACCACCCAACTGCAGATCTGCCAGCCATTTTGAATTTAACAATATAACTCCCATACAATTAGTGTCTTAGAACATCCATACAATCAGTGTCTTATAACATTCATACAATCAGTGTCTTAGAACATCCATACAATCAGTGTCTTAGAACATCCATACAATCAGTGTCTTAGAACATCCATACAATCAGTGTCTTAGAACATCCATACAATCAGTGTCTTATAACATTCATACAATCAGTGTCTTAGAACATCCATACAATCAGTGTCTTATAACATCCATACAATCAGTGTCTTAGAACATCCATACAATCAGTATCTTATAACATTCATACAATCAGTGTCTTAGAACATCCATACAATCAGTGTCTTATAACATCCATACAATCAGTGTCTTATAACATCCATACAATCAGTGTCTTAGAACATCCATACAATCAGTGTCTTATAACATTCATACAATCAGTGTCTTAGAACATCCATACAATCAGTGTCTTATAACATCATAATAATCAGTGTCTTATAACATTCATAATAATCAGTGTGTTAGAACATCCATACAATCAGTGTCTTATAACATTCATACAATCAGTGTCTTATAACATTCATAATAATCAGTGTGTTAAAACATCCATACAATCAGTGTCTTAGAACATCCATACAATCAGTGTGTTAGAACATCCATACAATCAGTGTCTTATAACATTCATATAATCAGTGTCTTAGAACATCCATACAATCAGTGTCTTAGCACATCAATACAATTAGTGTCTTAGAACATCCATACAATTAGTGTCTTATAACATTCATACAATCAGTGTCTTAGAACAGCCATGTAATCAGTGTCTTAGAACATCCATACAATCAGTGTCTTAGAACATCCATACAATCAGTGTCTTATAACATTCATAATAATCAGTGTGTTAGAACATCCATACAATCAGTGTGTTATAACATTCATACAATCAGTGTCTTAGAACATCCATACAATCAGTGTCTTAGAACATTCATAATAATCAGTGCCTATGAACATCCATGCAATCAGTGTCTTAGAACATCCATACAATCAGTGTCTTAGAACATCCATACTATCAGTGTCTTAGAACATTATAATAATCTATGTCTTAGAACATCCATACAGTGTCTTAGAACATACATACAATCAGTGTCATATAACATCCATACAATCTGTGTGTTAGAACATCCATACAATCAGTGTCTTATAACATTCATACAATCAGTGTCTTAGAACATCCATACAATCAGTGTCTTAGCACATCCATACAATCAGTATCTTATAACATTCATATAATCAGTGTCTTATAACATCCATGCAATTAGTGTCTTAGCACATCAATACAATCTGTGTCTTAGAACATCCATACAATCAGTGTCTTATAACATACATACAATCAGTGTCTTAGAACATCCATGCAATCAGTGTCTTAGAACATCCATACAATCAGTGTCTTAGAACATCCATGCAATCAGTGTCTTAGAACATCCATACAATCAGTGTCTTAGAACATCCATGCAATCAGTGTCTTAGAACATCCATATAATCAGTGTCTTATAACATCCATACAATCAGTATCTTATAACATTCATGCAATCGGTGTCTTAGAACTCATACAATCAGTGTCTTAGAACATCATAATAATCAGTGCCTATGAACATCCATGCAATCAGTGTCATATAACATCCATGCAATCAGTGTCTTAGAACATCCATACAATCGTTGTATTAGAACATCCATACAATCAGTGTCTTAAAACATCATAATAATCAGTGCCTATGAACATCCATGCAATCAGTGTCTTATAACATTCATACAATCAGTGTCTTAGAACATCCATGCAATCAGTGTCTTAGAACATCCATACAATCAGTGTCTTAGAACATCCATGCAATCAGTGTCTTAGAACATCCATACAATCAGTGTCTTAGAACATCCATGCAATCAGTGTCTTAGAACATCCATATAATCAGTGTCTTATAACATCCATACAATCAGTATCTTATAACATTCATGCAATCAGTGTCTTAGAACTCCTACAATCAGTGTCTTAGAACATCATAATAATCAGTGCCTATGAACATCCATGCAATCAGTGTCATATAACATCCATGCAATCAGTGTCTTAGAACATCCATACAATCGTTGTATTAGAACATCCATACAATCAGTGTCTTAAAACATCATAATAATCAGTGCCTATGAACATCCATGCAATCAGAGTCTTATAACATTCATATAATCAGTGTCTTATAACATTCATACAATCAGTGTCTTAGAACATCTATACAATCAGTATCTTATAACATTCATATAATCAGTGTCTTATAACATCCATGCAGTGTTTTATAACATTCATACAATCAGTCTTAAAACATCCATGCAATCAGTGTCTTAGAACATCCATGCAATCAGTGTCTTATAACATCCATGCAATCAGTGTCTTAGAACATACATACAATCAGTGTCTTAGAACATCCATGCAATCAGTGTCTTATAACATCCATACAATCAGTGTCTTATAACATCCAGGCAATCAGTGTCATATAACATCCATACAATCAGTGTCTTAGAACATCCATACAATCAGTGTCTTAGAACATCCATGCAATCAGTGTCTTAGAACATCCATACAATCAGTGTCTTATAACATCCAGGCAATCAGTGTCATATAACATCCATACAATCAGTGTCTTAGAACATCCATACAATCAGTGTCTTAGAACATCCATGCAATCAGTATCTTATAACATTCATACAATCAGTGTCTTATAACATCCATGCAGTGTCTTAGAACTTCTATGCAATCAGTGTCTTATAACATCCATGCAGAGTCTTAGAACATCCATGCAATCAGTGTAAGACTTAGAACATTGATGCAATCAGTGTCTTATAACATCCATATAATGAACCTCTTAAAATATCTATATAATCAACCTACTAAAAATGTATATTCAGTCAGTTTCTTAAAACATCCATACAAGCATCTCAAAACATGTATGCAATCAACAATTTGAGAAACCCATTCAATCAGCCTCTTAAAATGTCAATATAATCAGCCTTTTAAAATGTCTAAAAGATCTACATCCTTTAACATGCATACAGTCAACCTCTGAACAGAGCCCATCACACTACAAAACAAATTTATTAGGAATATCATGAAAAATGAATAGTCATCTAACACTTTATTTTTAAAAAAAATCAGAATTATATGTACTTGGGTTATTAAGTATACAAATCCCCAGCCTTTTGTTTGTATATGCACCTATATAAAAAACTAGACAAACAAATTAAGTCAAGATGAATTGCCATGCTTGATTTGGAGGAGGGGAATGGATATCAGATTAATTAAAGCTCATTTTGCTTCACAAAACTGCATTTTTAACTGCATTTTTTAATTAATAGAATGGATGGCATCATTGCACACCATGTCCACTATAAAGGAATGTTATTAATTGTAATCTTCTGCTTTCTGTTAAATAAAGGTAAACATGTGCAGGACACTTGGTGAACTTGACAGCACTCAGTGAAGACTAGTTATTCTAAAGGAACTTAGATACCACTTGACAGCACCCAGTAAACACTAGTCAGTGTCATGGTACATTGATACCACTTGACAACACTCAGTGAACACTAGTTAGTGTCATGGTATATTGATACCACTTGACAACACTAAGTGAACACTAGTTAGTGTCATGGTACATTGATACCACTTGACAACACTCAGTGAACACTAGTTAGTGTCATGGTACATTGATACCACTTGACAACACTCAGTGAACACTAGTTAGTGTCATGGTACATTGATACCACTTGACAACACTCAGTGAACACTAGTTAGTGTCATGGTACATTGATACCACTTGACAGCACTCAGTCAACACTAGTGTCATGGTAGATTGCTACCACATGACAACACTCAGTGAACACTAGTTATTGTCATAGTACATTGATACCACTTGACAACACTCAGTGAGCACAAGACATTGTCATGATACATTGAACCATTTGACAACACTCAGTGAACACAAGACATTGCCATGATACTTTGATACCACTTGACAACACTCAGTGAACACAAGATGTTGTCATGATACATTGATACCATTTGACAACACTCAGTGAACACAAGACATTGTCATGATACTTTGATACCACTTGACAACACTCAGTGAACACAAGACATTGTCATGATTGATAATACTTGACAATACTCAGTGAACACAAGACATTGTCATGATACATTGATACCACTTGACAACACTCAGTGAACACAAGACATTGTCATGATACTTTGATACCACTTGACAACACTCAGTGAACACAAGATGTTGTCATGATACATTGATACCATTTGACAACACTCAGTGAACACAAGATGTTGTCATGATACTTTGATACCACTTGACAACACTAAAAGTCTTCATTGTAACATTAAGTTAATTCATTTAAAAAAAAGCCATTTTGATTGCTATTTTAAGGAATGTGAAGATTATTCAGCATTGTTCACATTTGGTTTGGATCAGGTTTTGTTCATGGAAACTAAGCCATTGCTTTCTAATTTTAATATAATAAGCATGTGGATTTAGACAGCACTATGAAAAATGTACCATTCCTGTGTAAATATTGACAGCCATAACAAAAATTTACCATTCCTGTGTAAATATAGACAGCCATAACAAAAATTTACTATTCCTGTGTAAATATTGACAGCCATAACACAAATTTACCATTTCTTTGTAAATTTTGACAGCTGTAAAAAGATGTTCCATTCCTGTCTTAATACTGACAGCCATAAAATAATTGTACCATTCCTGTGTAAATATTGTCAGTTGCAACAAAAATTTACCATTTCTATGTAAATATTGACAGATGTAACACAAATTTACCATTTTTGTGTAAATATTGACAGTTGCAACAAAAATTTACCATTTCTATGTAAATATTGACAGATGTAACACAAATTTACCATTTTTGTGTAAATATTGACAACCGTATGAAAAATGTACCATTAGTTTGTAAATACTGACAGTTTTAATTTTTTTTTACCATTTCTATGTAAATATTGACAGATGTAACACAAATTTACCATTTTTGTGTAAATATTGACAGATGTAACACAAATTTACCATTTTTGTGTAAATATTGACAACTGTATGAAAAATGTACCATTAGTTTGTAAATACTGACAGTTTTAATTTTTTTTACCATTTCTATGTAAATATTGACAGATCTAACACAAATTTACCATTCCTGTGTAAATATTGACAGCCGTAAAAAAATGTACCATATCGTTTAAATACTGACAGTTGTAACACAAATTTACCATTCCTTTGTAAATTTTGACAGCTGTAAAAAGATGTACCATTCCTGTGTAAATACTGACAGCCATCAAAAAATTGTACCATTCCTGTGTAAATATTGACAGATGTAACACAAATTTACCATTCCTGTGTTAATACTGACAGCCATAAAAAAATTTGCTATTCTTGAGTTAATAGTGACAGCCCAAAAGAACTAATTGCCATTGCTGTGTAAATATTGATAGACTAAATGATAGACTAAATGAAAATCATATACTTTATAGAAATATTACTTGCAGAATGTTTGTCAGCACTACTCATGATCAGAGCAGCAGTGAAGTCAAGACAAAAAATTGTGAATGACTGTGTGACTGTGTTATACCAGAATTTGTGTTATAATGAAGTGTGTTATAGCAGGATTCTTCTATATTTTATACTATTGCATCTAAATTTATTTAATTTGAGCAGGTAAATATAGTTCGACAAATGGCTTACTTAATGACCTAACTGCATGCTTTTTTAACCTTTCTGCTTGTTGTATGATCACTTTTTAGCGAGCTGCAGAACTCTGGATGGAGACTCACCCAGTTCGTCACATATCAAGAAGTCAGTCGGTACAGGAAGTTGCTAATAGAGTAAGAATGTTGTCATGGTCTTTACAAAGTAATTTTATGTAGTCTTAGAAATATTGGGTGTTGCAAATTGTTTTACAACAATTCTTAATTAGCCTTTTGAAGATTTTCACAAAAATAATCAATCACTAACTTACACACATGTTAAATATGAAAGCTTCCAATAGTACATGTACTTGATTGAGATTGCTAGATAAGAGAAATCAGTGCTTAGCTCTTCTTTTGTGAATTATGTTTGCAATTTAATGCCTACATAATTTTTATAATTTTCAGTATAAATTGGGTTACAAATTTTTAATTTAAATTCTAATAAGAATTAGAAGAAAATTGACAGATGTCAGATTTTTTTTCTTCACGAAATTATGTACTTTGAATACATTATGGTATTATAGGCATCATATGATTTTTAATATACAATTATCTCAGTATGTGTTTTTATGGACATAAGTGATATTGACCAGGACAATAACTCAAGGGACAAAATCCATGATTCAAGGAAGAAATATGTTTCCGCATAATAACTCTTCAGTTATCAAGCTTTGTAGATTTCTTGTACTTTGGTAAGAAAGAATTCCATTTGTTTGGGAGTGAAAAGGTTAGAGGGCAAGGTCACTGGCTGGACAAGAAAACAGCTTGAGTCCTCCATAATTAGAAAGGTTAACAGACAGCTTGGATTTGGGGTAAATAAGAACTATGTCTATTTTAGGTTTGATAGTGACGGTCACTCTAATTACAAGAATAAAAAGGGATTCAAAATAGTGTTAGTTCTACATCTTATAGGTATGCTTACATCTGGCATTAATGTCAGTGACTCAAAGAACAAGTAGTTTCTGCACACAAATTTCAGCTATCAAAATAGAAGAGCATTAAGCAAAGAGTGGGAATATGAAGTGCCATTTATTCTTGTTTTATTGTTGGGCTTGTATTATGATATTAAGCACAAGGTGGGAATATGAAGTGCCATGTACTCTTGGTTTATTGTTGGACTTGTTTGTATGAGTTCATTCTAGCTTACTTCATGGAAAATCAGATGCATGATTCAAGTGTCACAGGTTTGATACACACTGTTGCCTTGCTTTGACCTAGGGAGTGGCACTTTGTTCCCATTTCCTTTTCACAATAATGTGTTATAAAAGTGGTGAAAATCAAAGAAAACAATTGTTGTACAAAGTCTCCATATTTATTCAAATATTGTTATCTGATTTCTTTTTCTCTTGCAGCCAATATTACTGTTTATGTGAAGTACAGATCACATGATGTAAAAATAGTAACAGTTGATAAATACAATTTTCTGCTGATCAGGGTATCTGAACAGTGTTTTTGAAGTCATGTGACTGTAATATGGAAGATTGGAAAATTGATATTTATTTTTCTGAATATTTCAAGCAAACATGAAATGACAATTTTGTTGGTAGGTAGTGTACTACATAAGACATATAAATTAAGACATTAAAAACAGTGTCACAATCTTAAAAATGATTGACATGAGCTATAATAATAATGCATGTAATAATAATAATAATAATAATAATAATAATAATAATAATAATAATAATAATAATAATAATAATAATAATCTGTTCTAATTGTAACTGAGTTGCACACAACTATTTTAAGCCCCTCAACTATTACAGATATTTAACTGTGTTTTATTACCTTTTCTTAAAAAGTAAAATATTTAAAATTAATTGTTCAATTCAGCTTAAAAATGTTCATATTTGCTTGTTTACCTTCTTAGACAATGATTGAGGAGATAATGAAGAATCAGAAGAGGAACAGTGCAGGTCCAACTGTTGCAGAATACAGAGATGAGATAAAGAAAAATCTGGTCACTGCCAGTAAGTTTTAGATTTCATGTATGTATTTGCTGTTATCTTAAGATTTATTTTGCCTGAAAAGAGAATGCACCATTCCAAAAATTCTTATTTGAACAATGATTTATTGAAAGTAAGAAAGCATGTTATGTACTGCATGGTATTTGTCAATTTTTGGACTGTGTATGAATGAGTATCAAGTTCTGCACATCATAAAGTTTGTAAGCAAACACAAGTTGTGCACATTTTTAAAGGAAACTAAATTTACAAAAATATTATTCACAAAATGCTGTATTAACAGCATTTAACCATCACTATGGGGAAAAATTTTATGTCACAATTAAGTTGATATTTTTTATTGAAATAAAATTAAAATTAATAATATTATATTTACCAGGACTTCATGTCTTCTTTTAGGACTTTAGGAAGAGTTTCCTTGGTTTAAAAATGTATCACCTGTCTGCAGTTTTTTAAAATTAAAATCTGTAAATTGAAAATCACAGAAATAATTTATTGAGGTCTCTAAATTGGTTTACTTAGATTTATTTTTATTTTTGCATATCATAAATATATTAACAACTTGAGCATATTTATGACATAAATATCTTATTAACTTCAGCATATTCATAACATAAATATATTAGCAATTTGAGCATATTCATGACATAAATATCTTATTAATCTTTAGCATATTCATGACATAAATATATTTGCAACTGAAAAATATTTATGTGTTACAAATCTGCGCTCAGTCAAAGTAACAAAGAAAAGAAATAAGCCAACATGCTTTGTAAATTTTAACAAAACTAAATTATTTCCCTACAAAACACAGTAAAAATTATGAAAAAAGGACTTACAGTTTGTGAATATATTCCAAAAATTAATTCTAGAATTGGAACACACAAGTCCTGTCACATAAATATCCTAAATAAATCCAAGTTTGAATCCCGGCTAAGTTCAAAGATGGCGGAAGGTGAAGTCAGACAAATTAAGTATTGATGTTAAAAGTTCCACGTTGAATTTTATGAAACACAAAAGAATAGCACTCTGAATAATTTCCACTGAATATCTCTATTCAAAGCTTTGATGATGAAGCACTTATTTTCCAGAGAATATAAATTATTATTAAAAATAAATACTTCTGATCTCTTAAAGGTAATTTTATGACTGAATTACAGAAAGAGTGGTATTGAGTATTAAATCCAACTAAAACGTCATTTTGACACTTATGATAGGTTGCATGATCACTATATACAAGGCACTTGACACATACGCCCAAATGTTGATGACACAAGGTGATCACACAGTAATGTATGTATGACCTTGATACCGACCAATCTTTTAAAATTCAGGTTTACCCAGTGTCTGAACGAGGTCAGCTAAAAATAATGCTATTGAAATACTTTTCAGTTCTGTACAAACAGAATGTACTTTAAAAAATATTGAATCTTGTGAAAAAAATCATTGCAATAAAATGCAATTAAAAAAATTTAAAATAAAAAAAGAATTTTAAAACTAACACACAAGCAATTTAATTACATGTTTGTAACACATGATGTAAATGTATTAGGAACTTTAGCATATTAATAACATAAATATATTAGCAATTGGAAAATATTCATGACATAAATATATTTGTAACTTGAGCACATTAATGACATTAATATATCTTAGCAACTTGAGCATATTAATGACATAAATATATTAAGAACTTTAATGAGATAAATATGTTAGCAACTTGAGCATATTAATGACATAAATATATTAAGAACTTTAATGAGATAAATATGTTAGCAGCTTGAGCACAATCAGGAAATAAAAATATTATCAACTTGAGCGTATTCATGACTTAAATTTCTGATGAACCAAAGTATTTTGCCTTGTATTAAATTTGTGTAAATTTGGTACTTCCTCATAATGAAATGTTTGCAAAGTACTGATTGTAAATAGGTTTTTAAAACTGCAGAAGACATTTTTAAAAAAAAAACCATGAATAGATTCTTTCATGATATTTGGGAAATTTGCATGTTGCTGAAAGTTTTATGTTATACAGTCTGTTTATTTTGTACAGTCTGTTTATTTTGTACAGTATGTTTATTTTATACAGTGTTTATTTTGTACAGTATCTTTATTTTTTATTAACCACAGATACCCTATTTGTTGAAAATGAAAAATAATAAATATTGTACAACATAACAACAATTTTTTTATTAATAAAGCTTCACAAGATTATCATTATTTAAATTACTATGTTGACAAAATAAAATTTTTGCAACTAATGGATTAATCTCATGTCATTTATCTTGTGTTATATTTTATGATGTGAAAAATATTTGCATAAATTCAGTTTCCTTGCTAGTGTTGTGTAAATATTATGTCTATGAAAGTTGTGTAATTTATAATACATCAAAACCTATTCTGTCAGATACCTTCACATATAGGGCACCTGCTTATATGGGACTTTATTTAGTGAACTCCTTTTCTTCATTTTGATTATATAAATTAATCTATAGATAATGGACATCTGTTTACAAAGGACATAAATGTATGGTCCCCTTAGTCACCATTATAGACAGGTTTCACTGTATATCTCTGTTGTTGTAATTTAGTCACAAAGGCAGCAGGGATGGAGGCAGGTAGTATTCCACTCGATGCGGAAATTGATCCAGAACTTATGCAGGCCTTAGCTAATCAGACACTGACTCCAGAAGACATTGAAATCATCAGAGATGAGAATGGGCGAAGCATCATTCGGTCCAGGACCAGAATGCACCAGACAATGGGCGGAGTCAAGGAGGGTCACATTTACATGCCAGCTACCCAGGGTATGATGTTCTAAATCTGCAATATTTGTCAGTAAACAATTTATTATACTTGAGAAAGATGGTATTACTTGTCAATCCTGGCAAGAGCAGTTTGACATCATAATACATCATAATACCTTTTGCCACATGAAGCCATCTTCTACTCCTGTCAAAGGACAAATTAGCTATAAATTAAAGTGTTTCTTACAGCTATGTTATACAGCAGATGCATAACTGTGATATAATTAACACTCTGAAATGAACAGTTAATTTTATTTCTAAATCAGCATGTGTTCATCCAAAGGCTCATGTTTTTGCAGTTTTTGTGCTTAAGGCTGAGGTATGAAGACAGCTGTGTACTTAGTTCTGATGGATATTGCAATATGGCTAGAATATCTATAGCACAGTATGACAAAAATGCTGTATATCTTTTTCTTGAAACAAACATGACATTGCCTTTCATAGGAAGAACTGTAAGCTTGTTTCTGATCATTGGGCCATTATATAGAGCCATCATATGATTCAATCATTGAGATGGTTGTAAATGAATACAGATGAGACACATGAAGGAATTTGACTCATGGGATAATAATAACACCAAACCATTTATACTATATTTTTTTTACTTAAAAAGGTCTGAAAAAATGAATATTGACAGGTAATTACAGTGTATTTTCTCATCATCTTGAATCATTTTAAATTGCATTTATTTTTTGACTTGATTTTGTAGACCATATTCTACCTTCCTGCGGTGTGTCCAGAAACTCACACTTGGACAATCATAATTAGAATATGAGATAACTACACAATCTCCATGTTCCATGAGTTCATCTTAATGGTAGAAATAATAAATATTTACTTGTACAATCACTTACTGAGACCATTCACCTTTGTAGGACTTATCCATCATGGCTAGGTAATTCAGAATCCTGTACAATAGAGAAAACTAGACCAGATTTAATGGGGTAATTTATTGTCTTGTGCAACAGAGAAAACGAGACTAGATTTAGTTAGGTAATTCAGTATTTTGTTCAACAGAGAAAACTAGACCAGATTTAATGGGTTAATTGATTGTCTAGTACAAGAGAGAAAACTAGACCAGATTTAATGTGGTAATTGATTGTCTAGTACAAGAGAGAAAACTAGACCAGATTTAATGAGGTAATTGATTGTCTAGTACAACAGAGAAAACTGGACCAGATTTAATGGGGTAATTGATTTTCTAGTACAAGAGAGAAAACTAGACAAGATTTAATGGGGTAATTGATTGTCCAGTACAAGAGAGAAAACTAGACCAGATTTAATGGGGTAATTCAATATTTTGTGCAACAGAGAGAAAACTAGACTAGATTTAATGGGGTAATTTATTGTCCAGTGCAAGCGAACAAAATAAATCCGATTTGATTCAGTAATTTAGTGTCCTGTGCAATAGGGAAATATGTACACTTTATATTTAGTTAGTAACTCAGTATGTGAAGTAGGAAAGATTTAGACCAGCTTTTGTTAGGTAATTCAGTACTTGAAGTAGGAAAGACTGTGGACCAGCTTTAGTTAGGTAATTCAGTACTTGAAGTAGGAAACACTGTGGACCAGCTTTAGTTAGGTAATTCAGTACTCGAAGTAGGAAAGACTGCGGACCAGCTTTAGTTAGGTAATTCAGTACTTGAAGTAGGAATGACTGTAGACCAGCTTTAGCTAGGTAATTCAGTACTTGAAGTAGGAAAGACTGTGGACCAGCTTTAGTTGGTTAATTCAGTACTTGAAGTTGGAAAGACTGTGGACCAGCTTTAGTTAGGTAATTCAGTACTTGAAGTAGGAAAGATTGTGGACCAGCTTTAGTTGGGTAATTTAGTATGTGAAGTAGGAAACACTGTGGACCAGCTTTAGTTAGGTAGTTCAGTACTTGAAGTAGGAATGACTGTAGACCAGCTTTAGCTAGGTAATTCAGTACTTGAAGTAGGAAAGACTGTGGACCAGCTTTAGTTAGGTAATTCAGTACTTGAAGTAGGAAAGACTGTGGACCAGCTTGAGTTAGGTAATTCAGTACTTAAAGTAGGAAAGACTGTGGACCAGCTTTAGTTAGGTAATTCAGTACTTGAAGTAGGAAAGACTGTAGACAAGCTTTAGTTAGGTAATTCAGTACTTGAAGTAGGAAAGACTGTGGACCAGCTTTAGTTAGGTAATTCAGTACTTGAAGTAGGAAAGACTGTGGACCAGTTTTAGTTGGTTAATTCAGTACTTGAAGTAGGAAAGACTGTGGACCAGCTTTAGTTAGGTAATTCAGTACTCGAAGTAGGAAAGACTGTGGACCAGCTTTAGTTAGGTAATTCAGTACTCGAAGTAGGAAAGACTGTGGACCAGCTTTAGTTAGGTAATTCAGTACTTGAAGTAGGAATGACTGTAGACCAGCTTTAGCTAGGTAATTCAGTACTTCAAGTAGGAAAGGCTGTGGACCAGCTTTAGTTAGGTAATTCAGTACTTGAAGTAGGAAAGACTGTGGACCAGCTTTAGTTAGGTAATTCAGTACTTAAAGTAGGAAAGACTGTGGACCAGCTTTAGTTAGGTAATTCAGTACTTGAAGTAGGAAAGACTGTGGACCAGCTTTAGTTAGGTAATTCAGTACTTGAAGTAGGAAAGACTGTGGACCAGCTTTAGTTAGGTAATTCAGTACTTGAAGTAGGAAAGACTGTGGACCAGCTTTAGTTAGGTAATTCAGTACTTGAAGTAGGAAAGACTGTGGACCAGCTTTAGTTAGGTAACTCAGTACTTCAAGTAGGAAAGACTGTGGACCAGCTTTAGTTGGGTAATTCAGTACTTGAAGTAGGAAAGACTGCGGACCAGCTTTAGTTGGGTAGTTCAGTACTTGAAGTAGGAAAGACTGTGGACCAGCTTTAGTTAGGTAGTTTAGTACTTGAAGTAGGAAAGACTGTGGACCAGCTTTAGTTAGGTAAATCAGTACTTGAAGTAGGAAAGACTGTGGACCAGCTTTAGTTAGGTAGTTCAGTACTTGAAGTAGGAAAGACTGTGGACCAGCTTTAGTTAGGTAATTCAGTACTTGAAGTAGGAAAGACTGTAGACCAGCTTTAGTTAGGTAATTCAGTACTTGAAGTAGGAAAGACTGTGGACCAGCTTTAGTTAGGTAGTTTAGTACTTGAAGTAGGAAAGACTGTGGACCAGCTTTAGTTGGGTAATTCAGTACTTGAAGTAGGAAAGACTGTAGATCAGCTTTAGTTAGGTAGTTCAGTACTTGAAGTTGGAAAGACTGTAGACCAGCTTTAGTTGGGTAGTTCAGTACTTAAAGTAGGAAAGACTGTGGAGCAGCTTTAGTTAGGTAATGCAGTACTTGAAGTAGGAAAGACTGTGGACCAGCTTTAGTTGGGTAATTTAGTATGTGAAGTAAGAAAGACTGTGGATCAGCTTTAGTTAGGTAATTCAGTACTTAAAGTTGGAAAGACTGTGGACCAGCTTTAGTTAGGTAATTCAGTACTTGAAGTAGGAAAGACTGTGGAGCAGCTTTAGTTAGGTAATGCAGTACTTGAGGTAGGAAAGACTGTGGACCAGCTTTAGTTGGGTAATTCTGTACTTGAAGTAGGAAAGACTGTGGACCAGCTTTAGTTAGGTAATTCAGTACTTGAAGTAGGAAAGACTGTGGACCAGCTTTAGTTGGGTAATTTAGTATGTGAAGTAGGAAAGATTTAGACCAGCTTTAGTTAGGTAGTTCAGTACTTGAAGTAGGAAAGACTGTGGACCAGCTTTAGTTAGGTAATTCAGTACTTGAAGTTGGAAAGACTGTGGACCAGCTTTAGTTGGGTAATTTAGTATGTGAAGTAGAAAAGATTTAGACCAGCTTTAGTTAGGTAATTCAGTACTTGAAGTAGGAAAGACTGTGGACCAGCTTTAGTTAGGTAATTCAGTACTTGAAGTAGGAAAGACTGTGGACCAGCTTTAGTTAGGTAGTTCAGTACATGAAGTAGGAAAGACTGTGGACCAGCTTTAATTAGGTAGTTCAGTACTTGATGTAGGAAAGACTGTGAACCAGCTTTAGTTAGGTAATTCAGTACTTGAAGTAGGAAAGACTGTGGACCAGCTTTTTTTAGGTAGTTCAGTACTTGATGTAGGAAAGACTGTGAACCAGCTTTAGTTAGGTAAATCAGTACTTGAAGTAGGAAAGACTGTAGACCAGCTTTAGTTGGGTAATTCAGTTAGATGCATATTAATGGGTTGATAATGTAATGGCATGCATGTAAGACATGCCACTACTTGCATTGAACCCAGTCAAAATTAAATATTTTTTGTATAATCATTCATTGACTTTCATTTGAGGAAGATTTAATTTATAGCTTATAAGTATTCTGTGCAATGGAGAAAACTTTACACAATATTTGTTCCTAAAGTAGAGAGGACATATAATATTTATTGCAACAGTCCTCAAAGGAATACTAATTCAAGACAAGGATACTTACAAATTTTTGTTCTTTTTTTAATGTTGTGACATATATAAAATCATTTTTATAAATAAAGGAAACCAAGAATAATTTATTTTTTATATATGCACTATGATGCTAATGAAACTCATAAAACCATATTAATTTATATTAATTTTCCTACCAATTAAAAATGTGTAATGATGTAACGGTCAAACTCTCATGTACTTCATCTCATGTACATATTACTGCTATAACAATGTAAAGGTAAAAAACTCATAAACTTCTTTACATGTATTTATTACAGCTGTCATTATGTAAAAGTAAAAATATCATGTACTTCATCTCATGTACATATTACAGCTATAATAATGTAAAGATAAAAATCTCATGGACTTTC
Organism: Potamilus streckersoni; assembly: GCA_016746295.1. Lineage (NCBI taxonomy): Eukaryota > Metazoa > Mollusca > Bivalvia > Unionida > Unionidae > Potamilus > Potamilus streckersoni. The sequence goes on along the minus strand of JAEAOA010002192.1, from coordinate 707,429 downwards.
ATCTCAAGTATATTTTACAGCTGTAATATTGTAAAGGTAAACATTTCTCACAGTTCATGTCAAGTAAATATTACACTTGTAATGATGTAAAATTTCATGCATATTCCTGTTGTACTTTATTTCTGTCTTTCTTTCTCATGCTACAGAATTTTGATGAATAACTGAAACCATTACCTAGCTACCTAGCCAAAGGTTTGAATTAAGAGTTTACAATAATTCAGAAAGCTTGCATAAGTGTGTTGTTCCTGCATGTATGCTAATGTGTAAGTGTTTATAAATTTCTGTTAAGTTTGGATGCCATGTTGATACACAAAAAAGCATTTTCTTATTATCACCTGAAAGTTTGCTGACTTTCCTGTTTAATAATTTAATTTATCTGTATTAAACAAGGTGTACTTCTTTTCAAGATTGTGTTCCAGATCACATGCTTGATAAAAGACAACTGTTAGCATATCAGTTTGAAATTCAGTGCCATTTGGCAATGGTTGATGTACAAGGGCTTGGCATTAAAAAAATAAATGCTGCAAAGGGAAATCACCATGTTGTATATCTTGATATTCATAATGAATCATCATTAATTAGCAAGATGTTTTGATCTCAAATTAAGAAAATCAGTGAAATCAATTTATAAGCATGGCACAGATTTCTCCAAAACAAAATCAAGCCATGTTTGATGATTACCTTGGCCACTGAATATACAGGAGCTTATTGGAGAAATGTCGACCGGTATTTTTTTCAATTATGAGATCATGTTGACTTCATATTTCTCTTTGTGTGTGTGTGTGTGTGTGTGTGTGTGTGTGTGTGTGTGTACGTGTGCTATTTAGATTTTTAATGTAACTTTAACAATTTCCATGTCATATCACTACAGTGTCTGCAGTGTGGCAGTTTATAATGATGCCTAACATTTGGGATTCATGCCATAGACATGTAGCATCATGTCCCATCCTGTTACATTAAGCATCATGTCCCATCCTGTTACATTAAGCATCATGTCCCATCCTATTACATTAAGCATCATTATCCTGGCAACTGGCCTTCCAGTTCTAACATTAACCTTCTAATGCTGAGTGCAAAGTGAGTCAACTTTTGGTACCATTTTAATAAGTTTTTGAATTGACTTGGCTGGGGTTCAAACCCATGATCACCCTCATCTGAGGCAGATGCTCTAACCACTTAGACCACTAGAGTAGTTGATTTCCTATGTCACAGGTGATGACAAAAATGATAAATCATAGATGGGGTGGGTGAACACTGAAACAAATATATTTGATTTGCTTTGCTTTCGTTCATTCTGGAGACCCAGGAGATATCTAATATAAAACAATTAGTGTTGATAGAGAATTAACAAATTAATATCCTTGGTCTGTATATCAAATTGATATCCTTGGTCTTTGTAACAAATTGATATTCTTGGTCTGTGTATCAAATTGATATCCTTGGTCTGTGTATCAAATTGATATCTTTGGTCTGTGTATCAAATTGGTATCTTTGGTCTGTGTAACAAATTGATATCCTTGGTCAGTGTATCAAATTGATGTCTTTTGTCTGTGTATCAAATTAATATCCTTGGTCTGTGTAACAAATTGATATCTTTAGTCTGTGTATCAAATTGATATTCTTGGTCTGTGTATCAAATTGATATCATTGGTCTGTGTATCAAATTGATATTTTGGGTCTGTATAACAAATTGATATTCTTGGTCTGTGTATCAAATTGATATCCTTGGTCTTTGTAACAAATTGATATTCTTGGTCTGTATATCAAATTGATATCTTTGGTCTGTGTGTCAAATTGGTATCTTTGGTCTGTGTAACAAATTGATATCCTTGGTCAGTGTATCAAATTGATATCTTTTGTCTGTATATCAAATTAATATCCTTGGTCAGTGTATCAAATTGATATCTTTTGTCTGTGTATCAAATTAATATCCTTGGTCTGTGTAATAAATTGATATCTTTAGTCTGTGTATCAAATTGATATTCTTGGTATGTGTATCAAATTGATATCCTTGGTCTGTGTATCAAATTGATATTTTGGGTCTGTATAACAAATTGATATTCTTGGTCTGTGTAACAAATTGATATCCTTGGTTTGTGTATCAAATTGATTTCCTTTTTGTATCAAATTGATATTCTTGGTCTGTGTAAGAAATTGATATTATTGGTCTGTGTAAGAAACTGATATCCTTGGTCTGTGTATCAAATTGATATCCTTGGTCTGTGTATCAAATTGATATCCTTTGTCTGTGTATCAAATTAATATCCTTGGTCTGTGTATCAAATTGACATCCTTGGTCTGTGTATCAAATTGATATTCTTGGTCTGATATCCTTGGTCTGTGTATCAAATTGATATCCTTGGTCTGTGTATCAAATTGATATCCTTGGTCTGTGTATCAAATTGATATCCTTGGTCTGTGTATCAAATTGATATCCTTGGTCTGTATATCAAATTGATATCCTTGGTCAGTGTATCAAATTGATATCCTTGGTCTGTGTATCAAATTGATATCCTTGGTCTGTGTATCAAATTGACATCCTTGGTCTGTGTATCAAATTGATATTCTTGGTCTGATATCCTTGGTCTGTGTATCAAATTGATATTCTTTGTCTGTGTAAGAAATTGATATTATTGGTCTGTGTAAGAAACTGATATCCTTGGTCTGTGTATCAAATTGATATCCTTGGTCTGTGTATCAAATTGATATCCTTTGTCTGTATATCAAATTAATATCCTTGGTCTCTGTATCAAATTGACATCCTTGGTCTGTGTATCAAATTGATATTCTTGGTCTGATATCCTTGGTCTGTGTATCAAATTGATATTCTTGGTCTGTGTATCAAATTGATATCCTTGGTCTGTGTATCAAATTGATATCCTTGGTCTGTATATCAAATTGATATCCTTGGTCAGTGTATCAAATTGATATCCTTGGTCTGTGTATCAAATTGATATCCTTGGTCTGTGTATCAAATTAATATCCTTGGTCGGTATATCAAATTGATATCCTTGGTCTGTGTATCAAATTGATATCCTTGGTCTGTGTATCAAATTGATATCATTGGTCTGTGTATCAAATTGATATCCTTGGTCTGTATATCAAATTGATATCCTTGGTCTGTGTATCAAATTGATATCCTTGGTCAGTGAATCAAACTGATATCCTTGGTCAGTGTATAAAATTGATATCCTTGGTCTGTGTGTCAAATTGATATTCTTGGTCTGATATCCTTGTGTGTGTGTGTGTATCAAATTGATATCCTTGGTCTGTGTATCAAATTGATATCCTTGGTCTGTGTATCAAATTGATATCATTGGTCTGTGTATCAAATTGATATCTTTGGTCTGTGTATCAAATTGGTATCTTTGGTCTGTGTCACAAATTGATATCCTTGGTCATTGTGTCAAATTGATATCCTTGGTCTGTGTATCAAATTAATATCCTTGGTCTGTGTAAGAAATTGATATTTTTGGTCTGTGTATCAAATTGATATCCTTGGTATGTGTATCAAATTGATATTCTTGGTCTATGCAACAAATTGATATTCTTGGTCTGTGTATCAAATTGATATCCTTGGTCAGTGTATCATATTGATATCCTTGGTCTGTGTATCAAATTGATATTCTTGGTCAGTGTATCAAATTGATATCCTTGGTCTGTGTATCAAATTAATATCCTTGGTCTGTGTAAGAAATTGATATTTTTGGTCTGTGTATCAAATTGATATCCTTGGTATGTGTATCAAATTGATATTCTTGGTCTATGCAACAAATTGATATTCTTGGTCTGTGTATCAAATTGATATCCTTGGTCTGTGTATCATATTGATATCCTTGGTCTGTGTATCAAATTGATATTCTTGGTCAGTGTAACAAATTGATATTCTTGGTCTGTGTATCAAATTAATATCCTTGGTCTGTGTAACAAATTTATATCCTTGGTTTGTGTATCAAATTGATTTCCTTTTTGTATCAAATTGATACTCTTGGTCTGTGTAAGAAATTGATATTCTTGGTCTGTGTAACAAATTGATATCCTTGGTATGCTTATCAAATTGATATCCTTGGTCTGTATATCAAATTGATATCCTTTGTCTGTGTATCAAATTAATATCCTTGGTCAGTGTGTCAAATTGATATCCTTGGTCTGTATCAAATTGTTATTCTTGGTCTGATATCCTTGGTCTGTGTATCAAATTGATATTCTTGGTCTGTGTATCAAATTGATATCTTTGGTCTGTGTATCAAATTTATATCCTTGGTCTATATATCAAATTGATATCCTTGGTCAGTGTATCAAATTGATATCCTTGTTCTTTGTATCAAATTGATGTCCTTGGTCTGTGTGTCAAATTGATATTCTTGGTCTGTGTATCAAATTGATATCCTTGGTCTGTGTATCAAATTGAGATCCTTGGTCTGTGTATCAAATTGATATCCTTAGTCTGTGTATCAAATTGATATCCTTGGTCTGTATATCAAATTGATATCCTTGGTCTGTGTATCAAATTGATATCCTTGGACAGTGTATCAAATTGATATCCTTGGTCAGTGTATAAAATTGATATCCTTGGTCTGTGTATCAAATTGATATTCTTGGTCTGATATCCTTGTGTGTGTGTATCAAATTGATATTCTTGGTCTGTTTATCAAATTGATTTTCTTGGTCTGTGTATCAAATTGATATCCTTGGTCTGTGTATCAAATTGATATCCTTGGTCTGTGTATCAAATTGATATTCTTTGTCTGTGTATCAAACTGAGATCCTTGGTCTGTGTATCAAATTGATATCCATGGTCTATGTAACAAATTGATATCCTTGGTCTGTGTGTTAAGAAAAATCATGCTATACAGTTGCACATGTTGCTCACAATGTCCCAGTCTGGTACAGGTTAGAAACAATGTGTGCAGCAACAAAACCATGTTATATATGTTGCACAAGTCCTTCACATACTGTGTGCTGTAGCAAAGCTGTAATGCATGTTGCACAAGTCCCTCACATATTGTGTGCAGTAACAAAACCATTTTATTACATTTTACATGAGTCTGTACTCTTAAAATAAGTAACAGAAAATGTGGAAGACAGCAAGCTTTGTGAACTTTAATAAATAATTTATTTTGCTAGAATACAAAGTAAAAATGAGAAAAAGAATTTACAATATTGTGAATTGAATCCCAAAATAATCCAAGAATTGCAGACACAAGTCCTAATAATATAAAGTCCAGAATAAAATTCAGTACAAACCCTAATGAGATCTAAAACTGAAGGTAATGATGTGTATGCTATAGCTATTAAAGTGTTGATGTGTCAGCAGCCTTTTGTTGCATCACAAAATATAATTCCAGGTTTGAATTCAGTATAAATTCTAGTGAATGTCTTAATCCAAGAATTTTATCAAAGCACTTTTCTATTTCCAGAGAAAATACATGAATTCAATTATTTGTAGAAAATATAATTCAGCCCATAATCGTCACAATATATAACTCATCTTAAAAGTGCTAAATGTTAAAGCATGAATGGTAAAATCATTACAGTCACAGTATTATTTAGTTCTCTATTTGTCCTCAGGTCACAATTAGCATTTTCTTAAAAATACATTACCTAATGGAAAATAAATTTAGACTGATCTAATGAGCCTTGTTTACTTACAACACAATAACCTGTAAAATTCACTTAGGAAACTCCCAAACCCTGACCTAAATCAACATAGTTACTCTTTCTTGTTTACCTGAATAAAACTCCTGTTTTTAAGTTCATACACATAGAGGATAACAAAGCAATTATTAGTTGTTTACATAAATGAAATTTCAAAAAGTTTTTAAAAGTCAATCAAGTCAAGCAGAAATGAACTCATTTTTAGACAAGGTCAAGTCCAGTATGCAATATTACATTACAATAGTATGTAATGAAATAAAAAAATTAAACTAACAAACAAACAATTAAATTAAATATACATAACACAAGTCCCTCACATACCGTGTGCAGTACATAGCTATTTTACTTTTTCTCTCTTTTATAAAATTCCTATATTCAGATCAGTCATCAGTACAAGAAATAATTTTATTGAATTGTTAACAAAGTGAGTATTTCTCATGCCCAGTCTATACATAAAATGGCTTTCTTTCACTAATGTTGTGGATATTTTTAATTCTTTACTATACACTGCAGCAAGATCTAGTTGTTACAAATGTCAAAAATGTTTGCATGGCATATTAATTTTTTTAAAATGATTAAGCAGAACATAAATTTTTATTTTTTGGATGATTCTGGCAAGATTTTGGCAAGACGATAAAATATAAGTGAAACATTTTAGATGAAAATTAAATTAGAAATGAGAGGTTTCATACTTTATGGAAATGTACATACCATTTAAACAATATTGCAAAGTTGTATAGATATTCTCATGCACATTTATTGATATTTATTGGCAATACACTTGATAGGGGCATGTTTGCCATATCTAGAATGGAGGCGAATACTATTGGTGTTTTCCTTTGTTAAAAGTGTTCTGAATGAAAATTAAATATTCAAGTTAGAGAGAGGGACCTCTTTGATCTGTTTAGGTTTTATGTAGATGTGGTAAGCGGCAATAATCAGCTCTTATTTTTTCAGCCAATTTATGTCTAGCAGCATTTTTATTCCAATAAAATAAGCCCAATGCTTCTTATACAAAAGGTGTACAGGGTGAGTCTTTGAGGCTTATTATACAAGGTGAGACTACTGGGCTCATAGTAGAAGCAAATACTGTGATTTGAATGATGAACCATTTCTTTCTAAAGCTAACGCTGATCAGAGAAAGATTTCAATCCCTGCTGACCGGGCTTTTATAATGGATGTTGGAGAACCAGATGTTATCCACTATGGAGAGAGACCCATACATGAATCTGCCTCAGAGAAATCTCCTTCAGAAAGACATCCCTCACCTCGGACTGTGTCTGACAAGGTTTCAGAGAAGGCACAGTCTCTCAAAGGAAAATCTTCAGCCCAGTCATTGAAGGGACAATCACAAGCAGTATTGGGCTCAGTACAAGGAGATGCAAGTTCCAGAGTTTCTGGGGCCACGAAATCTCAAGTCTCATTCAAAGAAGTCGAGTCACCAGGAGATGATTTGGCAAAGACATTGGCTGATATTGAGGTATGTTTTTCAAATCAAAATCACACACACACAAATACACACACACTGTGCTGCTGGGACATCTTCAATTGATCCATCAATTGTGATTTGTCTAATTTTTGTGAAAAGCCATCCATGTTCAGGCATGATAAAATCCTTGAGCCCAATGTCCCAGACTTTACATTTTGAAAGTCAGGCAAATAAAAGTTTTCAAGGTGCTAGTCCTGGACAAGTGTTCTTTTCTATTTTAAAGCAATTTTGACAAGTTGATTCATACTTTAATCACCTGTCTACCTTGATGTGATCATTAATGCAAACTTTGAACAATGAATTCTTGACTTTACCTTCATTTATTCATTTACATCTCTGATTTCACAGTAAGTAGTTCTTAATAACTGTTGTATATGCATGGGTTCTATTACTGCTAGACTGTGTTCTGCCAGTCAAAATATTTCCTTCAAAACAAAAAAATGTATGGTCAATTAGCAAATGACCTTGTTATATTATGTTTATATAACCCAAAAATTCATGAGAAAATCAACCTTTGATTTCATCTCATCAAGTCAAAGCAATCAAGGTCGTTTGTCAACATAATTGTCCATTTCCGGTATTAACGGATTAAATGACAGTCCTGCATTTTTATGGTTTTTAAATGATTATCTAAAGTTATTTCATTTGAAGTGAAACAATTATGCTAAAGGAGTTATCTGTGCTTGCATTTAGTAGATTTTGGTTGTCAAATGATGTATTCTTTTCTATTTTGGAGAAAATGAGTTCACTAAATATTTATTTTGAATTTCATTAACTCTGAAACAATATCTTAAACTGGCAGAGATTGGAAGTTCAACCAGTCTAGTTGTCAAATTTTGATTTAATCATACAAGGCTCAATGCAGTTATGGACCTCATAAAACATGTGCAGCATGGAATATGCTTGACTCAAAGGTACTCAATGTCTCATTGATATTATGATTATTCTCCACAAATCCATAGAATCACCAGAATATTTTCACTGATCCTCATAAAATCTATGGACAGTCTAAGAAAGATTTTAAAACCAACAGTAAATGAAGTACCTGGCATACTTATGAACCACTCTGAATACTCACTGCATAAGTGTACAACATCGAACTTTTCTCTGAATACTCACTGCATTTGTTTCCCAGAATTGAAAGTACTTTCACATTTCCCTCTCTTGACAATATGTACAATTGGGATTTTCCTTGTCAGCATTTGCATTCAGATTTTAAACACTCTTGAATCACAATGTGAGAAATTCTTGTTTTCTTCAGGCTGCTGGCTCTCTAGGTAAGGAAGGTGCAGCGAGTTTAAAAAGTAGCAAGAGTGGTACTTCACTTAAGTCGAGTGAGGAGAAAAGCAAATTGTCTGACAAGAGCAGCAAGAAAGAGGAAAAGAAGGAGGAGTTTGTTGTTGGTAAGTTCAAACAGCACCAGATCAAATTATATGTTACTTTTTTGCTGCATTATGTTAAAAATTGTAAAGAGAGAAAGTGTCTGAAAGAATGGCTTACAGACATACAAAATTGTAGCATCATACAAATAAATTCACTGACCTTTCAGTAGCAGTATTCATAAAAATCTAGACCTCTTGCAAAACAGATAGTTCTTTGAATGCCAAGTCTGAAAGATGCTTGCTTATCTTTTTGAGTATTATTGGAAATGCCTACCTGACATGATTCAATCTAATTGAAAGAGAATTATCAATGTACAGATTCTTTTCCTTTTGCAATTAGTTGATCATGACCAAGAACTGTAATCATGTTTCAGCAGTGAAGAAAGGACAGCAGACACTACAAGACAAGGGACTGAATAAAACATAAAAATGGTTTTGAACAAATTATCTTATGATAGCTTTATAAAATTAGGCAGTACAAAGGAAGGGGAGGGAGTCAAGGTAGCTGTATAAATTATACAGTAGAGATATAGAGGAGGGAGTTAAGGTAAGAAACAGAGATGAGGTAAAATAGACTTGTGGATACTTTCATGCACAAATTACAAATGGTAATAGATGATCGACATGCCAGATTTCTGAAATAAAAAAGATAAAAAGCATGTGATGAACATAGATGATCCAAGAATAAGTGTAATGAACACTGATAATGGAACACACATGTGATTCACACTGATAATGGTTATCATATGGTTATCACAAGACAATAGGACACAAGTGTAATTACCACTGACAATGGAACACACATGTGATTATCACTAACAATAGGATATAATATGATTATCACTGACAATGGGACACAAGTATAATTAACACTGACAATGGAAAACACCTGTAATTATCACTGACAATGGGACAGATGTGTAATTATCACTGACAATGAGAAACATGTGATTCTTACTGACAGTGAGACACAAGTGTAATTATTACTGACAATGAAACACACATGTAATTATCACGGTTAATGGGACAAACAGGTGATTATCACTGACAATGGGACACACATGTGATTATTACTGACAATGGGACACAAGTCTCATTAACATTAGCAATAGGACACATATGATTATCACTAACAATAGGACACATATGATTATCACTGACAATGGGAGACATATGATTATCACTAACAATAGGACACATATGATTATCACTAACAATGGGACACATATGATTATCACTAACAATGGGACACATATGATTATCACTAACAATAGAACACATCTGATTATCACTAACAATAGGACACATATGATTATCACTAACAATAGGACAGATATGATTATCACTAACAATAGGACACATATGATTATCACTAACAATAGGACACATATGATTATCGCTAACAATGGGACACATATGATTATCACTAACAATGGGACACATATGATTATCGCTAACAATAGGACACATATGATTATTGCTAACAATAGGACACATGATTATTGCTAACAATAGGACACATATGATTATCACTAACAATAGGACACATTTGATTATCACTAACAATGGGACACATATGATTATCACTAACAATAGGACACATCTGATTATCACTAATAATAGGACACATATAATTATCGCTCACAATGGGACACATATGATTATCACTAACAATAGGACACATATGATTATCACTAACAATAGGACACATATGATTATCACTAACAATGGGACACATATGATTATCACTAACAATAGGACACATATGATTATCACTAACAATGGGACACATATGATTATCACTAACAATGGGACACATATGATTATCACTAACAATAGGACACATATGATTATCGCTAACAATGGGACACATATGATTATCACTAACAATAGGACACATATAATTATCACTAACAATAGGACACATATGATTATCACTAATAATAGGACACATATGATTATCACTAACAATAGGACACATATGATTATCACTAACAATAGGACACATATGATTATCACTAACAATAGGACACATATGATTATCGTTAACAATAGGACACATATGATTATCACTAACAATAGGACACATATGATTATCACTAACAATAGGACACATATGATTATCACTAACAATAGGACACATCTGATTATCACTAACAAAAGGACACATATGATTATCGCTAACAATGGGACACATATGATTATCACTAACAATAGGACACATATGATTATCACTAACAATAGGACACATATGATTATCGTTAACAATAGGACACATATGATTATCACTAACAATAGGACACATATGATTATCACTAACAATAGGACACATATGATTATCACTAACAATAGAACACATATGATTATCACTAACAATAGGACACATATGATTATCACTAATAATAGGACAGATATGATTATCACTAATAATAGGACACATATGATTATCGCTAACAATGGGACACATATGATTATCACTAACAATAGGACACATATGATTATCGCTAACAATAGGACACATATGATTATCACTAACAATAGGAACAATATAATTATCACTAACAATAGGACACATATGATTATCACTAACAATAGGACACATATGATTATCACTAACAATAGGACACATCTGATTATCACTAACAATGGGACACATATGATTATCACTAATAATAGGACACATATGATTATCGCTAACAATGGGACACATATGATTATCACTAACAATGGGACACATATGATTATCACTAACAATAGGACACATATGATTATCACTAACAATAGGACACATATGATTATCACTAACAATAGGACACATATGATTATCACTAACAATAGGACACATATGATTATCACTAACAATAGGACACATATGATTATCACTAACAATAGGACACATATGATTATCACTAACAATAGGACACATATGATTATCACTAACAATAGAACACATATGATTATCACTAACAATGGGACACATATGATTATCACTAACAATAGGACACATATGATTATCACTAACAATAGGACACATATGATTATCACTAATAATAGGACACATATGATTATCGCTAACAATGGGACACATATGATTATCACTAATAATAGGACACATATGATTATCGCTAACAATGGGACACATCTGATTATCACTAACAATAGGACACATATGATTATCACTAACAATAGGACACATATGATTATCACTAACAATAGGACACATATGATTATCGCTAACAATGGGACACATATGATTATCACTAACAATAGGACACATATGATTATCACTAACAATGGGACACATAATTATCGTTAACAATAGGACACATATGATTATCACTAACAATGGGACACATATGATTATCACTAATAATAGGACACATGATTATCACTAACAATAGGACACATAATTATCGCTCACAATGGGACACATATGATTATCACTAACAATAGGACACATATGATTATCACTAACAATGGGACACATATGATTATCACTAACAATGGGACACATATGATTATCACTAACAATGGGACACATATGATTATCGCTAACAATAGGACACATATGATTATCGTTAACAATAGGACACATATGATTATCACTAACAATAGGACACATATGACTATCACTAACAATAGGACACATATGATTATCACTAACAATGGGACACATATGATTATCGCTAACAATGGGACACATATGATTATCACTAACAATGGGACACATATGATTATCACTAACAATAGGACAGATATGATTATCGCTAACAATGGGACACATATGATTATCGCTAACAATAGGACACATATGATTATCACTAACAATGGGACACATATGATTATCACTAATAATAGGACACATATGATTATCACTAACAATAGGACACATTTGATTATCGCTAACAATGGGACACATATGATTATCACTAATAATAGGACACATATGATTATCGCTAACAATGGGACACATATGATTTTCACTAATAATAGGACACATATGATTATCACTAACAATGGGACACATATGATTATCGCTAACAATGGGACACATATGATTATCACTAACAATAGGACACATATGATTATCACTAACAATGGGACACATGATTATCACTAACAATAGGACACATATGATTATCACTAACAATAGGACACATATGATTATCGCTAACAATGGGACACATATGATTATCACTAACAATAGGACACATATGATTATTGCTAACAATGGGACACATATGATTATCACTAACAATAGGACACATATGATTATCACTAACAATAGGACACATATGATTATCACTAACAATAGGACACATATGATTATCGCTAACAATAGGACACATATGATTATCACTAACAATGGGACACATATGATTATCGCTAAGAATAGGACACATATGATTATCGCTAACAATAGGACACATATGATTATCGCTAACAATGGGACACATATGATTATCACTAACAATGGGACACATATGATTATCGCTAACAATAGGACACATATGATTATTGCTAACAATAGGACACATATGATTATCACTGACAATGGGACACATGATTATCACTAACAATAGGACACATATGATTATCACTAACAATGGGACACATATGATTATCACTAACAATAGGACACATATGATTATCACTAACAATAGGACACATATGATTATCGCTAACAATGGGACACATATGATTATCACTAACAATAGGACACATATGATTATCGCTAACAATGGGACACATATGATTATCACTAACAATAGGACACATATGATTATCGCTAACAGTGGGACACATATGATTATCACTAACAATGGGACACATATGATTATCGCTAACAATAGAACACATATGATTATCGCTAACAATGGGACACATATGATTATCACTAACAATGGGACACATATGATTATCGCTAACAATAGGACACATATGATTATTGCTAACAATAGGACACATATGATTATCGCTAACAATAGGACACATATGATTATCACTGACAATGGGACACATGATTATCACTAACAATAGGACACATATGATTATCACTAACAATGGGACACATATGATTATCACTAACAATAGGACACATATGATTATCACTAACAATAGGACACATATGATTATCGCTAACAATGGGACACATATGATTATCACTAACAATAGGACACATATGATTATCGCTAACAATGGGACACATATGATTATCACTAACAATGGGACACATGATTATCGCTAACAGTGGGACACATATGATTATCACTAACAATGGGACACATATGATTATCGCTAACAATGGGACACATATGATTATCACTAACAATAGGACACATATGATTATCACTAACAATGGGACACATATGATTATCACTAACAATGGGACACATATGATTATTGATAAGAATGGGACACATGATTATCGCTAACAGTGGGACACATATGATTATCACTAACAATAGGATGCATATGATTATCACTAACAATCGGACACATATGATTATCGCTAACAATGGGACGCATATGATTATCACTAACAATGGGACACATATGATTATCGCTAACAATGGGAGACATATGATTATCGCTAGCAATTGGAGACAAGTCTGATTAACATTGACAATGGTACACATATGATTACCACTGACAGTAGGATACAAATATGATTACCATTAACAATGGGACACACTTATGATTATTACTGACAATGGTACACCTATGATTATCACTGACAAATGAGCAGACATATGATTATCACTGACAAATGAGCAGACATATGATTATCACTGACAATGGGCATATATATGATTATTACACAATGGGACACAAGTATGATTACCACTTGCACTGGAAAACATGTTTGATCATAAATGATGATTGGACACAAGTGTGTTTACAGGACACAATTATGATTGTCACAGACACTGGGACACAAGTGTGAATACAAGTGGATTTCATGGGAAATGTGAAAAATGAGATGAAGTCAGAATGTTGACCAAGAGCATGGGTTTTCCTCTAAATATGGAGTCTGATGAATCATGTATTCTTGCTGATTAGTGATGATGAATTTGATTATGTGTGCTATGAATTGTCACCCAGAATCATTGCATTTATTTCAAGTGAAATCAAACATAAGTTAATATTATTCTCCAGAAAATATTCCTTGATTATTTTTATTAGATTTTTTTATCAACTAAGTCATTTTATTCATCAACTAGAGAGAGTTTAAATTGAGTTTATACAACCACACCATTTCATCTGTAGCTGAAGAAGAGACGTCTTCATTCTCAGTTTCAACACCTTTACAGTGCCTTCATATTATAAGATAAAAGAGGACAATAATGAAGGAAGAAGTGAATGGGAAATTGAATGTTGTGATAATAATGAAAGGAGAAGTGGATGGGAAATTGAATGTTGTGATAATAATGAAGGGAGAAGTGGATGGGAAATTGAATGTTGTGATAATAATGAAGGTAGAAGTGAATGGGAAATTGAATGTTGTGATAATAATGAAGGGAGAAGTGGATGGGAAATTGAATGTTGTGATAAAAATGAAGGGAGAAGTGGATGGGAAATTGAATGTTGTGATAATAATGAAGGTAGAAGTGAATGGGAAATTGAATGTTGTGATAATAATGAAGGGAGAAGTGGATGGGAAATTGAATGTTGTGATAATAATGAAGGTAGAAGTGGATGGGAAATTGAATGTTGTGATAATAATGAAGGGAGAAGTGGATGGGAAATTGAATGTTGTGATAATAATGAAGGAAGACGTGGGTGGAAAATTAAATGTTGTGATAATAATGAAGGTAGAAGTGGATGGGAAACTGTTAATAATTGAGGAAGAAGAGGGCAGGAAACCAAATGATATAATAAAATGGAGGAAGTGTCACCACCAAAATTAGGACTCCGTCCCTTGGATGTCTAATAATTATAATTAAAAAAAACACTAAACATGTTCAGAGCTGTCAAAATCCTGAAGTTTTATAATTGTCGCAGATGAAGTTTTATAATTGTCGTGGATGAAGTTTTATAATTGTCGTGGATGAAGTTTTATAATTGTCATGGATGAAGTTTTATAATTGTCGCAGATGAAGTTTTATAATTGTTGCGGATAAAGAGTTATATTTATCCAGGATGTAAAGTTTCCAAAACTCATATTTTTTTAAAAACATATGAATTATTTTGGGCAAATTAGTCCAGCAGGTTGTTTAAGGCTGCCATACAAGAGATTTTTACATCTATACTAATGGTGGTTTTTCCGAAATGGATATAGATCTCTCCACCATTAAATGGCAACAGAAGTTTTATATCAGCATATATAACTAGATTCTACTTAGATAATTATTCATATTTTTACAAATCCTGATAAGCTTTATAAAGAGTGAGAGGCAGTAATAATAGTACTGGGTTTTGAATCTACTGACTATATTGCAAAAGTGCAGGGCTATTTTAATTTAATTGGAAAATATTGGGCAAGAAAATTAATCTGTGTCCACGTTTGTACAAAAACAAGAATATCCCAATATCAGGGTTACATTATTCATCCCTCACTCAGCATAGCCCATTAAATGGCATTTGAAGCTGCAGGAAATGTTGTGTTGAATCAAAGTTGTATTCTGGATAGAGGCAATTAAATCTTGTTTTGAAATGCATGGTGTAAGTTTGACAGGGCCATCAGGGGCAGTTGATTCTTGTTTTGAAATGCATGGTGGAAGTTTGGCAGGGCCATCAGGGGCAGTTAATTCTTGTTTTGAAATGCTTGGTGAAAGTTTGTCAGGGCCATCAGGGGCAGTTAATTCTTGTTTTGAAATGCTTGGTGGAAGTTTGGCAGAGCCATCAGGGGCAGTTAATTCTTGTTTTGAAATGCATGGTGGAAGTTTGGCACGGTCATCAGGGGCAGTTAATTCTTGTTTTGAAATGCTTGGTGGAAGTTTGTCAGGGCCATCAGGGGCAGTTAATTCTTGTTTTGAAATGCATGGTGGAAGTTTGTCAGGGCCATCAGAAGCAGTTAATTTTTGTTTTGAAATGCTTAGTGAAGTTTGGCAGGTCCATAAGGGGCAGTTAATTCTTGTTTTGAAATACTTGGTGGAAGTTTGGATGGACCATCAGGGGCAATTAAATATTGTTTTGAAATGCTTGGTGGAAGTTTGGCAGGGCCATCAGGGGCAGTTAATTCTTGTTTTGAAATGCTTAGTGGAAATTTGGAAGGACCATCAGGGTGAATTAAATCTTGTTTTGAAATGCATGGTGGAAGTTTGGCAGGGCAATCAAGGGCAGTTAATTCTTGTTTTGAAATGCTTAGTGGAAGTTTGGAAGTACCATCAGGGGCAGTTAATTCTTGTTTGAAATGCTTGGTGTAAGTTTGGCAGGGCCATCAGTGGCAGTTAATTCTTGTTTTAAAATGCTTGGTGAAAGTTTGGCAGGGCCATCAGTGGCAGTTAATTCTTGTTTTAAAATGCTTGGTGGAAGTTTGGCAGAGCCATCAGGGGCAGTTAATTCTTGTTTTGAAATGCATGGTGGAAGTTTGGCACGGTCATCAGGGGCAGTTAATTCTTGTTTTGAAATGCTTGGTGGAAGTTTGTCAGGGCCATCAGGGGCAGTTAATTCTTGTTTTGAAATGCATGGTGGAAGTTTGTCAGGGCCATCAGGGGCAGTTAATTTTTGTTTTGAAATGCTTAGTGAAGTTTGGCAGGTCCATAAGGGGCAGTTAATTCTTGTTTTGAAATACTTGGTGGAAGTTTGGATGGACCATCAGGGGCAATTAAATATTGTTTTGAAATGCTTGGTGGAAGTTTGGCAGGGCCATCAGGGGCAGTTAATTCTTGTTTTGAAATGCTTAGTGGAAATTTGGAAGGACCATCAGGGTGAATTAAATCTTGTTTTGAAATGCATGGTGGAAGTTTGGCAGGGCAATCAAGGGCAGTTAATTCTTGTTTTGAAATGCTTAGTGGAAGTTTGGAAGTACCATCAGGGGCAGTTAATTCTTGTTTGAAATGCTTGGTGTAAGTTTGGCAGGGCCATCAGTGGCAGTTAATTCTTGTTTTAAAATGCTTGGTGAAAGTTTGGCAGGGCCATCAGTGGCAGTTAATTCTTGTTTTAAAATGCTTGGTGGAAGTTTGGCAGGGCCATCAGGGGCAGTTAATTCTTGTTTTGAAATGCTTGGTGTAAGTTTGGCAGGGCCATCAGTGGCAGTTAATTCTTGTTTTAAAATGCTTGGTGAAAGTTTGGCATGACCATCAGTGGCAGTTAATTCTTGTTTTGAAATGCTTGGTGGAAGTTTGGCAGGGCCATCAGGGGCAGTTAATTCTTGTTTTGAAATGCTTGGTGGAAGTTTGGCAGGGCCATCAGGGGCAGTTAATTCTTGTTTTAAAATGCTTGGTGGAAGTTTGGCAGGGCCATCAGTGGCAGTTAATTCTTGTTTTGAAATGCTTGGTGGAAGTTTGGCATGACCATCAGGGGCAGTAAATTCTTGTTTTGAAATGCTTGGTGGAAGTTTGGCAGGGCCATCAGAGGCAAATAAATCCTGTTTTTAAACTGCTTAGTTTAAGTTTGGCAGGGTCATTAGTTACCATATATTCTTGCTTATAAGACATCAAAATTTAAACTGCACAGAACTGTCATTATACAATGCAATGGGAGATCTGGGTTCATGCTGTTTCTTATCAGTAATCATTAGAACAAACCAACATGGATCCATATCTGCCAGTGTATTAAGCAGTTGCTGAATAGGGTTCTTGCAGCTGTATTTAAGTACTAACAAATACAAATAATATGTCTCAAGGTTTCAGCTTCATTGAACTCTTGTGCCTGTCAATCATTTTCCTACTTGGTACAGACCTGTCAGGCATTTTCTTACTTGGTACAGACCTGTCAAGCATTTTCTTACTTGGTTCAGACCTGTCTGTATTTTTAAGTACCAGTGTGTTAGTTGGTTTTTTGCAGTTATTTATTTACTATACAAGTAAGTCAGTCCTATAATAAGCATATGAAAATAATGACAAATTGCTGCATATATTGTACAAAATTTTAAGTGAGCATATTGTTATATTGTGCCATACATTACATGTTACTGTTACATGATGCCATATATTAGCCATATATTATATGTTACCATTATAATGTTGCATACATTATTCAAGATTCCTGACTGCTTGAACTCCCAAGGTCAATGTTTCTTGAATTTAGGTTAAAATCTTGTGTGAAAAGTATAGTTCAGCAATTAACCTGCACAGGTGACATAATGAAACAGATTTACAATATTGGTATAAAGCTATAAATTCAATGAATCTATTATTATTTTATAGTATAATTATATCAGTAAAATGATGATTTGGTGTTGTAATTCTTGTAAACTCTCCAGATGTCAGATTTTTATTGGTGTCAATGATTTGCCAAGTGTTCTGTAAACAAAATTTAACATGTTCAGCACAATTTTATACCACACAGAGAAAGATTAAGCCAGAAAATTTTGTAGGATACAAACCATGACTCACATTAGTTGATATATTTTTGAAACAGTATTGAAGCTTTTAGAGCTTCCTGTCATTAATTCATCTGTGTAAAGTGTATACAGTCCTAAAGTTTTCAGCATTTCTGGAATAGATTGGTTATTAGTAAAGATACACCACATATGTTGTGGCTTTCTCACAGATAAGGATGTTTTGTATTGGAAGAACTCAGAGACTTGTTCAAAGAGAGGAATTATTTGGAGGTAATTGTGATACATTGTAAAATTAGATCCACTTTTACATAAACCAGGTACTGCCCACTCAAGATTATTGAGGAATGATTTGATCAGTTTCAGTTTAATCACAGGGATCCTCATTATAATTGAGGTAGATATTTGTGTTTGTGTATGTGTGTGTGTGTGTCTATATATATTGACTTCTATAGTTGGAAATTGATTTAAACCAGCAGCTGGGTGAAGTTCCATTGCTATATTAGATATATATTATATACATTTAAACTAGCATTTTGTTTTGTATTGACACTGATGTTAATACAAATGTTTTTGAGTCTGGTCTCTCCATTACAAAGCTTGCATATACAAAAGCTACTACTCTTCAGTCCCATAATCCATAAATCTTGACATTTAAAAGGAGTAGAACTGGTCCATTTCTTTCTGATCCTTGTAAGCCATAAAAATAAATCTCATATTGATAGTTAGCTAGTTCCCTGGGTAGCAAGCTAGTTCCCTAGGTAGCAAGCTAGTTCACTGGGTAGCAAGCTAGTTCCATGGGTAGCAAGCTAGGTCCCTGGGTAGCAAGCTAGGTTTCTGGGTAGCTAGCTAGGTCCCTGGATAGCAAGCTAGTTCCTGGGTAGCAAGCTAGTTCCCTGGGAAGCAAGCTAGGTCCTTGGGTAGGAAGCTAAGTCCCTGGGTAGTAAGCTAGTTCCCTTTGTAGCAAGCTAAGTTCCTTGGGTAGCGAGCTAAGTCCCTGGGTAGCAAGTTAGAGAGATATCTGCAATGGAGAGATAATCATAGTAGTGTCAAAGCTTTGTGTGTTGATGTAAGCAACAATCTCTATGGCAACAAAGGAACACAATTTTTACAACTCATGGACCACTTTTAATGCACATCAATAAATTATTTACAAGACAGACTTTGCTTTCTTTGTTTGGCACAATCTTTTCATTAATTTATTAAGTTCACTGATATGTTATTTGCATATTTGTTCAGGTTTTAATTTTACTGGTCAGACAGTTACATAGAAATCCTGAATTCTGACTACATAAAGAAAGATGGTGTCGTTGAAGAAATTTCAGTTGTAAACATAGAGGATTGTAATTACATTCTTGTTAGTTACTTGTTTGTCATTAAATAAGTTGATATCATGCAAGAGTTAGAAACATATTAGACCTATCATGACTGTATACCTATAGTTCTGAGTAAATATTATAATATTATGTAGTAAAAACAAAATATTAGCTTTCTGATATTGCTTTCAAGGTCAAAGGTCTTAACCAAATGGCTTGTGAACATGATCTTACAAACAAATCCAGATTATAGATACATCTGAAGAATGCATAGAATGACTAAAGTGAAATAACTTGGTTAAAGTATATATGAATTATTATGGAATTCAAACCTAGCATGAGAGTATATTCTGACAGAATCTGAGATGTACTTCTTTTGTCCACAATACCCACTCAATGTGATGATAAAGACTTTTGTACTTAACTTGTAAACATATTAATTTAAAGATGCAAAAAATTATTTTGTTACCAAATGTGGTGTATTAGAGTTTTTCAAGAACATACAAGATGGCTTCAACACTCAGCAGTGAAAGACAATCAAGGGTAGATATAAACTGACTTGTGAATTTTGTAATTTATTTTTTCATCCATTGAAGCATGATCAATTTGTGAAACTGTTGAGCTTATATAACAGTTGTACTTATATAACAATCTGTCAGCTGACTGTGACAAGCTGTTCCATCTTACCAAAGTCATGTGACAAATTGGTTTGAGATAATTGAGTCATCATACAGTACAGATAAATTTAAAGAGGATATGAGCAATAAGCAGTTCCTGTATTATCTTTTAACACCAATTTTAAAGTAAATAAACTATATTTTGGGAACTTTGTGAAGGCAGTTCTCAGTGTACCAATACCAAAATTTGGCAATTAGTCCTGCAATTCTCTGTGTACCAATACCACATCTGGCAATTAAGCCTTCAGTTGTCAATGTACAAACACTAAATCTGGCAATTAGACATGCAATTCTTAGTGTAAAAATACCAAATTTTCCAATTAGACCTAAAATTCTTGTGTACCAATACCAAATCTGGCAATTAGGCCTTGAATTATCCGTGCACCAATACAAAATCTGGTAATTGTGCCTGCAATTCTCAGTGTACCAATACAAAATCTGGCAATGAAGCCTTCAGTTGCCAATGTACAAACACCAAATCTGGGAAATAGACCTGCAATTTTCAGTGTACAAATACCAAATCTGATAATTAGGCGTGCAACTCTCAGTATTCCAGTACAAAATCTGGCAATTAGGTCTGCATTTCTCAGTGCATGAATTCAAAATCTGGCAATTAAGCCTACAATTTCAAATGTACAAACACCAAATCTGGCAAATTAGACCTCCAATTCTCTGTGTACCAATATCAAATCTGGTAATTAGGCCTGCAACTCTCTGTACCAGTACAAAATCTGGCAATTAAGTCTGCAATTCATAGTGCACAAATACCAAATCTGGCAATTATGCCTTTAGTAGTCAATGTAAAAACACCAAATCTGGCATTTAGACCTGCAATTCTCAGTGTTCAAATATAAATCTTGCAATAAGGTCTGCAATTTTCAATGTACCAATACCAAATCTGGCCATTTCTAGGACATCCCTAGGTCATAATTGTGCCATCCGGGTCCAAGATTTGAATGTATATTACATGCATTCAGTATTTATTTATTGTAAAACTGTGCACAGCATATGCAGAGCATTATGTTTCAAGACCCAGAAGATACTGAAGTACATTATACTGTACATAAATAATACTAAAAATATTAGTTAAAAATGAATGCATGAACATAACACTCTTATAGCGAGAAACATGTTACAATGAAGTGTCCTATATTGAGGGAGTGATATATATCTTCTCTGAAAACCAAACAATGACAATTGTTTCCATGTTACAATATCACAAAGTCCCATAAAACTTAAAGCCTAAACAATAACAATTTTTTCAGTGTTTCAATATAACAAAGTCCCATAAAACTGAAAACTTAAGCAATGACAATTTGTTCAGTGTTGCACTATAACAAAGTCCCATAAAACTGAAAACCTATACAATGACAATTTGTTCAGTGTTACACTATAACAAAGTCCGCTAAAACTGAAACTCACTTCAAACTTGGAAATGTACTTTAGCTGCAAATTACTGACACTTGTTCGACTAGCTTGTTTGTGGTTATCAAAATCTGTAGCAAACTTACTGATCAGAAAATGTATCAAGGGCACACAAGGTAAATTTGCATTAGAATCACATACATTTGTTCACCAGAAGATTTATTAGAAATCCAATTATATAATTTATTATCTTGCAGTAAATTCTTGTAATTAAATATTTATGAAAGAAAAATTGCTACATTTGCTTTTGAATATGGAAAATATATCAACTGTATCAAATGTGGAGTGAAATTTTTCTCAATCAGAGAAAAACCTCATGGTGAGGTGATGTTTGCTGTCTACCCTTCAACCAAGTATAATGACCTAATAGATTCAATGATTTACAAGTTTGTCTTAATTCATTACTTCCATGCCTCAAGATTGTTACTTTTTGGTTACTTACTTATTCAACAAATTGTTGTCTTCTGCTTCTACTCCAGAATATTATGACAAAGGTGTCTCTAGCATTACACATTGACAGATACAGAGGTGTCTCTAGCATTACACATTGACAGATACAGAGGTGTCTCTAGCATTACACATTGTCAGATACAAAGGTATCTCTAGCATTACACATTGACAGATACAGAGGTGTCTCTAGCATTACACATTGTCAGATACAAAGGTGTCTCAAGCATTACACATTGTCAGATACAAATGTGTCTAGCATTACACATTGTCAGATACAAAGGTGTCTCTAGCATTACACATTGTCAGATACAAATGTGTCTAGCATTACACATTGACAGAAACAAAGGTATCTCTAGCATTACACATTGATAGATACAAAGGTGTCTCTAGCAATATATATTGACAGATTCAAAAGTGTCTCAAGCATTACACATTGACAGATACAAAATTGTCTCTAGCATTACACATTGACAGATACAAAGGTGTCTCTAGCATTACACATTGACATAGATACCAAGGTGACTAAAATAGAATTACAGAATGGTGAGCTATTCATGGTGTATTGTAGCAAGAAATATTACTTATTTTAATAAAACAAGCTTTTTACATTCTGTACCTGTGAAATATTAACATCTTGGTCTTTAATCAGGATTGTATGACCATATGGAGGAGAACAAAAAGCTCTATGGAAAATCTTCCATGGTAGACAAAAGCACAGGCACTGAAGCACCTGGTAAAAATGGAGTGCTTCTTACTCCAGCACTGGAGTTTAAAACATTTTGTTAACCAAGTGCTATTGTTTTCTAATATTGTGTGTTGTGTTGTTATGCAGTTGATACTGAAATTTTGTCAAGATTTTACTAAATTTAATGTTTGGCGAAGGGTGTGGCCATTAATTATCACAACATCTTTGTTTATTGATAAAATAAATGTATTTGTGTTCAATACCACACTCTCAAAATACATTGTATATCCTAATTTTTGCATTGTTGTGGGTTTTATGCTTCCTGAGGGCTTAGTATCATCCATGTGATTTATAATTTTGATTCAAAACATTTTGATTTCCTACAATTATTGATTGAAAATGTTTATATATATCTTTGTTTCATTGTAATATGTCACAACAGTAGAAGTATTCCTAATATTTCAAGAAGAGTTCCAAATTCAATGCAACTTTACCTTTTTTATCTCATTAAATTCATCCTAGCCAGTCTAGTTTTAAGAGAATCACAGTAGAAGTATTCCTAATATTTCAAGAAGAGTTCCAGATTCAATGCAACTTTACCTTTTTTATCTCATTAAATTCATCCTAGCCAGTCTAGTTTTAAGAGAATCACAGATTAAAAGTTGTTGTTTGGTTCAACAGGCAGGGTTGATCATACAGAGGAAAACAAAAGAATTTATGGAATTAAATCAAGAAAGGGTAAAGAAGGCAACAGTTTTTGTTTCACCCTGTAGTATTAGATATATAAATATGCTTACATCCTCTTTTAGGATTAACATTAATATACAGTCAAATCTTTTTTATACCATTTTGTCTTACTTTTATTAGTTTATCCTGCTTTTACTAATCAGTTCATATCACACAAATCACAGTTAAACTTGTGTTGTTAATTTATATATCTGCCATTTCTTTATATTTAGAAGACATTTGGTTTCACTGTTAATTGCAAGTGACCTTAATCTAATTAATGGGTTTTTGTTTATTCTATTTATCTTATCATGCACAGCTTGATGCACATGAAATAAAGTCATGACCAGCTTCACGTACACCAAAATAAAACCATGAATTGCTTGATGCAAACCAAATAAAGTCATGACCAGCTTCACATACACCAAAATAAAACCATGAATTTGCTTGATGCAAACCAATGAAAATCATGAACAGTTTGATGTACAGCAAATAATGTCATGAGCATTTTGATGTCAGTCAAATAAAATCATGAACAGCTTGATGCAGACCAAATAAAATCATGAACAGCTTGATGTACAGCAAATGATTTCATGAACTGCTTGTACAGCAAGTTAAGTCAATTTTTATCCTCTGCTTCTGCTTTCTATATTTTTACACCATCATATGCCATTTCTCTGGGAATATTCATACACAAGCATATGACATTTATAGACATATGACATTTTCCATTTATAGACATGTCATTTTCTGTTTATAAACATGACATTTTCCATTTATAGACATATGGCATTTTCAAATTTATAGACATATGGCATTTTCCATTTATAGACATATGACATTTTCCATTTATAGACATATGGCATTTTCCATTTATAGACATATGTCATTTTCCATTTATAGACATATGTCATTTTCCATTTATAGACATATGGCATTATCCATTTAAAGACATATGGCATTTTCCATTTATAGACATATGACATTTTCCATTTATAGATATATGTCATTTTCCATTTATATACATATGGCATTTTCCATTTATAGACATATGTCATTTTCCATTTATAGACATGGCATTATCCATTTATAGACATATGGCATTATCCATTTATAGACATATGGCATTATCCATTTAAAGACATATGACATTTTCCATTTATAGACATGTCATTTTCTGTTTATAAACATATGACATTTTCCATTTATAGACATATGACATTTTCCATTTATAGACATATGGCATTTTCCATTTATAGACATGTCATTTTCCTTTTATAGACATATGGCATTATCCATTTATAGACATATGTCATTTTCCATTTATAGACATATGGCATTTTCCATTTATAGACATATGACATTTTCCATTTAAAGATATATGGCATTATCCATTTATAAACATTCAACATTTTCCATTTATATACAATCATTTGGGATATCCATTTATATGGCAATTATTTTCATTGCAAATCTAATGGTAGCATCCCTGCAGATTGTAGAAACTTTCTTATGGTGGCAGGCATGGATGTTTTACAAAATTTTGTATGGTGGCTTGCCTAGATGTTATTTATAAAAATTTATTTTTATGGCAGGCTTGAATGTCATTCTAACAACTGTCTTATGGTGGCAGGCCTGGATGTCATAACAACTTTCTTATGGTGGCAGGCCAGGTTGTCATAACAACTTTCTTATGGTGGCAGGCCTGGATGTCATAACAACTTTCTTATGGTGGCAGGCCTGGATGTCATAACAATTTTCCTATGGTGGCAGGCCTGGATGTCATAACAACTTTCTTATAGTGGCAGGCTTGGATGTCATAACAATTTCCTTATTTTGGCAGGTCTGGAGTTTATAAACATTCTTATAGTAAAATGGAGATTCACACAAAAAGATCTTTGTTGGATTGACTGATGTGCAAGCATTAATGGCAGTCACAGATTTAAAAATGTTTAGTTCTTTGAACACAATAAGAATTTTTTTATAAGCATGGGGCAGTTTTGCATGGTTAGAGAGATAAGTGTATTGTCCTCACTAGTAGTTCTTATTCATCAGTCAGTAGTTTCTATTGAGGCAAGGCCATCATAGATAAGTGTATTGTCCTCACTAGTAGTTCTTATTCATCAGTCAGTGGTTTCTATTGAGGCAAGGCCAGCATGCATCTTTTACTGACTTCACACATTTGTCAGTCTTCATCCACTTTAAATTAGAAATCACCACCAGTGAAGCGGCACAACAGTTGTCTGTTACATTTTTACTGACTTCATACATTTGTCAGTCTTCATCCACTTTATTAGAAATCACCACCAGTGAAGTGGCACAACAGTTGTCTGTTACTTTTAGGAATAGCATGTTGATTTCTCCTCTCTCTTCAGTAACAGCTATATTAACAACATGGCTGGTCTTGATGTTTGCTTGCTTTTATTGTCCTCTTATTTTGTTTGACTAATTTGAATAATTAATTCTATTCATTTGACAAAAAAGACTACTCAATCATACATTCATCTGAATAATTGTTTCTACTCATTTGATCAAACACTTTTTATCAGAATAATTGTTTCTAAAAATTTTATTAAAATCTATTTAATTTTACATTTATTTGAGTAATTATTTTTACTCATTTAATGAAAAAATGTTCAATTATACCGGTACTTTAATTAAAATGACTATTTATTCTCATTTAATAAAACACTATTCAGTCATTTATTGTTTTGGACTTATACAAGATCCGTATTGTTGCAATCACTTCAGCTAGATATTAAAAGATGAAATAAACTATAGTGACAGTGATTTATTATAAGCTTTGTTACAAAAATGTTGGTCACTTATAAACATGCTGACCATAAATAATAACTGATTAATAAGTATAAAGTGGTAAAATTAGTATAAATGTCAGTTGTATTTTCTGTGTGTATATCATTAATTTACAGGTAAAATTAGTATAAATGTCAGTTGTATTTTATGTGTGTATATCATTAATTTACAGGTAAAATTAGTATAAATGTCAGTTGTATTTTCTGTGTGTATATCATTAATTTACAGGTAAAATTAGTATAAATGTCACTTGTATTTTCTGTGTGTATATCATTAATTTACAGGTAAAATTAGAATAAATTTCAGTTGTATTTTCTCTGTGTATATCATTAATTTAGAGGTAAAATTAGAATAAATGTCAGTTGTATTTTATGTGTGTATATTATTAATTTACAGGTAAAATTAGTATAAATGTCACTTGTATTTTCTGTGTGTATATCATTAATTTAGAGGTAAAATTAGAATAAATGTCAGTTGTATTTTCTCTGTGTATATCATTAATTTACAGGTAGGTGTAGACAATTAGACAATTTAGAATTGTGTTAATAAAACTAACAAAAGTAGTGCTGTGTTACATTTACTTGTGACTTCAAAAAAACAAGTTACAATCTTTAGTTTTTAATGGTTGAAATTCAAGTAATTTGATCAGATGGTAATCTTATTTTTAATGATATAAATTTGAGTAATTTTGGATCAGATACATCAAGTTTGTAATGATGAAATAAAGTAATTGGTCAAAATAGGTGTTTCAGACTATATATTATCAACATTAACATACATACACACTTTATAAAGAGGGTTTAAAGTCAATGTTTTAAAGTTCAATATTGTCATTTTTACTGATATGGACTTTTTAGTTTTCTCTATATATGTTACAGATATGATACAATTGGCATGTTCTGTTTATGTTTAATCAAACATCTTGAGATAGTTATGAAGTAGTTTGTTTTTTTTAAATACCAGGTGCTTTTAAAATGGATAAATTTGGTAGATCTTAAATTTCAACCATTGATAGACATGAGAGTATGAATGTGCAAGCCATTTAAGGCCTGACATTTAGATGTTGGAGTCCTATAGACCAGACCTAATTAAATTCTCATTAATATTTGGGTATAATGAAAATGAGGCTGACTAGGAAATTCAGCACAGAATCCAAACAACACACTGCATCATTCACTATAATGAAATGAGGATCAAAATGTAGGAAAATGCTAACATGAAACAAAAAACAATGTAATAGTTTTGAAGTATATTACATAAGGCCTACCAAAAACTAATTTTCATCATGTAATCATTTTATTTATGTGTTTGTATTCCCTCTTAGGTAGCTGTATTGGCCCTGTGTGCCAGACTCCCTCCCAAAAATCCTATTATTAGACTAGACTGGACTGTGCCAACTACCATGGTTTGTCTATAGGGCAAGCACTTTACTGCAATTGCCTTGGCTCAAAATTAACTACTTGTGTTGCTGTGCTGTAAATCACCAAACCAAACCTTTTATTGTTTTTACCACTTAACACTGTAGCTGTAGTGTTAATTATGATTGACAGTATAAAGATGTTACAAGTTTGTAGGTTAGCATTAGAAAAACAGATTGGATTTCCTTAGATTGAATGTTCATTGTTACATGAAAAAAAACCACAAATAATGTTTGATAAAAATTTTACAGGCTTTCACTAAATGAACAAGTAAAAGTGTCATTCCTTTTCTTAAAACTGGTCCCTCATCATCATTATATATATATATATATATATATATATATATATATATATATATATATATATATATATATATATATATATATATATATATATATATATATATATATATATATACACACATACATACATACATACATACATACATACATACATACATACATACATACATACATACATACATACATACATACATACATACATACATACATACATACATACATACATACATACATACATGCATGCATGCATACATACATACATACATACATGCCAAGTCTCCTGAATTGTTGGGGATTCTTTTGATTTATGACCCCATCTTTTGATCTACTGATTTGCCTGCAACACCTTCTGGAAATACAAAAAAAACTGTCCAGCATAGGTATATCCAGCTAAAACAACATTCAATACACTGTTAATGACTACTGTAATCTGTAACGGAGTGGAGAGAGGTCAGAGAACCTATCAAGTTATTATGATCAGAATGTGTTCTGCCTTTTCCTTCAATTCTAGAAATAAACCTTTGATATAAAATTCATCCCCATTGAGAATTATATTCTGAGCTACTTTTGCTCACAAGGAGCAATTTTGCAGTGGAAGGAGATACAACACAATCAAAATATCATCGGTTTTTGCTGTTGTACAGTAAGTAGTGCACTCCACCCAAGGTGAATCACAAAACACATAAAAATTGATGCATATTCATACATCTACTCTTGTGGCTATTATTCATTTCTACAGTATAGTTTTTTGACTTAGTTGTGGTACAATCTGCACTTTTGCGCTTAAACTTATGAGAAAAATAGTCATTACGCTAATCTCCCAGATTTGGACCCAATCTCCCTGATTTTGAACACATTTCTCCCAGATTTATTTCCAGAAATCTTGGCATGTATATATCCTTCTTCTTCAAAGATGGGATATATTTGGGAGCTAATGAAGCATTTCCATTACATGACTTTGTCATGGTTTTGTTCCTTGACCTGTCCAGTGGTAGACATTGACAATACACTTAGCTTAGTTTTTGAATGAATGACCTAGAGTAAAATGAATACATTCAGTAATCACCATTCCATCTGTCCATCTTTCATTCCATTTAGTTACCTTGTATATTGACAGTTGTTAGTTTTGTTTGCAGACATATCAAGAAAAGGTAATATAACTTGACACAGAGAAATTTTGATGAGATCTTAAAAAATCCATTTTTGCGAAATTAAATCTAAAAAATTTGATTCTGGTACAACAATTTTCATATACAATTCTCTCTCACCAGGATGCTTTTCCTGGGAGACATATTGAGGAAAACTTTATATTTGAGATCATCATTCATTGAGATGTTTCAATTTATCACATGGCTGCTGTGTTATTTATCTTAATACACCCATATAATATTTTTTTATATATATGTAATGTGTAATAGCACCATATGAGGTCCTAAATGATGCCATGACATCATGGACAGGAAAAGCATAATGACCATTAACACCTCTGAGTATATTACAGTCATTTCACTATACCAGAGTGGTTCAACTACAGGTCTGCAGGCTACATGTGACCTGTCTGTCACTTTCTGTGGTCACAACTCATACAAAAAGCATATATATATATGGTCCATGACCCATGGTATTGAAGATGTGAGACCAATCTATAATAATCTGTAGCTTGGTCAAATAAATTCTATATTTTTCATCATGCAATAAATAGAATCAAATGTAATATAAAAAACTCGTGTAATAATTTCAGTCTTTTGAAATCATTTCATAGCTCACATAAAATATTCAACAAGTTTCATAAATTTCATTTGAAATGAACACACGTGTAAGATCCACTACAAACCATGCCAATGTTAAGTAATGATGTCTCTTATAAATGGACTGTCTTATAGTCAAGTGACTTATATTGAGATTTGTTATAGTGAGTTTGTTCTGTAATTACACACAATGATTAAAATAGGAAAACCAAAAGAAAAAGCAAAAGCTTCTGCTGTTAAGAAGCCAGAGGTCAAGAAAGGAGGGAAGAAGGGAAAAGGGAAGAAGAAAGAGAAGGAAGTTGAAGAACTCCCACGCAAGGAACCAAGCCCAGAAGTTCTGGAATCCATACCACCACCACCTAAAGCACTCACACCCAAACAACAGACACCAAAATCTGAAACACCAATTGAGCCAGAGAGGGTAAGAATTTTTATTTTTGTAAATTTAAAATAGTGCCAATATTTTATGAAATTATGTCTTATTTATGTTGTTGTTGTTGTGTGTCCTAATGCCATTTTTCAGCACACAATAAGCTATACATGGCGGCCAGTATTAATGGTGGAGGAAAAAACCGGGAAATCTGAGGAAAGAATTACTGACCCACGAGAAGCTACTGGCAAGCTTTCTCACATATCCACATTCACTGAATCTTAGGTTTGAACCCACGCAGACAGAGGTGAAATGGCAGTTATCTGTAGTGGATAGCACTTTAGATCACTTGGCCATTCAGAGCCCCTCTTATTTATGTTATTAGTAAATTTATCTTCAGAATGAAGAAATAAATAATATTTATTTCACAATTATTAGTAAATGCTGATTAGTGAAATACAGATATTATTTTATTTATGGCAATATGTATTGTGGTGCACTTCACAAGCTATTCATTTTTATGTTACCTTGTTTACTTGTCCATATATTTGTAATGATGTAATCTTGTAATCATGTTATCTTGTAATTTTGTATTTTTATACTTGGAATATTTATATTTTCTTTGGCTTTTTCATCTGGAGAATCATGCACAATGCTTGTTTGTATGTATCTTCTGTTTTGCATGATCTTTTGTGTATGTGTGTGTGTGTGTTGGTGTGTTGGTGTGGGTATTGTTGGTCCTAAATGGAAATGGTGCTGCTAGAATGTCCAATATGGCCAACTCTGGCTAGCTTTGATAATCTTGTCATTGCTGAATGGATAGGCATATCAACATGAGGTTTTCTCAGAAAGACTTGATATGACATCTAGCTGGTCCTAAATAAAAATAATGCTGATATGATGTCTGATATTGCCACCATGGCAACCATCTTGAAAATATTATTATTGCTGCTACTCTTGAACAGATGGTGTTTCATGAAAAGACTTCTAAGGGTCCTAAAAGAAAATGGTGCCAATCTAGCATCCAATATGGATGCCATAGTGGGTATTTGAGAAGCCTGTTTTTGCCCAAAATATTACACGTTTTCAACACTCAGAAGTTGAAAGGAAGAAATGGTCTTAATGTTGAAAACCTAGAAAACCTTTGGAGGGCTTCTTTTTTAATCATGTTTATGAAACGATATGCATATAAGCTTAATAATTTCTCTCTGCACTTCAGGTAATGGTTACTTTATTAGATAAATTTTGCATTGTAAATAACATACTTGTCAACTTTTCAAATCAAGTAGGGATTGAATAAACAATACAGTGATTGAGACGTAACATAAAGAGGTATTGCACGCATTTGCCCATTTTCTTTAAATATTGACTGATCTTCCAGGTTCAGTATGCATACAATTCTCAAAGGATGCACTGTTTTCTCCCTGTGATGTGCCTTTTTTTCCCCCAGCATATGCCCTCTTTTCATATTCTGGTCTGCTGTTGCCAAACTGCACATAGATAAATAAGCCAGACTGATTAACAGTTAATCCTTATCATTGCAATTACATGTATATTGTGAAAAGGAATGGCCCTTCCACACAATTCAAAGAAACCATGTTCTACAGGGTTATGTAAGTACCAACTCTTGACTGGCAAATAAACAATGCCCTATTTTGTTGTAGCTTTGTGCCCTAAATATGCAGTACCAAGTCACTGTACATGTGGCAACTATTTTTCTCATGTTTCATGTCCCACTTTACTTCCTAATTCTCAGCTTGAAACACATTTAACATGTTTACTAATATATGTATACTGAATCAGTGTTCTGACTGCACATAAGCTCTGTGTCATGTTTCTTCTTTCCTTTGTTATTTGAATAGTGTAATTAGAGTTTGGTACAATAATGTCTAGTGTTCAGCTGTGTAAGTTTCTTTGATGGTAGTGGAGATAACTACAGCATTCAAGGTGATCATTCTTGGGATTGAAACTAACTGCTGACAATTTTAATGTTGTGGTTTATTTTCTGATGTTGTAGGGTTTTAAAAGAATTCATAAACTGGATACGAGATATATTTAAACTTAAGATTCTAATGTTTAAACTTAACATTCTATTTACTGAAGATAAAAAATTTTTTTAGTGTGATAATAATTATTTCAAAGCAGCAATATTCACAGGTAATAAAATAGAACATAGCCTCTGTGAGTTGCGTATGTCTATTTATGTAGGATGTTTGTTAGCAAAAGTGAAAATTTACAGTTATAATGTAATAATTCAGAGTTATCTTTAAAATCAGAAAATATGAAATTAGGTGGGAGGCATTGAAAAAAAACCCAAACAAGAATCAGGAGGGTTTTATTTCCTGACATGAGAGTTAACAGGTATTAAATAAACATATGTTCGAATCCCTTCTCAGATACATTGAGACTTAATCAATATCCTGTCAATTATTTTATCTTAAGATATTTTACCCTTGAACTTGTTTGAAACTAAATAAATACAGTATACATGTACCAGAAGTAAAATGCAGAATAAAATTAAATAATAATGTTGGCCAGAGAGGTTAGTACAAGGACTAAATTAAAAAATAAAATAAAAATAGAGAAATTTATACCAGTACAAAAAGTAAATGCTGGAATAAAAATATATTAGCCAGAGAGATTTATACCAGTACAAGAACTAAATTGTAGAATCAAATTACAGAGAAATTTCCACCAGTAAAAGAACTAAATTATAGAATCAATTTACAGACAAATTTACACCAGAACAAGAACTAAATTATAGAATCAAATTACAGATTTCCAACAGTACAAGAACTAAATTACCAGTGTAGCAGTGTTCTAGGTGAATTCAGATGTTCAATGTGCTGATGTTCAACTAATTTGGGATAGTCTTTGTATGCTAACAGTCTTGATGTATCACAATCATTTGATCCAAAAAGTCCTTGAATGAATTCACAATAATTCTAAGTAATTTAGTCATAGAGTCAAAGAGCATTTTGTAGTTCCAATGAGTAATTTAAATAATTAAATCCTTTCACCAGAAACACAACTAAAATTGATTCCTCTAAATTATGATTTTTATAAAGAACTTATTAATTCTGAAGTAAACATCATTTATTTAAAAAGCTAAGACACAATAACAGAACCAGGATGAAGGTCATTTTCCTCTCAGATTCATAAACAACTTGCTTCTAAAACATTCTTAATTTTTATTTAAAAATACCAGACCTTAAAGTCAAGATATGTATACAAACCTGCATCCAGTTAATAATGATCTTTAATACATAATCTAAAATCATTGAAAAATATTAGCTATGTAACATGTTTATAAAAACAAAACAAATATGAGCAAACAGTTAGGTCCTAAACTCAATTACTGACCAAGGTCAAACACATGGCCAACACACAATATAAATTAAATATACATAATATTAGAAAAGCATCTATGTAAGCAAACTCCTGTACTGATCAATGCAGAGAGATTAGATAGATTTGATGAATGGGCTTCATTCCACACTGGTGTACATGGTATACATGGACTGTTGTCAAATTTCTTTTTAGCAAGAGTATAATCTGCAGTGCATTCCTTTTGACATGGACTGTTTGTCAAATTTCTTTTTAGCAAGAGTGTAATCTGCAGTGCATTTCATTTGAAATATCAAGGCTGAATTAATATCTATCCCAGGAAAAGTATTTTGGTAATTGTGGAAAGCTAAGCAAATTTGGGAAACATATAGAATTTGAAATTTATTTCACAGTGACAAATGAAAACTGAAGCATGAACCCAGAAATGGTGAATATTTTTGTGACAGATTGTTCCACTCTTTGTTAGTTGTTGAGACTGAGAAATTGTATTTCATTATTGTTTCATGACCAAACCTGCATGAGTTTACTCAATACTGCATCATGACAAACCTGCATGAGTTTACTCAATACTGCATCATGACCAAACCTGCATGAGTTTACTCAATACTGCATCATGACCAAACCTGCATGAGTTTACTCAGTACTGCATCATGACCAAACCTGCATGAGTTTACTCAATACTGCATCATGACCAAACCTGCATGAGTTTACTCAATACTGCATCATGACCAAACCTGCATGAGTTTACTCAGTACTGCATCATGACCAAACCTGCATGAGTTTACTCAATACTGCATCATGACCAAACCTGCATGAGTTTACTCAATACTGCATCATGACCAAACCTGCATGAGTTTACTCAATACTGCATCATGACAAACCTGCATGAGTTTACTCAATACTGCATCATGACCAAACCTGCATGAGTTTACTCAATACTGCATCATGACCAAACCTGCATGAGTTTACTCAGTACTGCATCATGACCAAACCTGCATGAGTTTACTCAATACTGCATCATGACCAAACCTGCATGAGTTTACTCAATACTGCATCATGACCAAACCTGCATGAGTTTACTCAATACTGCATCATGACCAAACCTGCATGAGTTTACTCAATACTGCATCATGACCAAACCTGCATGAGTTTACTCAATACTGCATCATGACCAAACCTGCATGAGTTTACTCAATACTGCATCATGGCAAACCTGCATGAGTTTACTCAATATTGCATCATGACTAAACCTGCATGAGTTTACTCAATACTGCATCATGACCAAACCTGCATAAGTTTACTCAATACTGCATCATGACCAAACCTGCATGAGTTTACTCAATACTGCATCATGACCAAACCTGCATGAGTTTACTCAATACTGCATCATGACCAAACCTGCATGAGTTTGCTCAATACTGCATCATGACCAAACCTGCATGAGTTTGCTCAATACTGCATCATGACCAAACCTGCATGAGTTTACTCAATACTGCATCATGACCAAACCTGCATGAGTTTACTCAATAGTAAATCAGCAATAACATAGCTCATATTTAGTATTTTTACCTTGGAAATAATGTATTTTTTCACATTCAAAAATATATAGGATTCATTTCAAAGGTCAAAAGTAAGCTGCATATTTTTTCAAAGTTAGTAATAATGATAGTTATTCAGTCACCAACAAGTACCAGTAAATTTCAATATGTGATAACGATAGTTATATTAAGTCTGTTAATATCATAAATTTAAAAAATAATTAAAATTAAAATATAATGAAAAATCATTATTTTATCAAATCAAACAAAATTTACAAATAATACATCAAACCAAATAAAATAGAAATAAAGTTGTTCATCTCTGTTGATTCATAAAGATATATATGTATCTTTGTGATCTAGTTTTATTTTTTTATGTACCTAAATGTTATTTATCAATACTGTATGTACTGAAATGTTATTAGTCAATACTGTATGTACCTAAATGCTATTTACCAATACTGTATGTATCTAAATAATATTTATCAATACTGTATGCACCTAAATGTTATTTATCCATACTCAATGTATCTAAATGTTATTTATCCATACTCAATGTATCTAAATGTTATTTATCCATACTCAATGTATCTAAATGTTATTTATCCATACTCTATGTGTGTTGTTTATATAACTGAATATCATAAAAGCAGAATATATTTAATGATTTACAAACATCATTGACCCAAATGTTTTGGCACAGGATATGCAGACATGTCTGGCTCTGTGTAGTCTGCAGCTTGTTTTATAAGTTAGTATCTATAATACACATATCTTTATCTTGTGGAAGATGTAACAATTCATTGATGCATTATAAATTAAAAGATGTAACAAAATTAAATTTTTTCAGTAAAAGTTTGTTAGAAACTTAAATGACAAGTAGAAAATGTTGATATTGTTTCTAAATATGATTTTTCTGAGAAAGTGTAGATTTTGTGTGATATTAGTGTTACTATAGAAACCATGAATAGCTAGCACATGGTCAGTCAGTGACCAGTAATTATAATATTAGTAAGTATGGCTGTAGTCACCATGGAGTTAACAATGTGGGTAAAAGATGTCAAATTGTTGACATTTCTAACAAATTAAGGGTCTAGCAATGTTTGCATTCCCTCACAGACTACTTGCATTAATGTAGACACCCTGTTATCTGTTTGAGTACATCTATGTCCATGAGTCAAAACTGAATGGTGGTGGTTGTCTTTTATTCACTTGTTTTTCTTCTGTGACCAACAACTTTGTTTCACAAATAATTGGCTTAATTTTATTTTAGCTCAATACCAGAACTGATATTTTTTAGGAGGAAACACCAGTCACAGTTAAATCTGAAGAAGAAGAAGACTTTATCATTGTCCGTGATGAAACTTATTCACCAGAGCCTGTGGTGGAACCTCTACAACGTGCTCCATCAGTTACATCCCACACTAGCGAGGAAGATGATTCAAAGGTAAGAAGATTGACAGGATCTTCTCGTGGGATTAGTGTAAAGAGTTACAGTTATAGTCAAATATGGGATATTTAGAGGAATAATATAGTGTAATGGTTACCATTATTAGTTAATTATGAAGTGAATACATTGTTCAGTATGACCAAATTATCTTTTTAGTGCTTGAATTAGCTAATACAGCAACTCTGTATGATGTCACTTAGATTTGCATGTACTATGCTACTATGCATGACTAAGCAAAACACCCACATTTCTGCAGGCATGTGACTATCAGCAGAAATAATACTGCTGCATTGTGCACAAAGTATTGTTTAAAATGGCTGCTATAAATAATCTAACAGCATGAAAGAGATCATTTTTAATTGCATGGTGAAACAAGAAACCAGACTGGTTCATTTAATTGCATGGTGAAAGAAGAAACCAGACTGGTACTGAAATGAGGCTGAGATGCATGACTAGAGTTGTCAAATGATAACAATTAATCAATATTAAAACACAGCAAGAAATTGAGAATATCATAATAAAAAACACAAATGGAATGAAAATTAGATTTATTTTACCCTTTGGTTCTCAGTGAAATGAGTCTCATTTTATGTTTCAAATTTTAATAAACTTGTTTTGACAGTTTAGTCATTCTTATTTTGACAGTTGAGAGTGTCATTCTTATTTTGACAGTTTAGAGTGTGATTCCTATTTTGACAGTTTAGAGTGTGATTCCTGTTTTGACAGTTTAGAATCATTCCAGTTTGCCATTTTAGAATCATTCCTGTTTGCTAGTTTAGAGTCATTCCTGTTTTGACAGTTTAGAGGGTGATTCCTTTTTTGACAGTTTAGAGTGTGATTCCTATTTTGACAGTTTAGAATCATTTCTGTTTTGACAGTTTAGAGTCATTCATGTTTTAACAGTTTATAGTCATTCCTGTTTTGACATTTGAGAGAGTTATGCCTATATTGACAGATTAGAGTGTCATGCAAGGGGAATTCTTGTTTGATTTCCATACAGTTCAAGCACAGTTTACTGATTTCAACCATAGTTAGTTTATTTCTCTCTTTTTATAGGAATTTGCAGATTCAGAGTAAAACTACACAATTGTCTACAGTTTTCATGAAAAGTATGAGTAAAAAATAAAGTTGTTAGATTAACTTAAATAATAGACATGGCAACTTTAATCACAAATTTGTCATCTGTAATTATTAATTTCTTCCAGAAATCTATTTACAGACTTGGCAGCTGTAATTACCAAAACCATGTCAGCTTTTATTATTAACTTGTCACTGAAATAATTAACTTACAAATTTATATTTAGTCTGGCCAGGTAGAAGATGAGGTAAGGACAAAATACCATCCCATATTAGTTAGAAACCTCCTCTCTGTACACACCTCCAAAAATGCCTCCTAATTCCTTACATGTTATTAGTCTAGTCACCCAAACTTGTAAAGTGATTTTATAACTGAATTCCCTTTCTTATGCCAATAGATTAGTTCCTGTATTTACAGCATAAACTCTAGCTTCAGTTGTAAACAACACAGATTCATTAGTTTACCATTAGATCTACAAAGACAACACAGCTTCATTAGTTTACCATTAGATCTACAAAGACAACACAGATTCATTAGTTTACCATTAGATCTACAAAGACAACACAGATTCATTAGTTTACCATTAGATCTACAAAGACAACACAGCTTCATTAGTTTACCATTAGATCTACAAAGACAACACAGATTCATTAGTTTACCATTAGATCTACAAAGACAACACAGATTCATTAGTTTACCATTAGATCTACAAAGACAACACAGCTTCATTAGTTTACCATTAGATCTACAAAGACAACACAGCTTCATTAGTTTACCATTAGATCTACAAAGACAACACAGATTCATTAGTTTACCATTAGATCTACAAAGACAACACAGTTTTTAAGATATGAATTGTAAAACATGCAAAAAATGGTACATATCAGCTAATGTTTGTAAATATGTTAATGTTGACATCCTCTTTCATATCACAGTTCTCATCTGATCTGCTAGCTTCAGAGATGTCAAAGTTCATTTGACATTACCTCAAATGATATGGCTGAATTTCTGAAGGGATGAAAACATTAGTCCATACCTGAAATATGTTTATTTCCAAAATTACTGAATTCAAGCATGACAAGTTCACCACAAAGCTGATAAGCCATTGCTTCAGCTGTCCCATCTCTGATGTCAGAGTCACATGACCATTAAGACGATTAATCTTTTGAACTGTAAAATGCTTCAGTTGTTTTTCAGAAACCTACAATGATATTTGCAGTTATATGCATATGAGACATATTTCATCATATTGTTAATGCTGAATATTAAACACAAAGCACATTTGTAAAAACTATGGAAGAAAGCCATTAAATGCACATGACTTTTAATTGTTGTTATAGGACACAGCAGTCTTTATTTATAACTTATTTACTCAGTGTGATATTTTAGAATATTTACAAAATAAAAGACAAAATCTGTTTATTTATCAAAATTTATTTCCACTGATTTGCATTTGAATTCTGACCTTCTGCTTCTTATGTTGTAAAAGAACTTACATTGCATCTTCAGTAATAACCACTTGACATTGCCTGTGGGACTGGATAAATGAGACTCTCTTTGCCATTGCCTGTGGGACTGGATAAATGAGACTCTCTTTGCCATTGCCTGTGGGACTGGATAAATAAGACTCTTTGCCATTGCCTGTGGGACTGGATAAATGAGACTCTCTTTGCCATTGCCTGTGGGACTGAATAAATGAGACTCTCTCTCTGCCATTGCTTGTGGGACTGGATAAATGAGACTCTCTCTGCCATTGCCTGTGGGACTGGATAAATGAGACTCTCTTTGCCATTGCCTGTGGGACTGGATAAATGAGACTCTCTTTACCATTGCCTGTGGGACTGGATAAATGAGACTCTCTTTGCCATTGCCTGTGGGACTGGATAAATGAGACTCTCTTTGCCATTGCCTGTGGGACTGGATAAATGAGACTCTCTTTGCCATTGCCTGTGGGACTGGATAAATGAGACGCTCTTTGCCATTGCCTGTGGGACTGGATAAATGAGACTCTCTTTGCCATTGCCTGTGGGACTGGATAAATGAGACTCTCTTTGCCATTGCCTGTGGGACTGGATAAATGAGACTCTCTCTGCCATTGCCTGTGGGACTGGATAAATGAGACTCTCTTTGCCATTGCCTGTGGGACTGGATAAATGAGACTCTCTTTGCCATTGCCTGTGGGACTGGATAAATGAGACTCTCTTTGCCATTGCCTGTGGGACTGGATAAATGAGACTCTCTTTGCCATTGCCTGTGGGACTGGATAAATGAGACTCTCTTTGCCATTGCCTGTGGGACTGAATAAATGAGACTCTCTTTGCCATTGCCTGTGGGACTGGATAAATGAGACTCTCTTTGCCATTGCCTGTGGGACTGGATAAATGAGACTCTCTTTGCCATTGCCTGTGGGACTGGATAAATGAGACTCTCTTTGCCATTGCCTGTGGGACTGGATAAATGAGACTCTCTTTGCCATTGCCTGTGGGACTGAATAAATGAGACTCTCTTTGCCATTGCCTGTGGGACTGGATAAATGAGACTCTCTTTGCCATTGCCTGTGGGACTGGATAAATGAGACTCTCTTTGCCATTGCCTGTGGGACTGGATAAATGAGACTCTCTTTGCCATTGCCTGTGGGACTGGATAAATGAGACTCTCTTTGCCATTGCCTGTGGGGCTGGATAAATGAGACTCTCTTTGCCATTGCCTGTGGGACTGGATAAATGAGACTCTCTTTGCCATTGCCTGTGGGACTGGATAAATGAGACTCTCTTTGCCATTGCCTGTGGGACTGGATAAATGAGACTCTCTCTGCCATTGCCTGTGGGACTGAATAAATGAGACTCTCTCTGCCATTGCTTGTGGGACTGGATAAATTAGACTCTCTCTGCCATTGCTTGTGGGACTAGATAAATTAAACTCTTTCTGCCATTGCCTGTGGGACTGGATAAATGAGACTCTCTTTGCCATTGCCTGTGGGACTGAATAAATGAGACTCTCTCTGCCATTGCCAGTGGGACTGGATAAATGAGACTCTCTTTGCCATTGCCTGTGGGACTGAATAAATGAGACTCTCTCTGCCATTGCTTGTGGGACTGGATAAATTAGACTCTCTGCCATTGCTTGTGGGATTAGATAAATTAAACTCTTTCTGCCATTGCTTGTGGGACTGGATAAATGAGAATCTCTGCCATTGCTTGTGGGACTGGATAAATGAGACTCTATCTGCCATTACTTATGGGACTAGATAAATGTGACTCTATCTGCTTTATTTTGTCAATCACACCATATAAAATCTAATTAAGGATTTCTGAATGCATGTCACAGTTGATGCAATTGAGTCACAAAAATGTGTTAACCAATGATTTAGTATGGGATTCATGGACTTGCACACTTTACAAAAAAAGTGAATATCTCTGAAAGAAAGCTAGTATGAAAAGGACAGTGTATGAGATATGATTCCTTGAATTTCTTGTGCTTATTAGACATAGAAAGTAGTTGCTGATAGTGATTACAGATTCATATAGCTTTGCAAGAACAATCAGGCATAAATGAGTGCACACTTGGGTATTAAAAACTGACTCTGTGTTGTTTACATTTGCAAAGATACAAGCTTATTAAACAGTATGAGATTTTGACATACTCATGGCATTTTGAATTCAATGGAGATATTAACTTTATTGAATTGGAGAAAATTATTAGCAAGTCAGAGTTACATCCCTCCAGTGTGTCAGATTCTTGCTGTTTGTTGTACGTTTTTTTCCCTTGATGAAGAATGATCAACTATTTCCATGATTATTGACCAGGAGTTATGGCTTTGCAGTGATGTACTGATAAGCTGTGAGTCAGTGCAAGGTTTTGCTCTGTCATGATCCTGTATTTATTGTTTATATTCATCTTTTGGTATGATTTATTTATTTTGTATGGGTATGATTTATTTATTTGGTATGATTTATTTATTTGGCATGATTTTTTGGTACCAGTCACATTTCAGGTTTTGATGACTCATCACTGGGAATAAGTCACTCCAAGGTTCTTTATGATCATTCATGCTCTGAGTAGCCAGGAAGCATGGAAAGTCACTCTTTTATCAATCATTCTCATGCCTTGGAGTAACTCAGCACTGGTGAATGAATCATGACCAAACTCGAGATTGACTCAAATTTATCATTTCCAAGTAGAGGGGGCTTATTATTTTGCTTGGAGTCATTGTGAGGTCTTCAATACAAATCATTTGCATGACATTATAATAACGATTTTCTCCATTAGTATGGCAGTGGAGACTCCGACATGGTGAGTTAACAGATGGGAAAGAAATGTTTTTGAGCTCTAAAATACTATTTCTCATTCTGCATGGATACAAGTGTGCTCAAGCTGATACCAGTCTCAGCATGTGTATCAGTTACCACTAGACTTTTATTGCTCAAACACCGAAGGAACCAATCAAATTGGCTTTATCAGATGCTTGCTGGTTTGAGACAACAATCTTCAATATTATTATAATCAATGGATTGCCAGAAATCAATCAGAAGTTTTTAATAGACAATCCAGTTAACATGCCTCCTTGGATGCATTGTTTGTGCAAGACCTCAAAGACAAGTTAATGCAACAAAGAGGGCAGACACTCTATCAGGTGTTCCAAGATTAATTTTATTTTACATTTTTTTTCTATACAAATGCATATTCTTGATAATCATTTACATTCATAAATTGCCCCAACAGAGCAGTACACATATATACCTACTCAACAGTTACAACAATAAACCAGTACTCATGATTAGCCACTCAAATTAGAACAATAGACCTGTACTCATGATTAGCCACTCAAATTACAACAATAGACCTGTACTCATGATTAGCCACTCAAATTACAACAATAGACCTGTACTCATGATTAGCCACTCAAATTAGAACAATAGACCTGTACTCATGATTAGCCACTCAAATTACAACAATAGACCTGTACTCATGATTAGCCACTCAAATTACAACAATAGACCAGTACTCATGATTAGCCACTCAAATTACAAC
Organism: Potamilus streckersoni; assembly: GCA_016746295.1. Lineage (NCBI taxonomy): Eukaryota > Metazoa > Mollusca > Bivalvia > Unionida > Unionidae > Potamilus > Potamilus streckersoni. The sequence goes on along the minus strand of JAEAOA010002192.1, from coordinate 664,077 downwards.
AATAGACCTGTACTCATGATTAGCCACTCAAATTACAACAATAGACCTGTATAGTGTACAGATTACCCACTGAAAAATTACAACAATTGACCTGTACTAGTGTCTATTTACTCCAAACCTGCACCATAGAAAATGTTTGGTTGCACTAGTTTACAAGAAAATGTTGTCACATTAGTAGTTGTTGTATTACTTGTTGTTTTTCATGGTCTTGTACCCATCACATACCAGTGCTTCCTGAAGGGTGAAAGTTTACTGGAATTCATCAGTATTTATTGATGATAGAACACATTTTTGTTTAGTATATCAGTTTCCATCCTGTGAGACAGAATTTCTTGTTGTTGTAGGGTTCAAAGCCATTTTTCAGCACAAGATAGGCTATACATGGCAGCCAGTATTAATGGTGGAGAAAGAACCCTGGAAAACCCCTGGAAGAACCACCGACTCACGAGAAGCTACTGGCAGGCTATCTCACTTACCCATGTTAGCAGAGTCTGGACTCTAGTGAGACAGAAGTATTTTGTTGTGAACTTGGTTAAGAAACTTTTTGATGATGTACCTTCAAGAGACATAACTGCATTTTTGTGGGAAAATACATTGTATAAAAAAAATGACCCTATGTTTTCATTTTTAACCTTTATCTTATATTTTATATACCTTTGTCAGTTTTAACACCTTAATGAGGTTGATCTTTTCAACATAACATTCATTGCTGACTGTTCACTTTGTCTCAAAACATTGGTTTGGTCAGCAGAAGATGATGCTTGATAAGCTAACCATAATTGGGATACCATTTTTTTAAACATGTCAGAGTCTGAGAAAATTCTGATCATGTAACAAGGTACCAGTAGATACAACAGTCACTTACCTGACAATCCATTGTATATATTTAGAGATATTGAGCACTTGTTGAGTGATCCAGGGTGTTAGAGCTAACCATATTATAACCTGGCAATCCATTGTATATATTTAGAGATATTGAGCACTTGTTGAGTGATCCAGGGTGTTAGAGCTAACCATGTTAAAACCAAGGATATAATGTTTAATTTTTGTTTGAAAAAGAACAGCAGTTAAAAAGGAAAGAGCGGGGATGAGGCAGCATTAGTTTTGTTGTTGATCTGCAGGAGTCAAAATATGATAATCTGTGCTTAATGTCATTTGAAAAATAAATACAAGGGCCATCAAAATTGATTGCATGGAAATTTATTTTAATTAAAAAGCTTCAACCTGCTTTGCTTCATGTAATTTTAATATATTTATCTCTGTATAATTAGTACCCAGCTGCAGTCAGCCTAGACCCTGATCTGCTGTCTTATGATGCACAGTCAGATTAGAATATGATCTGATATCTCATGATGCGTTGTTGTTTCAGATCTGTTATCTCATGATGCATTGTCAGATCAGATCTGTTATCTCATGATACATTGTCATATCAGATCTGTTATCTCATGATGCATTGTCAGAACAGGATCAGATCTGTTATCTCATGATGCATTGTCATATCAGATCTGTTATCTCATGCTGTATTGTCATATCAGATCTGTTATCTCATGATGCATTATCATATCAGATCTGTTATCTCATGATGCATTGTCAGATCAGATCTGTTATCTCATGCTGTATTGTCATATCAGATCTGTTATCTCATGCTGTATTGTCATATCAGATCTGTTATCTCATGATGCATTGTCAGAACAGGATCAGATCTGTTATCTCATGATGCATTGTCATATCAGATCTGTTATTTCATGATGCATTGTCATATCAGATCTGTTATCTCATGATGCATTGTCATATCAGATCTGTTATCTCATGATGCATTGTCATATCAGATCTGTTATCTCATGATGCATTGTCATATCAGATCTGTTATCTCATGATGCATTGTTATATCAGATCTGTTATCTCATGATGCATTGTCATATCAGATCTGTTATCTCATGCTGTATTGTCATATCAGATCTGTTATCTCATGATGCATTGTCAGATCAGATCTGTTATTTCATGATGCATTGTTATATCAGATCTGTTATCTCATGATGCATTATCATATCAGATCTGTTATCTCATGATGCACTGTCAGATCAGATCTGTTATCTCATGATGCATTGTTATATCAGATCTGTTATCTCATGATGCATTGTCAGATCAGATCTGTTATCTCATGATGCATTGTTATATCAGATCTGTTATCTCATGATGCATTGTTATATCAGATCTGTTATCTCATGCTGTATTGTCATATCAGATCTGTTATCTCATGCTGTATTGTCATATCAGATCTGTTATCTCATGATGCATTGTTATATCAGATCTGTTATCTCTTGATGCATTGTCATATCAGATCTGTTATCTCATGATGCACTGTCAGATCAGGATCAGATCTTTGCACTGTTAGAGCAGTATCAGATCTATTCATTATCAGACGATGGTCAGATCTGCTGCCTTATAATACAGTGTTAGATCAATTCCAACTTTCTCTTAATGCCCTGTCAGGTCAGAACCAGATCTGCCATTTCATGATGCAGATTAGGATCTGTACTATTTGCTTGAAGTCAGAGGTATAATGAACAGGTTTGAACCTTAATTTCAGCAGTATGTTGGTGTACACATTATACAGGGATAAATACATTAAGTATACATGTAAAATGGTATATCCGAAAATTATGACTGGAAAATTTCATGTCTAGAGACTGGCTTTATCTTGAGCATTTAATGCTTTTGTCCCTCATTCACAAACTAATTTTCTTTTTATAGCTTTTGTTCTAATTTATATGGACATGTATGATACCAACTTGCCATAACATGTTCTGAACCCCTTAGATTTGTCTGTTCATGGTTGTACAAGCATGAGACTTGAATGTTTATATGCATGGAATCCCCATAATGATTGCATAGCCTTAAGTGATGACAGCATGCCACACAATGCAGCACCTATATTTTTATTCTAGCTCATAACATTGTGTACACCATTAATCCATTAGACTCATATTTTTCTTCATGTTTAGTTTTTATATAAAGTACTTTTTATTCTCATTAATTACACATTTTATTACTCACTAATTATATGAAAAGTATAAATAATCTTGTACCTATATATTTATACATTAATTAGCAAAATAACTAAAAGGTATGCAAATAATTAAAGACAAGCTGTTTACGTATATTGCCAATATGTCTTTAAGAGATAGCATGTGAATTTTATTGTTGAAAATGAGATTGTTATCTGTCCATAGAGTGCCTATTCATTTCATGCCATCTGTCTATAGGTTGCCTATTCAAGACTTTTTGATTGTCCTTATAGTCCCTATTCAAGTCTTGTTATCTTGCTATTGAGTGCTTATTCAAGTCTTTCTCTGTCCAAAGGTTATCTATTTAAGTTGATGCAATCTGTCCATAGACTGCCTATTCAAGTGTTGCTATATGTCTATAGGATGCCTATTCAAGTCTTGCAATCTGTCCATAGACTGCCTATTCAAGTGTTGCTATATGTCTATAGGATGCCTATTCAAGTCTTGCAATCTGTCCATAGACTGCCTATTCAAGTGTTGCTATATGTCTATAGGATGCCTATTCAAGTCTTGCTATCTGTCCATAGACTGCCTATTCAAGTGTTGCTATATGTCTATAGGATGCCTATTCAAGTCTTACAATCTGTCCATAGACTGCCTATTCAAGTGTTGCTATATGTCTATAGGATGCCTATTCAAGTCTTGCTATCTGTCCATAGACTGCCTATTCAAGTGTTGCTATATGTCTATAGGATGCCTATTCAAGTCTTGCAATCTGTCCATAGACTGCCTATTCAAGTGTTGCTATCTATCTTTAGCGTGTCTGTTCAAACTTACTATCCATTTGTAGAGAGACTATTCAAGTATTGTTATATGTCTATAGGATGCCTATTCAAGTCTTGCAATCTGTCTATAGATTACCTATTCAAGTCTTTCTTTGTACTGGGTGCCTATTCAAGTCTTGCTATCTGTAAATAGGGTACCTATTCAAGTCTTGGTCTCTGTTGATAGGGTGCCTATTCAAGATTTTCTATCTGTTTTTAGGGTGCCTATCCTAGTATTGATATCTGTCTGTAGGGTGCCTATCCACGTCTTGTTATCTCTTTGTAGGGTGCCTATCCAAGTCTTGTTATCAGTCTGTAGGTGTCTATCCTAGTCTTGTTATCTGTCTGTAGGGTGCCAATCCTAGTCTTGTTATCTGTTTGTAGGGTGTCTCCTAGTCATGTTATCTGTCTGTAGGGTGCCTATCCAAGTCTTGTTTTCTGTCTGTATGGTGTCTATCCTAGTCTTGTTATCTGTCTTTAGGGTGTCTCCTAGTCTTGTTATCTGTCTGTAGGGTGCCTATCCAAGTCTTGTTATCTGTCTGTAGGGTGCCTATCCAAGTCTTGTTATCTGTCTGTAGGGTGCCTCTCCAAGTCTTGTTATCTGTCTATAGGGTGCCTATTAAACATCTTGAAATTTTTTGTATATGGTACTTGTTCAAGTCTTGCTATTTGTCCAATGAGTGCTTATTCAAGTCTGACAATCTCTCTATAGAGTGCCTATTCTAGTCTTTCGATCTGTCCTTAGGGTGCCTGCTCAAATCTTTCAGTAGGATTGTATCAGTCCAATTTTATCTGAGTTCAATACCTGCCCAAGCCAGGCCAAGCCAGGCCAAGTTAATAACCTTTGTTTGACCATGAAAAAGGCATTTAGCTTCCATTTCCTCACCACAAGATAATCTAGTAAACAGACATACTACACATATATTGTATGTTAATTTTCATATTTTATCATATTTTCAGTGTGTACAAATAATTACAGGCCAAAAAACCATAATTTTTATATCATTCTGAAATAAACAAGTTTAATTAAAAAATTGTTTTCTATGCCACAAAATTAAAGGAGAGAAAATATTTTAGATTTTCATGAATTCATTGTGGACTAAAAGTTTTAGGTCAAGACATGATACATCATTAAACTAAGCAGAACTGATTTCTAATTGTTTCAAGGCATAAACTTGATACTTCTTGCCTTAAAAAGTACTAAACACCAACTGTCTTGTGATACATGCTGTTAATTTCCAATCTGAATCATGACTACATATTGAAGTGTTAAAGGAATAATATTGGCAGTTTGGTATCATCATAATCAATTTTCTTAACAAAGTGTGCAAAATTAATTATACATATTTCTTTTCAAAATGATTTTGATACAATTTGAACATTTTTTTTACTAAGGTGCTTCTTTTGCACAGACATTTTACTTTATTGCATTGATTGCCAGGATGTAAATTGATGATGATTTTACACTGACTTTTTGCCTTGATTGCCAGGATGTAAATTGATGATAATTTTACACTGACTTTTTGCCTTGATTGCCAGGATGTAAATTGATGATAATTTTACATTGACTTTTTGCCTTGATTGCCAGGATGTAAATTGATGATAATTTTATACTGACTTTTTGCCTTGATTGCCAGGATGTAAATTGATGATAATTTTACACTGACTTTTTGCCTTGATTGCCAGGATGTAAATTGATGATAATTTTACACTGACTTTTTGCTATATTACAGTCACTGAGTGAATGTAAATTTCTATAATTTTACATGGATTTTTACTGTATTACAGTTACTGACTTTTGATAAATTTTTTTACATCCACTGGGTGGATATAATAAAATTAATTTCAAAGTTATTGAGCTTAGTTTGTCACTTTATGAATTGATCAACTGTGATTATCTCCAAAATAATCTTAACATTGTTATTGCTGCTGCTGTTATCATTATCATTATTATTATTATTATTATTATTATTATTATTATTATTATTATTATTATTATTATTATTATTATTATTATTATTATTATTATTATTAAAAATTTATTATTATTATTATTATTGTTGTTATTATTATTATTATTATTATTATTATTATTATTATTATTATTATTATTATTATTATTATTGTTATTATTATTAAACTGTAAAACCATGTGGGATTTTGGTATGGTCCTGTCATAAACTGTCCAAATATCATGTTTTTATTTTCTGATCATTATGTTAGTACTCTCAAAGTATTTGATCTATTTATGATTTTATGATCAAATGCACAGAAGATAAATTTAGCATATTTGACACAGAATGCTCTGGTGTCAAGGTCTTTCAATTTCACACCAATATGCCAAATACAAAATCAAATATTGACATGTAACATCAAACAGAAAAACATTTACTGCATCAAAGAGAATCCAACAGCAATTTGACTATATTTAATTGGAAAGCAGATGTGCACAATACTTTGATTGATTGATTGGTCGATCACAAGGTAGTGTGAGTAGCTCACATAGCAGTAAAATAATAGACTGTCAGCCTATATATGTTATGCATTTTTGTGATGAGTCATTTGGCTTGGTCATTTTATAAGTAGCTTGCATGCTCATAAAGTGTGTGCACCCCTGGTAGAAAGAAAGCATTCTATTATGAACACCTTTCAGATGTGTATTAACAGTGTGGATCAGCTGGCATCAAGGGTTATACTATTCATGTGCCAATATTTAACACTGATCTTGTGAAAATAGGAAATTTTTCTGCAGCCATGCACCCAGTTTGAATTTGACCCAGTTTAACAGCTTTCAAAATTTGCACCACTCAGTTGAGTTTGACTCAGTTTAACAGCTTTCAAAATTTGTACCACTCAGCTGAGTTTGACTCAGTTTAACAGCTTTTAAAATTTGCACCACTCAGTTGAGTTTGACTCAGTGTCACAGCTTTTAAAATTTGCACCACTCAGCTGAGTTTGACTCAGTTTAACAGCTTTTAAAATTTGCACCACTCAGTTGCATTTGACTCAGTGTCAGCTTTTATAATTTGCACCACTCAGTTGAGTTTGACTGTTTTAAAAGCATTTCACTGACCTATACTGTTTGGCAGCAACCATCTCACTGACCCATACTACTTGACAGCAACCATCTCACTGACCATACTATTTGACAGCAGCCATATCACTGACCCATACTACTTGACAGCAACCATCTCACTGACCCATACTACTTGACAGCAACCATCTCACTGACCCCTGCTACTTGACAGCAACCATCTCACTGACCCATGCTACTTGACAGCAACCATCTCACTGACCCATGCTACTTGACAGCAACCATCTCACTAACCCATACTACTTGACAGCAACCATCTCACTGACCCATGCTACTTGACAGCAACCATCTCACTGACCCATGCTACTTGACAGCAACCATCTCACTGACCCATGCTACTTGACAGCAACCATCTCACAGACCCATACTACTTGACAGCAACCATCTCACTGACCCATACTACTTGACAGCAACCATCTCACTGACCCATACTACTTGACAGGAACCATCTCACTGACCCATACTACATGACAGAAATGTTTTTAAGATAAACCAGATGAGTGATCTCAGGTCCATTTTGACCTCGTTTTTGTTGTTATTTGTTTTTGTTATTATTATTATTATTATTATTATTATTATTATTATTATTATTATTATTATTATTATTATTATTATTATTATTATTATTATCATCTGGCATTTAGATGTCATTTATTTGTAGAGGATAATCTAGAAGAACTAACATAGTATTCTTCATTTTATGACATTTTATTACCAACTTAACTAGTGTTTTAGTGTTTTCATATGTGGAAGAGAGTGAGTGAATTTAAAGGCTTATAGTTTTTGCTAAGTATTTACTTGCTGATGATTGGAAAACTTAATATACCAGAACTGGGTAGTTATCAACATGGTTTTTATGGGCCCTTTGGTATGGGCAAAAACATGACTTTATGACAATAGTGTAAGGTCAATAGCATTAAGAAGAAGTCAGAGTGTAGTTGAGGCAATATTGATATTGAGTATAGTTGAGGTTATAGTGATATTGAGTGTAGTTGAGGCTATAGTGATATTGAGTGTAGTTGAGGTTATAGTGATATTGAGTGTAGTTGAGGTTATAGTGATATTGAGTGTAGTTGAGGTTATAGTGATATTGAGTGTAGTTGAGGCTATAGTGATATTGAGTGTAGTTGAGGTTATAGTGATATTGAGTGTAGTTGAGGGTATAGTGATATTGAGTGTAGTTGAGGGTATAGTGATATTGAGTGTAGTTGAGGTTATAGTGATATTGAGTGTAGTTGAGGGTATAGTGATATTGAGTGTAGTTGAGGCTATAGTGATATTTAGACAACATACAGCAGCACATTGAAAGTAAAACATAAGAACCTTACTTTAATTTGACTCCCTATTATAGAGTGATCAAGACCTAAAAATGATCTCTAATCGTGAAGCACGAAATGCAAAACGAGCAGCTGCTGCTGAGAAGCGTCGCCAGGAGGTGGAGCGAAAGCGCCGTGAGCGTGAGGAGCAATTAAAGCGGGAGAAGGAAGAACAGGAGAGACAAGAAAAAATGAAACAGGAACTGGAGGAACTGCGCAGGAAGAAAGAAGAAGAAAGAAGGTACAGTAAATGCAATGTCAATGTGTGATCTATTTCATAGGTTATGAGGAAAATCTAGATTTATCTATCTTACCCAGTTGACTTTATTAGTTACAGAACAAAAGTAGCTGGGTATCATGAAGTATTTCACATTTTTTTAATATTTATGTATAAAACATGTTCCTGAATTATATTTTTTCATATTTAAATTATTTTCAGTCCCTTTTTTCTTAGATTTTTGATTTTCTATTAGTCCCTTCTTTCTTTGACTAGATTTTCTCCAACACTTCTACCAGTTATTAATAAACCAATACATTATCCATTTTGCCAACTAAAACTGATAATGTTAACTTAAAGAAAATAATAATATGAAATCTTGCATGTTTGATCAATGGAGATCTTATTTTATAAACATGTATTTATTATTATAGTTTGAAACTAATTTACCTAATTGCATTCTAATAAGCATACAATTATTCTCCATTGAAAAAAAAGAGTTTTTATAATTTGAATTAAAACAGTTTAAGGAATTAAAATAGGCTAAAAATCTCATCTTCTATTATTTAATTCGACTTTGGGATGAAAATAAAATTTTATTATTTTGGGTAAAACATACTTATAAAGTAAACTATAATCAGCATATAAATCCTCTGGTCAAGTGGTCAGATATGATGGCACTTGCTGTCAGAGTGGTCAGATATGATAACATTTGCTGTCAGAGTGGACAGATATGATGGCATTTGCTGTCAGAGTGGACAGATATGATGGCTCTTGCTGTCAGAGTGGACAGATATGATGGCTCTTGCTGTCAGAGTGGACAGATATGATGGCACTTGCTGTCAGAGTGGACAGATATGATGGCTCTTGCTGTCAGAGTGGACAGATATGATGGCTCTTGCTGTCAGAGTGGTCAGATATGATAACATTTGCTGTCAGAGTGGTCAGATATAATAGCATTTGCTGTCAGAGTGGACAGATATGATGGCACTTGCTGTCAGAGTGGTCAGATATGATGGCACTTGCTGTCAGATTGGTCAGATATGATGGCATTTGCTGTCAGAGTGGTCAGATATGATAACATTTGCTGTCAGATTGGACAGATATGATGGCTCTTGCTGTCAGAGTGGACAGATATGATGGCACTTGCTGTCAGAGTGGTCAGATATAATAACATTTGCTGTCAGAGTGGTCAGATATAATAGCATTTGCTGTCAGAGTGGACAGATATGATGGCACTTGCTGTCAGAGTGGTCAGATATGATGGCACTTGCTGTCAGATTGGTCAGATATGATGGCATTTGCTTTCAGAGTGGTCAGATATAATAGCATTTGCTGTCAGATTGGTCAGATATGATGGCATTTGCTGTCAGAGTGGTCAGATATGATCGTATTTGCTGTCAGTTGACAGATATGGCATTTGCTGTTAGAGTGGACATATATCATGACACTTGCTGTCAGAGTGGACAGATATGATGGCATTTGCTGTCAGTGTGGACAAATTTGATGGCATTTGCTGTCAGTGTAGTCAAATTTGATGGCACTTGCTGTCAGAGTGGACAGATATATTGGCACTTGCTGTCAGATTGGTCAGATATGATAACATTTGCTGTCAGAGTGGACAGATATGATGGCATTTGCTGTCAGAGTGGTCAAATTTGATGGCATTTGCTGTTAGAGTGGACAAATATGATGATATTTGCTGTCAGAGTGGTCAAATTTGATGGCATTTGCTGTCAGAGTGGACAAATATGTTGGCATTTGTTGTCAGAGTGGTCGAATTTGATAGCATTTGCTGTTAGAATGGACAAATTTGATGGCATTTGCTGTCAGAGTGGACAAATATGATGGCATTTGCTGTCAGAGTGGTCGAATTTGATGGCATTTGCTGTTAGAGTGGACAAATATGATGGCATTGTTGTCGGAGTGGTCAGATATCATAGCATTTGCTGTCAGATTGGTCAGATATGATGGTATTTGCTGTCAGTTGACAGATATGATGGCATTTGCTGTTAGAGTGGACATATATGATGGCATTTGCTGTCAGATTGGACAGATATGATGGCATTTGCTGTCAGTTGATAGATATGATGGCATTTGCTGTCAGAGTGAACATATATGATGACACTTACTGTCAGAGTTGACAGATATGATGGCATTTGCTGTTAGAGTGCACATATATGATGACACTTGCTGTCAGAGTGGACAGATATGATGGCATTTGCTGTCAGTTGACAGATATGATGGCATTTGCTGTCAGATTGGACAGATATGATGGCATTTGCTGTCAGTTGACAGATATGATGGCATTTGCTGTCAGATTGGACAGATATGATGGCATTTGCTGTCAGTTGACAGATATGATGGCATTTGCTGCTAGGGTGGACATATAATGATACTTGCTGTAAGAGTGATCAAATTTCATGGCATTTGCTGTCAGAGTGGACAAATATGATGGCATTTGTTGGCAGAGTGGTCAGATATCATAGCATGTGCTGTCAGATTGGTCAGATATGATGGTATTTGCTGTCAGTTGACAGATATGATGGCATTTGCTGTTAGAGTGGACATATATGATGGCATTTGCTGTCAGATTGGACAGATATTATGGCGTTTGTTGGCAGAGTGGTCAGATATCATAGCATGTGCTGTCAGATTGGTCAGATATGATGGTATTTGCTGTCAGTTGACAGATATGATGGCATTTGCTGTTAGAGTGGACATATATGATGGCATTTGCTGTCAGATTGGACAGATATGATGGCATTTGTTGGCAGAGTGGTCAGATATCATAGCATTTGCTGTCAGATTGGTCAGATATGATGGTATTTGCTGTCAGTTGATAGATATGATGGCATTTGCTGTCAGAGTGAACATATATGATGACACTTACTGTCAGAGTTGACAGATATGATGGCATTTGCTGTCAGAGTGGACAGATATGATAACATTTGCTGTCAGAGTGACATATATGATGGTACTTGCTGTCAGAGTTGACAGATATGATGGCATTTGCTGTCAGAGTGGACAGATATGATGACATTTGCTGTCAGATTGGACAGATATACTGTCAGAGATTTGAACTTGATGAAATGAGATTTATAGAGATTTGAACCTGTTGAAATAAAAATTAAAGAAATTTATTTCTTATTTTATTTTTTATTGTCATATTTTGATATCTTTGGTTTTTTTTCCAATATGTTTCTTTGTTTAATTTATGAAAATGTGATCAAGGTGGTATCACTCTTAACTCTTCTTTGTCAAATCAATCACCAACTTTGAACCAGTGATCATGTTGAAATATTTTCCAAACAATTATGTCCTAAATCTATCTATCTATCTATCTGTCTGTCTGTCTGTCTATCTATCTATCTGTCTGTTTCTCTGTCTATCTATCTATCTATCTATATATATATATATATATATATATATATATATATATATATATATATATATATATATATATATATATATATATATATATATCACTGAAATGTACAATATCTTCTACTCTCCATCAGCCAATGATTGGGTTGCCCATTAATATATAATACTGTGTCAATCATAGTAACCAAGATCTTTATATCTGGACAAAATTTGGAATTTAAACTCTATCTACTCCCTAACTGAATAAAAAAAATATAAAATATTAATTTATGGAGGAGGCATTTCCATGACTTTCTGTCTGCAGCAAAAAACTATATATATATATATATATATATATATATATATATATATATATATATATATATATATATATATATATATAAGTATCCAAAGTCAGCTTTCATGGTCAACTTGCTTTGTAATAAAAAAAACCTTTGTCTTTGATGTCCTGTCAGTAAGTTCAAAGAAGGAGTTTGCTGCTTGTTGCCAGTTGTGTTTTTTCAGCAGGCTTCTATCTGTATGGCATTTGTAGTTATAATTAATACAAAGGAGTATTGATGTCTGCGGGTAAATAGTAATGATACTTTTGTAACCTGTGCTGATGAAAAAATCATCACCTGCACTCAAGTGAATGAGTTTTCAAATAATGATTTTTATTTGTAAGATATTGTCATACAGTAGACCTGGATATAATTTAATCTTGGTTATTTTGCACCTAACACCGTGTCATGCATGAATGACTGTTGTCTTCAAGATATTGGTTGATTATTTACCTTTTGTTTGCAATTTTGTTGGATCCAGTGTTCAGTCAGACAACATCTTCAAACCATTGAGCACAATTTGTTCTCTGTGTTCATGTCAATGAATAACACAGCTTGTGTTAAGAAACATAAGTGATACATGCTACAATATAAAAGCCTATGGTACATACACAGATTTCATGGATATATTTTAGTCTTTAATGATCATGTTTAAGAAAAGGAATAAATTATAGCAATACAAGGTTAGTTTCTTTCCTTTGATTACCAAATAAGCATTTTGTTTATCTATTTTATTGCAACATGCATTTGGTGGGGGTGCAGAAATGTAATAAAAATTTATTTCATTTTTAAGTCTTGGGACATAAGATCTAATTGAAAAAAGTTTCACCATAATTTCTGCGACAGGAAAAATAATTATTTTATTGTATCCCAATATATACCGTAAATATGGTACCTTCCTTTGGTAATACCCAACTGATTCCTAAACCATTTTCAGTCAACAATAACAAATAGACATATCTAGCATTACAATTGGCAGCCTTTCTAGAAAATTATGCCATAAACAGCTCTCAAGATAATTTTACAGATAAAATCATTTATTTCTGTATTTGTTAGGATGTTTTATGCCTGTCACTTTCATCGAAAATTAAAAAATGTTCAATTTCATAAGTCATTTATCTAGCTGACACAATTGTCATATTAATGTGTGAAAATAAATAGCATTCCTTGCACAATACAGGCTGCTAATCTGCAAAGTGAACAGAAGACTAAAATAGGAGATGTAATTATTGGTAATTGAAAGGGGAATGTAATTATTGGTATTTTGGATCAGGGATGTAATTATTTATATTTGGAAGGGGAATGTAATTATTGGTATTTTGGGTTGGGGATGTAATTATTCATATTTGAAGGGGGGGTTATAATTATTGGTATTTTAGATCGGGGATGTAATTATTGGCATTTAGGATGGGAGATATAAATATTGGCATTTTTGGATGGGGAACATAATTATTGGTATTTTGGATGGGATGGAAACATAATTATTGGTATTTTGGATGGGGAATATAATTATTGGTATTTTGGATAGGGAATATAATTATTGGTATTTTGGATCAGAGATATAATTATTGGCATTTTGGATGGGGAACATAGTTATTGGTATTTTGGATGGGGAACATAATTATTGGTATTTTGGATGTTGAATATAATTATTGGTATTTTGGATGGGATGGGAACATAATTATTGGTATTTTGGATGTGGAATATAATTATTGGTATTTTGGATGTGGAATATAATTATTTGTATTTTGGATGGGGAACATAATTATTGGTATTTTGGATGTGGAATATAATTATTGGTATTTTGGATGGGATGGGAACATAATTTTTGGTATTTTGGATGTGGAATATAATTATTGGTATTTTGGATGTGGAATATAATTATTGGTATTTTGGATGTGGAATATAATTATTGGTATTTTGGATGGGGAACATAATTATTGGTATTTTGGATGAGATGGGAACATAATTATTGGTATTTTGGATGGGAGATGTAATTATTGGTATTTTGGATGGGGAATATAATTATTGGTATTTTGGATGGGAATATAATTATTGGTATTTTGGATGGGAATATAATTATTGGTATTTTGGATGGGGAACATAATTATTGGTATTTTGGATGGGGAACATAATTATTGGTATTTTGGATGGGAGATGTAATTATTGGCATTTTGGATGGGGAATATAATTATTGGTATTTTGGATGGGAGATGTAATTATTGGTATTTAGGATGAGATGGGAACATAATTATTGGTATTTTGGATGGGGAACATAATTATTGGTATTTTTGGATGGGAGATGTAATTATTGGTATTTTGTAAATTGTTTCATGGGATAATTTTATTGTTGAGCAAAAGAAAATTCAGTTGTGGCACATTTTTACATGAATGACTTCCTGCAACAGGGTTATTTTCTGTGTCTTCACTTACTAAAAATCTATGTATGACCTTTTTTCCTGATATAAGGATGTCATTATTATTACGGTCCATCCTTGTTGGGACACAGTTGAATCCAATAGAAGTAGAATTATCAAGAGGAAGTTGCTAACATATGGAAATGTCATATTGTGACACAATTACAGTTTGTATTCAAGCCATATTTCTTTCCCCTGCACATGACATTTGAAGAACTGCTGTAATATCTTTATGTGAGAGTTCTTACAAGAAAATATCTCTTGCAGTAAAAGTAAAATAACAATATAAAATAATAATATAACAAAAATAATCTCCAGAGAATCCTTGAACTTTTCTTTTTTAATATGAACCAGAAACTAGTGATTTCCAACTTCTATTACTTGGATAAAACAGTGGAATATAGTAGATCTGTTATTCTCCTTATGCTGTATTTGTGTGAAATATTGGACACAGCTATGGACTGCTTGAGCTGGATCTTCCATTCAATGTACATGCTACATGAGGTGTGACCATGTATCCTGTCAAATTTCAGGGATTCCCAATTGTCTTATATGGGTAAAATGCAATACAAATGATCTGCATTGAGACAATTAGATATCTTGGAACTGCATCTAGTATAGACATGATCTGACAGAGTTTCAATATGCTTGTACAATGTCTAGTCTAGACCTGATCTGACAGTGTTTCAATATGCTTGTACAGGGTCTAGTCTAGACCTGATCTGACAGTGTTTAAATATGCTTGTACAGGGTCTAGCCTAGACCTGATCTGACAGTGTTTAAATATGCTTGTACAATGTCTAATCTAGACCTGATCTGACAGTGTTTAAATATGCTTTTACAGGGTCTAGTCTAGACCTGATCTGACAGTGTTTAAATATGCTTGTACAATGTCTAGTCTAGACCTGATCTGACAGTGTTTAAATATGCTTGTACAGGGTCTAGTCTAGACCTGATCTGACAGTGTTTAAATATGCTTGTACAGGGTCTAGTCTAGACCTGATCTGACAGTGTTTAAATATGCTTTTAGAGGGTCTAGTCTAGAACTGATCTGACAGTGTTTAAATATGCTTTTACAGGGTCTAGTCTAGACCTGATCTGACAGTGATTAAATATGCTTTTACAGGGTCTAGTCTAGACCTGATCTGACAGTGTTTAAATATGCTTGTACAATGTCTAGTCTAGACCTGATCTGACAGTGTTTAAATATGCTTTTACAGGGTCTAGTCTAGTCCTGATCTGACAGTGTTTAAATATGCTTGTACAATGTCTAGTCTAGACCTGATCTGACAGTGTTTAAATATGCTTTTACAGGGTCTAGTCTAGACCTGATCTGACAGTGTTTAAATATGCTTGTACAGGGTCTAGTCTAGACCTGATCTGACAGTGTTTAAATATGCTTGTACAGGGTCTAGTTTAGACCTGATCTGACAGTGTTTAAAGATGCTTTTAGAGGGTCTAGTCTAGAACTGATCTGACAGTGTTTAAATATGCTTTTACAGGGTCTAGTCTAGACCTGATCTGACTGTTTAAATATGCTTGTACAGGGTCTAGTCTAGACCTGATCTGACAGTGTTTAAATATGCTGGTACAATGTCTAGTCTAGACCTGATCTGACAGTGTTTAAATGTTTTTACAGGGTCTAGTCTAGACCTGATCTGACAGTGTTTCAATATACTTTTACAATGTCTAGTTTAGATCTGATCTGACAGTGTTTAAATATGCTTTTACAGGGTCTAGTCTAGACCTGATCTGACAGAGTTTCAATATACTTTTACAATGTCTAGTTTAGACCTGATCTGACAGTGTTTAAATATGCTTTTACAGGGTCTAGTCTAGACCTGATCTGACAGTGTTTGAATATACTTTTACAATGTCTAGTCTAGACCTGATCTGACAGTGTTTAAATATGCATTTACAGGGTCTAGCTAGACCTGATCTGACAGTGTTTAAATATGCTTGTACAATGTCTAGTCTACACCTGATCTGACAGTGTTTAAATATGATTCTACAGGGTCTAGTCTAGACCTGATCTGACAGTGTTTAAATATGCTTGTACAATATCTAGTCTAGACCTGATCTGACAGTGTTTAAATATGCTTGTACAATGTCTAGTCTAGACCTGATCTGACAGTGTTTAAATATGCTCTTACAGGGTCTAGTCTAGACCTGATCTGACAGTGTTTAAATATGCTTGTACAGGGTCTAGCCTAGACCTGATCTGACAGTGTTTAAATATGCTTTTACAGGGTCTAGTCTAAACCTGATCTGATAGTGTTTAAATATGCATGTACAATGTCTAGTCTAGACCTGATCTGACAGTGTTTCAATATGCTTTTACAGGGTCTAGTATAGACCTGATCTGACAGTGTTTAAATATGCTTGTACAATGTCTAGTCTCGACCTGATCTGACAGTGTTTAAATATGCTTGTACAGGGTCTAGTCTAGACCTGATCTGACAGTGTTTAAATATGCTTGTACAGGGTCTAGTCTAGAGCTGATCTGACAGTGTTTAAATATGCTTTTACAGGGTCTAGACTAGACCTGATCTGACAGTGTTTAAATATGCTTGTACAATGTCTAGTCTAGACCTGATCTGACAGTGTTTAAATATGCTTTTACAGGGTCTAGTCTAGACCTGATCTGACAGTGTTTAAATATGCTTTTACAGGGTGTAGTCTAGACCTGATCTGACAGTGTTTAAATATGCTTGTACAATGTCTAGTCTAGATCTGATCTGACAGTGTTTAAATATGCTGGTACAATGTCTAGTCTAGACCTGATCTGACAGTGTTTAAATGTTTTTACAGGGTCTAGTCTAGACCTGATCTGACAGTGTTTCAATATACTTTTACAAGGTCTAGTCTAGACCTGATCTGACAGTGTTTAAATATGCTTTTACAGGGTCTAGTCTAGACCTGATCTGACAGTGTTGAAATATGCTTGTACAATGTCTAGTCTAGACCTGATCTGACAGTGTTTAAATATGCTTTTACAGGGTCTAGTCTAGACCTGATCTGACAATATTTAAATATGCTTTTACAGGGTCTAGTCTAGACCTGATCTGACAGTGTTTGAATATGCTTTTACAGGGTCTAGTTTATACCTGATCTGACAGTGTTTAAATATGCTTGTACAATGTCTAGTCTAGACCTGATCTGACAGTGTTTAAAAATGCTGGTACAATGTGTAGTCTAGACCTGATCTGACAGTGTTTAAATGTTTTTGCAGGGTCTAGTCTAGACCTGATCTGACATTGTTTCAATATACTTTTACAATGTCTAGTTTAGATCTGATCTGACAGTGTTTAAATATGCTTTTACAGGGTCTAGTCTAGACCTGATCTGACAGAGTTTCAATATACTTTTACAATGTCTAGTTTAGACCTGATCTGACAGTGTTTAAATATGCTTTTACAGGGTCTAGTCTAGACCTGATCTGACAGTGTTTGAATATACTTTTACAATGTCTAGTATAGACCTGATCTGACAGTGTTTAAATATGCTTTTACAGGGTCTAGTCTAGACCTGATCTGACAGTGTTTCAATATACTTTTACAAGGTCTAGTCTAGACCTGATCTGATAGGGTTTAAATATGCTTGTACAATGTCTAGTCTAGACCTGTTCTGACAGTGTTTCAATATTCTTTTACAATGTCTAGTTTAGACCAGATCTGACAGTGTTTAAATATGCTTTTACAGGGTCTAGTCTAGACCTGATCTGACAGTGTTTAAATATGCTTCAAAAGGGTCTAGTCTAGACCTGATCTGACAGTGTTGAAATATGCTTTTAGAGGGTCTAGTCTAGACCTGATCTGACAGTGTTTAAATATGCTTGTACAATGTCTAATCTAGACCTGATCTGACAGTGTTTAAATATGCTTGTACAATGTCTAGTCTAGACCTGATCTGACAGTGTTTAAATGTTTTTACAGGGTCTAGTCTAGACCTGATCTGACAGTGTTTCAATATACTTTTACAATGTCTAGTATAGACCTGATCTGACAGTGTTTAAATATGCTTGTACAATGTCTAGTCTAGACCTGTTCTGACAGTGTTTAAATATGCTTGTACAGGGTCTAGTCTAGACCTGATCTGACAGTGTTTAAATATGCTTTTACAGGGTCTAGTCTAGACCTGATCTGACAGTGTTTAAATATGCTTGTACAATGTCTAGACCTGATCTGACATTTTGTAAATCTGCTGGTAAAGGGTTTAGTCTAGAACTGAAAATAAAGGGGAGGTGGCAAAGAAATTAACTCTTCCATGTAAAAAGAAAGTTGAACATTTTCTTGAAAAAGGAATGTTTTAGAGATATAAATATAACAAAATGTAACTTAATGCACAATATAACCAGCTACAATTTACATTAATGCAAATTAGTGAATCCCATGTCACAGACAACCATGTTAACAAAAAATCGGTACATAAGTACAAAGGTTCAGTTGCCTGTTTTTACCAATTGCCACTCTACGAGAAGATGATGAGGATTCAGCATCCCTGTACTGACAAAGATATGTTTTAAATCTTGAAAGTTAACAGAACCTCTAATTCTGTAAGAAGCCAACATATTCTTTTCATGAAGGTGTATCTCTGCTGACTTTGATTAGTGACTGATTGGCAACAAAACACCAGGAAGGAGAGTTGGCTTATCTCTTTGATGAATTGCATGGGTTTGATATTTGATTCAAGATAAAACTTTACAAATTAAAGTACTCCTTTTTCTGTCTTATTGACATTAATCCAGACAGTTACTTTCTGCTTCATTCTATTTTTATTAAAGAATTTGTAACCATGTCACAGCGAGTGATAGGGGTTTTAAGTACCAATAATAAATCTATGCCAGTTACTAGCACAAGAGCTGCACATGAAGATGAACATAAAATTCCATTTTCAAAGGAAAAATCATCAAAGGCTTTTTTTGCCTTTTATTGCATAAATTCAAACTCAGGTTCAGAGATATCAGGAACTACTGCAAAGAAATTAAAGAGCAAGGAG
This sequence comes from Potamilus streckersoni, assembly GCA_016746295.1. NCBI lineage: Eukaryota > Metazoa > Mollusca > Bivalvia > Unionida > Unionidae > Potamilus > Potamilus streckersoni. The sequence goes on along the minus strand of JAEAOA010002192.1, from coordinate 644,496 downwards.
TTTCATATGCAACAGGTAATTACGTATTTCAATTCCATGTGTCAGCATCAACACCAACTCATTTTTAATAGGACATGAAAACATCACTGATGAATGAATTAGGTATTTTTAGAAACATTTAATGATGCTGACCTGACTGAGTTACAGATAGGATAAAGATCGCATTGCTGTGTGGAATAATCTATAGTATCATGATGTTGACTTGTCCATCCACACAGCCCCTTTGAAGGTTAGAAAATCATTTATTTCTTTTTCTTACTCTATAGTATTGTTTACAATGTAATTTTCTTCACTATATGCAAATCATAAACCTTGCATATTCATGAGATTAGTTGATTAGCATAAGTTCCGGTGAAATTTGGTCTTGTACTGACTTTTTTCGTCCTTGCTGGTAACACTGCTAATGCATAGTATAACATGTCACATTTTACATCAGATATCAGTTTACATTAATATTATTGATTATTATTGTAACCATCAAAGTAAATGTATATAAATTGTAACCTAATGCAAAAATTGCAGGTAATATATTTTAATCATAGAATAAAATTTGGATTTAGTTAGGTTCAACTGACCTACTATTGGTTTTGTTTCATCCCAAGTTGTAAACATGGATAATGATTGCATTATGTCTTCATACTAAACATGCATCAAGTCTTATACCAAAACTACATAAGGTCTTCATGCAAAACATATATTAGGTCTTCATGCTAAACTTGCATTAGGTCTTTATGTTAACATGCATTAGGTCTTCATGCTAAACTTGCATTAGGTTTTCATGCTAAACATGCATTAGGTCTTCATGCTAAACATGATTAGGTCTTCATGCTAAACATGCATCAGGTCTTCATGCTAAACATGATTAGGTCTTCATGCTAAACATGCATTAGGTCTTCATGCTAAACATGCATTAGGTCTTCATGCTAAACATGCATTAAATCTTTATGTTAACATGCATTAGGTCTTCATGCTAAACATGCATTAGGTTTTCATGCTAAACATGCATTAGATCTTTATGTTAACATGGATTAGGTCTTCATGCTAAACATGCATTAGGTCTTCATGCTAAACTTGCATTAAGTCTTCATGCAAAACATACATTAGGTTTTCATGCTAAACATGCATTAGGTCTTCATGCTAAACATGCATTAGGTCTTTATGCTAAACATGCAGTAGGTCTTCATGCTAAACATGCATTAGGTCTTCATGCTAAACATGCATTAGGTCTTTATGCCAAACATTCATTAGGTCTTCATGCTAAACATTCATTAGGTCTTTATGCTAAACATGCAGTAGGTCTTCATGCTAAACATGCATTAGGTCTTCATGCTAAACATGTATTAGGTCTTTATGATAAACATGCATAAGGTCTTTATGCTAAACATGTATTAGGTCTTTATGATAAACATGCAATAGGTCTTCATGCTAATCATGCATTAGGTCTTTATGCTAAACATGCATTAGGTCTTCATGCTAAACATGCATTAGGTCTTCATACTAAACATGCATTAGGTCTTCATGCTAAACATGCATTAGGTCTTTCTGCTAAACATGCATTAGGTTTTCATGCTAAACATGCATTAGATCTTTATGCTAAACATGCATTAGGTCTTTATGCTAAACATGCAGTAGGTCTTCATGCTAAACATGCATTAGGTCTTCATGCTAAACATGCATTAGGTTTTCATGCTAATCATGCATTAGGTTTTTATGCTAAACATGCATTAGGTCTTTCTGCTAAACATGCATTAGGTCTTTATGCTAAACATGCATTAAGTTTTCATGCTAATCATGCATTATGTCTTTATGCTAAACATGCATTAGGTCTTTCTGCTAAACATGCAGTAGGTCTTCATGCTAAACATGCATTAGGTTTTCATGCTAATCATGCATTAGGTTTTTATGCTAAACATGCATTAGGTCTTTCTGCTAATCATGCATTAGGTCTTTATGCTAAACATGCAGTAGGTCTTTCTGCTAAACATGCATTAGGTCTTTATGCTAAACATGCATTAAGTTTTCATGCTAATCATGCATTAGGTCTTTATGCTAAACATGCAGTAGGTCTTTCTGCTAAACATGCAGTAGGTCTTCATGCTAAACATGCATTAGGTTTTCATGCTAATCATGCATTAGGTCTTTATGCTAAACATGCATTAGGTCTTTCTGCTAAACTTGCATTAAGTCTTCATGCTAAACATGCATTAGGTCTTCATGCTAATCGTGCATTAGGTCTTTATGCTAAACATGCATTAGGTCTTTCTGCTAAACATGCATTAGGTCTTCATGCTAAACATGCAATAGGTCTTCATGCTAATCATGCATTAGGTTTTCATGCTAATCATACATTAGGTTTTCATGCTAAACATGCATTAGTTCTTCATGCTAAACATGCATTAGTTCTTCATGCTAAACATGTATTAGGTCTTTCTGCTAGACATGCATTAGGTCTTCATGCTAATCATGCATTAGGTATTTATGCTAAACATGCATTAGGTCTTCATGCTAAAGATGCATTAGGTCTTCATGCTAAACATGCATTAGGTCTTTATGCTAAACATGCATTAGGTCTTCATGCTAATCATGCATTAGGTCTTTATGCTAAACATGCAATAGGTCTTTCTGCTAAACATGCAATAGGTCTTCATGCTAATCATGCATTAGGTTTTCATGCTAAACATGCATTAGATCTTCATGCTAAACATGCATTAGGTCTTTATGCTAAACATGCAGTAGGTCTTCAAGCTAAACATGCATTAGGTTTTCATGCTAAACATGCATTAGATTTTCATGCTAATCATGCATTAGGTTTTTATGCTAAACATGCATTAGGTCTTTCTGCTAAACATGCATTAGGTCTTTATGCTAAACATGCATTAGGTTTTCATGCTAATCATGCATTAGGTCTTTATGCTAAACATGCATTAGGTCTTTCTGCTAAACTTGCATTAGGTCTTCATGCTAAACATGCATTAGGTCTTCATGCTAATCGTGCATTAGGTCTTTATGCTAAACATGCATTAGGTCTTTCTACTAAACATGCATTAGGTCTTCATGCTAAACATGCAATAGGTCTTCATGCTAATCATGCATTAGGTTTTCATACTAATCATACATTAGGTTTTCATGCTAAACATGCATTAGGTCTTTATGCTAAACATGCATTAGTTCTTCATGCTAAACATGCATTAGGTCTTCATGCTAAACATTCATTAGGTCTTTCTGCTAAACATGCATTAGGTCTTCATGCTAATCATGCATTAGGTATTTATGCTAAACATGCATTAGGTCTTCATGCTAAACATGCATTAGGTCTTCATGCTAAACATGCATTAGGTCTTTATGCTAAACATGCATTAGGTCTTCATGCTAATCATGCATTAGGTCTTTATGCTAAACATGCAATAGGTCTTTATGCTAAACATGCATTAGGTCTTTATGCTAAAGATGCATTAGGTCTTCATGCTAAACATGCATCAGGTCTTTCTGCTAAACATGCTTTAGGTCTTCATGCCAAACATGCATAAGGTCTTCATGCTAAACACGGAATAAGGTCTTCATGCTAAACATGCATTAGGTCTTCATGCTAAACATGCATTAGGTCTTTATGCTAAACATGCAATAGGTCTTCATGCTAATCATGCATTAGGTCTTCATGCTAATCATGCATTAGGTCTTTATGCTAAACATGCATTAGGTCTTTATGCTAAACATGCAATAGGTCTTCATGCTAATCATGCATTAGATCTTTATGCTAAACAAGCATTAGGTCTTCATGCTAAACTTGCATTAGGTCTTTATGGTAAACATGCATTAGGTCTTCATGCTAAACATGCATTAGGTCTTTATGCTAAACATGCAGTAGGTCTTCATGCTAAACATGCATTAGGTTTTCATGCTAAACATACATTAGGTCTTCATGCTAAACATGCATAAGGTCTTCATGTTAAACATGCATTAGATCTTCATGCTAAACATGCATTAGGTCTTCATGCTAAGCATGCATTAGGTCTTCATCAGATGAAGTCTTATATTGAACATAGGTTTCTAGCTATGATGTTTTTCACAAGTAATGAAATTAGTCTGAGATAGGCATGAGGTACAAGCTACTCTTTGAATACAGTGGATACATAACATCCAATTGTACAAATTAAAGGAATTAAATGGAAAAAGTTCAACCTTGTATGCTTATTATTATAAACTAATTTCAAAAATAAACTGTACCACTTGCTGAAGGTAGATTAAATCATATTCTGCTTTTTTCAGTATTCTTAATTCTCTTCTCTCTTCTCTCTCTCTCTCAGTTATATGTTTTTAAAGGAGAACATTTAGGAGTAAACACAATACTAAAGCAATAAAAGCCTTGTATATGAAAATAGAAACACAAGTTCAGTAGTAATACTCTCACAAGACTATAAAATATGTATATAAATATTAACAACAGGTTACCTTATCCATCAGGTTCATTGTTCAACAGGTTACATTGTCCATTAGGTTACATTGTTCAACAGGTTACATTGTCCATAAGTTTACTTTGTTCAACAGGTTACATTGTCCAATCAGTTACATTATTCAACAGATTACATAGTTCATTAAGTTACATTATTCAGTAGGTTACATTGTCCATCAGGTTACTGTGTTCAACAGATTATATTGCATATCAGGTTGCACTATTCAATAGGTTACATTGACCATCAGTTTACATAAGTCAATATGTTACATTGTCCATCAGGTTACAGTTTGATATGGTGGTTACAGTTTGCATTAATGCAAAATCTGACAGGTTTAATTTAGATAAGAAGTTTGGCTAATGCCAGATGTATGTAGTTAATCTTTAATTTAATAGGATGATTTAACTAGTTTAGGATGACTTGACTAGTTTAGGATGACTTGACTAGTTTAGGATGACTTGACTAGTTCAGCAACTAATTTCCCATGAGGTATTCTGCCAAGAAAGAAATAATGAAGAACATTATTTTATTTTTTGCTATTCTTTGAGTTAGTGGATTTTCCACACAAAAAATAAATTTGATAATTCAGTAAATTATCAGTTCTTTTCTTTTTCAATCTAGCAACAGGAATTATTTACCATCATGGCAATGGAGATGCATTCTTTATGGTGCAATGAGTAATATACACTAGCTGTGGTATTCTTATCCTACATTTTCTTATAAGTTTAAGTATTGTTGGCTTTTATATTCACAAAGATGAACATGTCTAACCATGTTGTCCATCTTTTTGTTATCAATTTCATTTCTGCATAATAATTTCTCTAACTTGTATCATTGCTAAACACCGTGAATGGCTTGCATTTGCAGCCTATTGATTTGGGGGTAAAAGGTTAGGGTCACTAACTGAAAAAAGAGAAATGGTTTCCAAGGAATAACATTAGTTTTGATTAGTTTTAATTCACAGACCACACTTTGAGGATGATTTGCATTTAGGGAAGGAACCTATTCATTTTGAAGTCCAAAGGTCAAGGTTTATAAAAGTAAAAGAGGAAAAATGATTTCATTACTGTAAGTTTTTTTCTACATCCTAACACTGAGTTATATTCTGTCAGTGAATAAGGTAAGGTAGAAGGTTAAAATGTTCATTTCCTGGCTTTGTACCTTTATCAAAGTTTGTGGATGACTTACACTTTGGGTAAGAAACAAAAGGTCAGCTGTGACAGAAGTTTGTGGAAGACTTGTACATGATGTATGAAAAGGCCCATTGAATTTAGGATCAAAAGGTCATGGTTTAGGGGGGTTTTTATCAAAGAAAAATATGTTTTCAGAATAATTTCTGTTCTTGAGTATGTTCCTTGACCAAACTTTATGGATGGCTTGTAATTAGGGTAATAAATAAACCTGAAGATTTTGAAGTCTAAGCATGGTAAGTAAAGGTCATTTTCATTCTTGCAAATATCTTAAATAAATTGGGCATATTGTACATGTAAGCTTCCAATAACTTTGTAGTTGCAGTGTTAAAAGATTGACAAGTTTGGATTTTTTGGTTTCCTGACAGGGACCCATCAAGAAAATTCATAGCTCTCACCTGCCAGGCAGAGGAAAGACATGTTGTATGTGTCCACTCCTTTAAAATTAGTATATGCTGTATTTGATTTTGGAATTTAGGGTCACAGTATGGGTATGTTGCAATTAGAAGTTTTTGTTCTTGCATGTATACTAAACATACCCATAGTCACATGATTTACCCCTCACATAATGAATGGGTAGATGAAGGGCCTATACTGCAATCATTTGTAGTACAAAAGGACCTGGATTTGCCAGAGCACTGTGTGCTGTTGGATCATGGTCTTTGCTGATTTGATGTTTTAAATACTTGAAGAGAATAGACCCAATTAGCCAGAGGGCTGTGTCATGTCGGATCATGGTCTCTGCTGATTTGATGTTTTAAGTACTTGAAGAGAATAGACCCAATTAGCCAGAGGGCTGTGTCATGTTGGATCATGGTCTCTGCTGATTTGATGTTTTAAGTACTTGAAGAGAATAGACCCAATTAGCCAGAGCACTGTGTCATGTCCAATCATGGTCTTTGCTGATTTCTTGACATTATAGTACTTTGAAAAGAATAGACCAAGATTTGCCAGAGTACTGTGTCATGTCAGATCATGGTCTTTGCTGATTGCTTGACATTATAATTACTTTGAAAAGAATAGACCAAGATTTGCCAGAGCACTGTGTCATGTCAGATCATGGTCTTTGCTGATTGCTTGACATTATAAGTACTTTGAAAAGAATAGACCAAGATTTGCCAGAGCACTGTGTCATGTCAGATCAGGTTCTATGCTATCTGAGGTGGGTACAAACTGTTATATGTGGATAGAAATGGTATGTAAATTTTAAAAGTTGTGGGTTTTTTGTTAAATGATGAACAAGGGTAAGTAATTGTCATATATGTTTTAGTATAATTGAAAATATTGATTATTTGGATATGTTTTCATTGAACAGCTCAATTGTTCTTCAAGTTAATGGGTATGTATGTGTGACTGGTTATTGGGTGATGGAAAGGTATTGTACCTGTTTGGAAATTATTATCTTGGCAAAGCATGTCATGCAAACATAATTAGGGTTGTGAAATGAAGGTACACAACTGCATGAACAACAAGCACCTTTTTATATATGCATTTCTCAGGGTAACATCCATTTTCTTATACAGTGAAATAATAATATTAATAATAATTTAAAAAATCTTTATTTAATGAAGGTAATTCAGTTACATTATAGAACTATTCTACATTAAGGCCATTTAATATATAAGTATAAATTTATACAAAGGCCGTCTAATATATATGTATAGATTTATACAGAGAGCAGTCAGTTACTGTTTCACACAGACATGCTCACATTCATGGGGATGTAGAAAATGTCTCACTCAGACATGCTCACATTCATGGGATAATGAATGTATCTCACACAGACATGCTCACATTCATAGAGATATAGAATGTGTCTCATACAGCCATGCTCACTTTCATGGTGATATAGAATGTCTCACACAGGCATGCTCACATACATTGTGATGTAGAAAATGTCTCACTCAGACATGCTCACATACATGGGGATGTAGAAAATGTCTCATTCAGACATGCTCACATACATGGAGATGTAGAAAATGTCTCACTCAGATATGCTTACATACATGGGGATATAGAATATGTCTCACACAGCCATGCTCACATTCATGGGGATATAGAATGTCTCACACAGGCATGCTCACATACATGGGATGTAGAAAATGTCTCACTCAGACATGCTCACATACATGGGGATGTAGAAAATGTCTCACTCAGACATGCTCACATACATGGGGATATAGAATGTGTCTCACACAGCCATGCTCACATTCATGTGGATATAGAATGTCTCACACAGGCATGATCACATACAAGGGGATGTAGAAAATGTCTCACTCAGACAAGCTCATGTACAGCAATAAAACATCCAGCATCTTGAGTGAAGTATCAGATGTATAGCAAATAAAATAATCACTATTTGAGTGAAGTGTGAGATGTATAACAAACAAAACAACTACTTGATTGAAGCATAAGGCATATAGCAAATAAAACAATCACTATTTGAGTGAAGTGTGAGATGTATAACAAATAAAACAACTACTTGAGTGAAGCATAAGGCATATAGCAAATAAAACAATTGCTACTTGATTGAGATGTGAGATGTATAACATAAAATAATCACTACTTGAGTGAAGCATAAAATGTATAGAAAAAAAAACAATTGCTTCTTGAGTGAGGTGAGATATATAGCAAAGAAAATAATTGCTACTTGAGTGAGATGTAAGATGTATAACAAATAAAACAACTGCTACTTAAATGTAGCATAAGCTGTATAGAAAATAAAACAATTACTTCTTGAGTGAGGTGTGGGATACATGGCAAATAAAATTATCACTACTTGATTCAGGTATGGGATACATAGCAATTAAAATTATCACTACCTGATTCAGGTGTGGGATACATAGCAAAAAAATTATCACTACTTGATTCAGGTGTGGGATATATAGCAAAAAAAAACAATGTTACTTGAGTGATTTGTGAGACATATAACAAATAAAACAATTACTACTTAAGTGACTTGTAAGACATAAAGCAAATAAAACAATCTCACTAGTTTAGTGAAGTGTGCCATGCATGTTTTCATTGTCATATAGATATATTAGATGTACACTAAGACCACTAGTAAATGGTGAGAAAGTTCAAATTTGGAAATGTTTCTCCTGAATGGCATTATATCAGTACTTGTATTGCATGTGCACATATACAATGATAGTCAGATTTAATCACAGAGTTAGTTGTAACTCATATTAAATTTAAAAGTGTTATCCTGTAATTATCTACACTGTGGTATGGTACATATAATTATAGACATGGTGTAGTATGGTACATGTAATTATATACACAGTGTAGTATGGTACATGTAATTGTAGATACATTGAGGTATGGTTCATGTAGTTATATACACTGTGGTATGGTACATGTAATTATATACACTGTGGTATGGTACATATAATTATACACACAGTGTAGTATGTTATATGTAATTATATACACAGTGTAGTATGGTACATGTAAATATATACACAGTGTAGTATGGTACATGTAGTTATATACACAGTGTAGTATGGTACATATAATTATATACACAGTGTAGTATGGTACATATAATTATATACACAGTGTAGTATAGTACATGTATTTATAGATACATTGTGGTATGGTTCATGTAGTTATATACACTGTGATATGGTACATGTAATTATATACACAGTGTAGTATGGTACATGTAATTACATACAGTGTAGTATGGTACATATAATTATATACACAGAATTGTACATGTAATTATATACATTGTGGTATGGTACATATAATTATATACACAGTGTAGTATGGTACATGTAATTATATACATTGTGGTATGGTACATATAATTATATACACAGTGTAGTATGGTACATGTAATTATATACACAGTGTAGTATGGTACATGTATTTATAGATACATTAAGGTATGGTTCATGTAGTTATATACACGGTGGTATGGTACCATACATTGTGGTATGGTACATATAATTATATACACAGTGTGGTATGGTACATGTAGTATGTTTTTGTTTCCAGTTAGGATCACAGCATTGGTTGTAACTTGTATAAAATCTAAAATACTCTTAAGGCACAGTGGCCTATTTTATTCTAATAGTATATATATATATATATATATATATATATATATATATATATATATATATATATATATATATATATATATATATATATATATATACTTTGTCTTTAAAAGTACTATGGAGGTAAATATAGATGTGCACAATTGAGGTAATTCACAAATGATATAATTTTTCTGGATGGCAGTTTTTCAGTGGGCACCTGGAATGGAAATGATCACAGTCTTGTTTGTACATGAATTTGCAGGTTTATTACTATGTTTGATGCACTGCACATTTCTGTAAGATGTAGAGAGAAAAATTTGTTATAAGTTAGTACATGAAATGAATTGTATTCTGAGGCAAGGGGAATGCATGCTTTTTGTTTTTAGTAGACTATTAACCAATGCAAAATGTTACAAAAAGTCAGTACCCATACTTGCATGCATACAATACATCCCACCAAGATCTGTCAAATGATATCTGACACAACACATGTCCCATTTCAAACTACATAGACACATATCTATCAAAGAATGTTTCTGACACAACACATGTCCCATTGCAAATTGTATACACCCAGATCTATCAAATGATATCTGACACAATACATGTCCCATTGCAAACTACATAGACACAAATCTGTCAAAGAATGTGCTGACACAACACATATCCCATTGCAAACTGTGTACACCCAGATCTATCAAATGATATCTGACACAATACATGTCCTATTACAAACTTCAGGGACTCAGATCTGCTTTCAGATAACAACTTGATTCATCACACATCACATTAAACTGTACAGACAGAGATCTGTCAAGTAAACTGCTGTTTATACTGAGATCTGTGAAGTAAAGTGCTAACACTATATGCATTCCATTGCAGACTGCATATATAGATTTGGATCTACTGACGTAATGTACTTGCACAAATTATCCCACTGCAGATTGCACAGGTTCATATATGTCACATAATGAACTGACACATTGCATATTTCATTGTAAACTGAGATATGTCAGTCAGATAATGTGCCATTACAAGCTGCATAGACTTCGAACTGCATGATGACCTGACACAACACATTTGTCACTGCAAATAGCATGGACTCAGTTCTACTGTCACATAATGTGTCGGCATAGCATTTCAAATTGTATATGTAAGACTTGATGTTATATAATGAACTGACACAACAAAGAGTTCATTATGAACTACATAGACATAGTTATATTACATAATCAGATGACACATGTCCCATTGGAAACTGCATACAGTACTTAGATCTGATGGCATAATCCTATGGTACAGTGGTTAGATTTTCTGTCCCATTAGGTGCTGACAGAACACATTACATTGTAAGATGAATACATCAAGAACAGCTGTCACATAATGGCCTGGCACAATACATATCCCAGTCACTTAATGGCCTGGCACAATACATATCCCAGTCACTTAATGGCCTGGCACAATACATATCCCAGTCAGTTAATGGCCTGGCACAATACATATCCCAGTTACATAATGGCCTGGCACAATACATATCCCAGTCACTTAATGGCCTGGCACAATACATATCCCAGTCACTTAATGGCCTTAAGCCCAATCTATAACACTGATCAGGGTAGACATATATCAATACCATTACAGTAAGCCCAATCTATAACACTGATCAGGGTAGACATATATCAATACCATTACAGTAAGCCCAATCTATAACACTGATCAGGGTAGACATATATCAATACCATTACAGTAAGCCCAATCTATAACACTGATCAGGGTAGACATATATCAATACCAAATCTACATTCATCTCTAAAATAGGACATAGGACCATACTGTCATAGGGACTGTTCTATGATGATATGGTATACATGACCATGCTGTCATAGGGACTGTTCTATGATGATATGGTATACATGACCATGCTGTCATACTGTGCTATGATGATATGGTGTCATAGGGACTGTTCTATGATAATATGATATACATGACCATGCTGTCATAGGGACCGTTCTATGATAATGTGGGATACATGACCAATCTGTCATAGATACTGTGCTATAATGAGATGAGATATATTACCATGCTGTCATAGGGACTTTGCTATGATGAGATATGATACATAACTATACTGTCACATGGACTGTGCTATAATGAGGCATTTGACATTGATCAACCCACTATTCTAAGTTTAGGGGACAAATTGCTGTTGAAACTCCAATGAAAATGTCATATGTACTCTAGTGTCATACTTTTGTGTGCCAGGTTGAAGAAACTACAAGAGGATGAGGAGGCTGAAAGGGAGGCTAGGGAGGCTAATGAACTTGAGCTACGGCGGCAGAGGGAACTTGAACGAGAGAAGCGTAAAAAGGAGGAGTATGCCAAGAAGTTAGAGGAAATGAGGAAAAAACAAGCTGAGGAGGAACAAAGAAAAGCAGGTAAAATGATTATTTTCTTATTTATGATGGTTTTAGTTGTGGAAAAATAGCTAGTTACTCCTTTAAATGCATATAAATTTAGTCTTAGTTAATTAATGTGTTTAACATGCTTCATTCTTCAAAAACCTCATGGTCCAAATCTGAGTAACTGCTTTTTGCAAGGATAAAACAAGGAAGCCATGATGGGCAGGTATTGAGCTGCAAGCGTTAGATGAGTCATTTGCCTTTAAGGGGAAATTATTTATTACAGTCATACATTTGTATAATTTTTATATCAGATGATTAACTAAGATATCATCAGCAAATAAGACTGTATGATAGACATGATGTGTCACCTCTATCAATGCACAAATAGCCAATGACTGATGGATGTAGAAGAGGTCTGATCTGCCACCTGTATCAATGCACAAATAGCCAATGACTCAGAGATGTAGAAGAGGTCTGATCTGTCACCTGTATCAATACACAAATAGCCAACGACTTGGGGATGTAGAATAGGTCTGATCTGCCACCTGTATCAATACACAAATAGCCAACGACTCAGAGATGTAGAAAAAGGTCTGATCTGCCATCTGTTATCAATACACAAATAGCCAATGACTCAGGGATGTAGAATAGGTCTGATTTGCCATCTGTATCAATACACAAATAGCCAATGACTCAGGGATGTAGAATAGGTCTGATCTACCATCTGTATCAATGCACAAATAGCCAGTGACCCAGGGATGTAGAATAGGTCTGATCTGCCACCTGTATCAATACACAAATAGCCAACGACTCAGAGATGTAGAAAAAGGTCTGATCAGCCATCTGTTATCAATACACAAATAGCCAACGACTCAGAGATGTAGAAGAAATCTGATCTGCCACCTGTATCAATACACAAATAGCCAGTGACTCAGGGATGTAGAATAGGTCTGATCTGCCATCTGTTATCAATACACAAATAGACAGTTACCCAGGGATGTAGAATAGGTCTGATCTGCCACCTGTATCAATACACAAATAGCCAACGACTCAGAGATGTAGAATAGGTCTGATCTGCCATCTGTATCAATACACAAATAGCCAGTGACCCAGGGATGTAGAATAGGTCTGATCTGCCACCTGTATCAATACACAAATAGCCAACGACTTAGAGATGTAGAATAGGTCTGATTTGCCATCTGTTATCAATACACATATAGCCAGTGACCCATGGATATAGAATAGATCTGATCTGCCACCTGTATCAATACACAAGTAGCCAGTGACCCGGGGATGTAGAATAGGTCTGATCTGCCACCTGTATCAATACACAAATAGCCAGTGACCCGGGGATGTAGAATAGGTCTGATCTGCCACCTGTATCAATACACAAATAGCCAGTGACCCAGGGATGTAGAATAGGTCTGATCTGCCACCTGTATCAAAACACAAATAGCCAGTGACCCAGGGATGTAGAATAGGTCTGATCTGCCACCTGTATCAATACACAAATAGCCAGTGACCCAGGGATGTAGAATAGGTCTGATCTGCTATCTGTTATCAATACACAAATAGCCAGTGACCCAGGGATGTAGAATAGGTCTGATCTGCCATCTGTATCAATACACAAATAGCCAGTGACCCAGGGATGTAGAATAGGTCTGATCTGCCACCTGTATCAATACACAAATAGCCAGTGACCCAGGGATGTAGAATAGGTCTGATCTGCCATCTGTTATCAATACACAAATAGCCAGTGACCCAGGGATGTAGAATAGGTCTGATCTGCCATCTGTTATCAATACACAAATAGCCAACGACTCATGGATGTAGAAGAGGTCTGACCTGCCATCTGTATCAATACACAAATAGCCAGTGACCCAGGGATGTAGAATAGGTCTGATCTGCCACCTGTATCAATACACAAAAAGCCAGTGACCCAGGGATGTAGAATAGGTCTGATCTGCAATCTGTTATCAATACACAAATAGCCAACGACTCAGGGATGTAGAAGAGGTCTGATCTGCCACCTGTATCAATGCACAAATAGCCAATGACTCAGAGATGTAGAAGAGGTCTGATCTGTCACCTGTATCAATACACAAATAGCCAACGACTTGGGGATGTAGAATAGGTCTGATCTGCCACCTGTATCAATACACAAATAGCCAACGACTCAGAGATGTAGAAAAAGGTCTGATCTGCCATCTGTTATCAATACACAAATAGCCAATGACTCAGGGATGTAGAATAGGTCTGATTTGCCATCTGTATCAATACACAAATAGCCAATGACTCAGGGATGTAGAATAGGTCTGATCTACCATCTGTATCAATGCACAAATAGCCAGTGACCCAGGGATGTAGAATAGGTCTGATCTGCCACCTGTATCAATACACAAATAGCCAACGACTCAGAGATGTAGAAAAAGGTCTGATCAGCCATCTGTTATCAATACACAAATAGCCAACGACTCAGAGATGTAGAAGAAATCTGATCTGCCACCTGTATCAATACACAAATAGCCAGTGACTCAGGGATGTAGAATAGGTCTGATCTGCCATCTGTTATCAATACACAAATAGACAGTTACCCAGGGATGTAGAATAGGTCTGATCTGCCACCTGTATCAATACACAAATAGCCAACGACTCAGAGATGTAGAATAGGTCTGATCTGCCATCTGTATCAATACACAAATAGCCAGTGACCCAGGGATGTAGAATAGGTCTGATCTGCCACCTGTATCAATACACAAATAGCCAACGACTTAGAGATGTAGAATAGGTCTGATTTGCCATCTGTTATCAATACACATATAGCCAGTGACCCATGGATATAGAATAGATCTGATCTGCCACCTGTATCAATACACAAGTAGCCAGTGACCCGGGGATGTAGAATAGGTCTGATCTGCCACCTGTATCAATACACAAATAGCCAGTGACCCGGGGATGTAGAATAGGTCTGATCTGCCACCTGTATCAATACACAAATAGCCAGTGACCCAGGGATGTAGAATAGGTCTGATCTGCCACCTGTATCAAAACACAAATAGCCAGTGACCCAGGGATGTAGAATAGGTCTGATCTGCCACCTGTATCAATACACAAATAGCCAGTGACCCAGGGATGTAGAATAGGTCTGATCTGCTATCTGTTATCAATACACAAATAGCCAGTGACCCAGGGATGTAGAATAGGTCTGATCTGCCATCTGTATCAATACACAAATAGCCAGTGACCCAGGGATGTAGAATAGGTCTGATCTGCCACCTGTATCAATACACAAATAGCCAGTGACCCAGGGATGTAGAATAGGTCTGATCTGCCATCTGTTATCAATACACAAATAGCCAGTGACCCAGGGATGTAGAATAGGTCTGATCTGCCATCTGTTATCAATACACAAATAGCCAACGACTCATGGATGTAGAAGAGGTCTGACCTGCCATCTGTATCAATACACAAATAGCCAGTGACCCAGGGATGTAGAATAGGTCTGATCTGCCACCTGTATCAATACACAAAAAGCCAGTGACCCAGGGATGTAGAATAGGTCTGATCTGCAATCTGTTATCAATACACAAATAGCCAAAGACTCAGGGATGTAGAATAGGTCTGATCAGCCATCTATATCAATGCACAAATAGCCAACAACTCAGAGATGTAGAAGAGGTCTAATCTGCCATCTGTATCAATACACAAATAGCCAACGACTCAGAGATGTAGAATAGGTCTGATCTGCCATCTGTATCAATGCACAAATAGCCAATGACTCGTGGATGTAGCATTGGAGGGGTTTTCCTTCTGTGTATTTTAACAGGGGTTTTTTTTGCCATTACAACTTATACTACTTAGCTTTTACCTAGCATTATGTGGCTATGATTGTGCTAATGTGCCATTAAGCTTAAATCATATATACTGGATACATACATAGTTATATAAATATATAACCAAATAAATAAATTAATATGAGTTCTTTTTATGAAAAATTAAATTTGTTATGAAATGAGCACAGAATGCAAAAATGATGATTCTCTTGTTTACCAAATAAATTAAGCCAGTTTTATCCAAAAGTCAGAAAATATCTTGATTTTAAATTATATTAAGATACCATTTAATGGCATCTATTTATATCCTGTCACTGCATGTGTGGTAATAAAAATATTATTAAGTGTAGTATTAAAATTATTAATGATTAAGTGTGATATTAAAAATATTAATGAATAAGTGATATTAAAATTATTAATGATAAAGTGTGATATTAAAAATATTAATGATTAGGTGTGATATTAAAATTATTAATGATTAAATGTGATATTATAATTATTTCATGAGTAAAAATTTTCAATTGATATCTCCTCTGATTCAGAGGAAGCAGAGAGGCGACGCCTTGAAGAGGAGGAGGAGCGAAAGCGAGAAGCAGAGATGTTGGCTGCAATGGCAGAAGAAGAGAGAATTGAATATGAAAAGCGCAAACAGCTGGAAGAGGAGGAGAGACAAAAGAGAGAGGCAGAAGAAAAGTAAGAACTTTAAATCCTGAAATATGTTCAACCACAATAAAAAAAATTAAAATTTGAATTACCCAGGATAATTTTCGCCTGGACAATGGATCTTTTCCAAATAAAAAATATATATAGGCACACAGTGTCTTGCCAATTTTTCATGACATTACCAAAATTACATTTTCTTTTAATTGATTTTTCATTGATAGCACACACACACACACACATACACACACATGCACACACACAGAGCAAAAATGTAGCTTAGTAAGTGGTCTATTCAGAGTGGGAATAACACCGATGTAATAAATAAGACCTAAAGTAAGCAAGGTATAATTAATTTATAGATATTTACAATGTTACATACATGTTATGGAATCAGTGTGTTAAAATTTATATTGAGTTATTAAATAATTATAAAAAACCATGGTTCAGAAAATCTGACCATAACTTGTGTTTCCATTTTCCCAGTGCTGTAGATTGACAATGCTAATTTGCAATCCAGTTATCAGTGATGATTATATGACTCCCCCTATTTTGCTTTGTTGAATTGCTTTCACTTTATCTTCAAAATTGACAAAGTCTGAAAATATAATTCGCTTTACCTTCTAAAGTGTGAATTTCATGTGACTTATTAAATTATTGCAGCACCTTATTCCTTGATTAACAAAAGCCACTCTGGCGGCCTAGTGGTTAGAGTGTCCGCCTTGGATGCGTGAGGTCGTGGGTTCGATCCCCAGTTAAGTCATATCAAAGACATACAAAAATAGTATTAACGGCTGCCTTGCTTGGCAATCAGAATTAAGAGATTAGTGTTAGGACTGGTTGGTCTTGTGTCACTATAATATGACTGGGTGGGACATCATGCTACAAGCCTTTGGTATGATTTGACCAGGGATCAAACCCATGACCTCCCGCATCCGAGGTGGACGCTCTAATTACTAGGCCACCAGAGCAGTTGTGGCAGTTTATAGTGATATCTAGCACTGAAGTATCATGCATGAGGTCTCACCCAGTCACATTGTTTTGACACCAGGTCGACCAGTCTTAACACTAACCTCTTAATGCTGAGTGTCAAGTGAGGCAGATGTAAGAACTTGTTTTGTAAGTCTTTGGTATGACTCAACCGGGGATCAAACCCACGACATCCCGCATCTGAGATGATCCTATAATCACTAGGCCACTGGAGCGGTATTACAGCTAAAGTAAAAATAGGTTTTTCAGAACAACTTTTGTTTAAAATTCCTTGACAAAACTTTGTGGATGACTTGCACTTTGAACAATAAAGCAGCCTAGGTATGTACTTCAGATGTCAAAGTCATATTAAACTGAATAAGAATAATTGTAACTTTGAAGAGCATATAGCATGATCAAAGGTCAAGGACTTTGAAACCCATTGGTTGGTAATCATCAGTCAACCATGCCCTACTAGACCCCACACAGGGGATGGACATATAATGTGCCATTTTCATTACTCTTGATTTTTTAAATTTGTTTTGCTCTTTAAGGGTTTTTACATTTTAGTTAAAATATCAGAATCATTAAAATCATTATAGAACTGAAATGAAAAAAGTGTGATCTCAATTTTGATTTGCAGGAGGCGCAGGGAGGAAGAGGCCCAGAGAGCAATGGAGCTGGCACGTAAACTTGCTGAAGAAATGGCAAGAAAGCAGGCAGAACTTGAAGCCAGACTTCGTTTTAATCGCTCGGTTCAGGTGGAGTCGTCTGGATTGGATCATACTCAAGATATTACTCGTGCGTTTGTCTTCTCATATTTTGAGCTGCTGCAGTGGCTGGGACTTGATATTCCAGAATTTGAGTTACTCAAGTTGAACCAGTACTAATTTTAGTTCCTTTATGTCAAATGCAGATACTGCCCAGACCAAAATTTTCCCATGAAAGATGTTACGTGATTTGATGATGGTCAGGTTACTGATTGTGGATCTTGGTCCATTAATCATCATGGTGCATGTTTAACTAATACATGGGTCAATGTTAGTCAGATAATAGACTCTCATTCATGAAAACTATTTTTTTTTTGCATATATTTATATGGGAAGCTGAATTGAGTGGTAATTTGTCTTACCAGACTACATTGATGGTTACGTGAACATATTCTGCTTACCAGGCAACATTGATTGTAAGTTAAAACTGAATGGCAATTTTCTCTTACCAGGCTACATTGATGTTAAGATGGAATGATTAATGACATTTTTGCTGATTGAAAAATAGAAACAGCAAGGAAGCTGATAACAAATATAACTATAATTTATGCCAACTTTTTCATATGTTTAACATCCAGAGATTTAAATACATTGTTTTGACAAAAAAATCTCTCCTACTATTTATGAATATGACAAATAAATTAGGGGCCTTGAGTGGCTAAGTGGTCTGAAGTGCTGTCCATTATGGATCACTGCCATCTCACCTCCGTTTGTGTGAGTTCGAGTCTAGGATTTGGCAAATGTGGATATGTGAGAAAGCTTGCCAGTAGCTTCTCATGGGTTAGTGGTTCATTCTGGGGATTTCCCGGTTTCTTCCTCCATCAAAAATACTGGCCGCCATGTATAGCCTTTTGTGTGCTGAAAAATGGCATTAAGCCCCACAACAACAACAACAACAAATAAATTATTATAGTTTTGACAAAATCTCCTCTAATATTTATGAATATGACAGAAATTTACATTATTTTGACAAAATCTCCCCTAATATTTATGAATATGAAATAGAAATTGACATTGTTTTAACAAAATCTCCCCATATATTTATGAATATGAATAGAAATAGACATTGTTTTAACAAAATTTCACCTAATATTTATGAATATGAAATAGAAATTGACATTGTTTTAACAAAATCTCACTTAATACTTATGAATATGAATAGAAATTGACAGTTTTAACAAAATCTCACCTAATATTTATGTATATGAAATAGAAATTGACATTGTTTTAACAAAATCTCACCTAATATTTATGAATATGAATAGAAATTGACAGTTTTAACAAAATCTCACCTAATATTTATGTATATGAAATAGAAATTGACATTGTTTTAACAAAATCTCACCTAATATTTATGAATATGGAAAAGAAATTGACAGATGCTTAAGTTTTATTATATGTATCATCAGATATAATACTGTTAAAATCTCATTGCCTGTGGTGACTTAAATCTTGTGATAAAAATACTACATTTCCTTCAAAAGTAAATTTTATTTCTTGTCATTTTACCTTGAATCCAAAATGATAGTTCTGAACTGGAGAAGGAATACAAAAGTTTGATTGGCAGTCAAATTAATAATCAACACATACCGATGTTAAATGGAGATCTGATTTCAAGACAGACTGACCTTAAATGGTGATTTGATTTCAACACTGATATTAAATTGAGATCTTATTTCACTATAGGCTGATCATAAATGGGGATCCGATTTCAAGACAGACTAATCTTAAATGGAGATCTGAATTCAACAGAGACTGATCTTAAATGGAGATCTGATGTCAACAGAGACTGATCTTAAATGGAGATTTGATTTCACTACAGATTGATCTTAAAAGTTGATCTGATTTCAACATAGACTGATTTTGTATGGAGATCTGTCAACACTGACATTTTTTTTAATGGAGATCTGATTTCACTATAGGCTGATCATAAATGGGGATCTGATTTCAACACAGACTGATCTTAAATGGAGATCTGAATTCAACAGAGACTGATTTTTAATGGAGATCTGATTTCACTATAGACTGATCATAACTGGGGATCTGATTTCAAGACAGGCTAATTTTATATGGAGATCTGATTTTCAACACAGACCAATTTTATATGGAGATCTGATTTCAATACATACTAATTTTATATGGAGATCTGATTTCAACAGACAGGGTTTGTTTTAGCTCTGACATGCACCTATGAGGTGGGTGTAAAAAAAACTTAGAAATGAAAGTTGTAATTAATCCTGTTTGGAGTGATTGACAGTGTTGCAAGGTCATCAGTAATGATTACTTGTAAATACTACAACAACTACTACTAATAATAACAAATTCAATGTAAAATCTGACCTTTCTCTCACAACTCCAAGGACATAGGTTATTTCATTATAATCCTTCCAGAAATTAAATATTAATGTGAAATACTTTCCATATTTCCAATCAATGAATGCATTTTGAGTAATGGTAGGTACACTTACTCAGGTAGAGAAAAATGGGAATTTGTAAAATATGAAAAAGTAAGTCTGTTTTAATTTTTACTCATTTTTATTAAAACAAAACTAAAACTATTTCTTTAGTTATTGGTAACATTGCTAGCCCTGTTTTCTTAAAATAGTAATTACTGATGAGAAAATCTTTGTTCATTATTGACTGAAGTGTCTGTAGCATTCCTTATACAAAGTCAATTTGCATCCTAACATATGGAAAACATTGCAAAATTAAAAATATCAATGTAATGGCAATTTATTCCTGATTAATGTAACTTTATTTTTGGCAACTCCAAGTCCTTCCCAGCATATATGGCTGATTAGAGCTTTGGTGTTGTCCTGTCAAAGCTAAATAACCAAAGACTTAATGGTTTCTGTTTAAAAAAAATTTGGCTGAGGCTCCTTTAATTCTCTGTTCCTAAATATCAAAGTTTTCTAGGAATGTGGACTTTGAGTTGAAATCGAAATGTAGAATATTTCTAAAGGTGGAAGTACACAGCAGCATTTATCTTAATATATTCTTTGTTTAATAAATATTTTTATAAATTTTACATAAATTAATAGTAAATTTTTCTCAAGCAGAAGTTAACAAATTTACATCAAGTTGATTTGCAGTACTCACAAATTCATGTATCAGTCCAGTTGGAATTGATTCCTTTGTTATGTCAGGGCGCGTAAAACACCAACAAACTAAAGGTTCATAGCTAGCATTACACTGATAAGACACCCAAGTCAAAGTCATCAAAATGTTTGCATTGGATAGTTCCACAAGATAATGATTTTAGATGTTACTTCAGCAATAGCACATAACAATGATTGTACAACACTGTCATCTGTACTAATAAAAGTTTGCACATGGCAGTGACTGTATTATATATAAAAAGTCAGCACATGGCATGACTGAACAACACTATGTCATCTTTATTAGGAAAAATTTAGAACATGGCAGTGATTGTGTGCAACACTACAGCATATGTATTAATAGAAAGTCAGCACATGGCATGACTGTGTACAACACTACAACATCTGAAGTAATAAAAAGTCAGCACATGGCATGACTGTACAAAACTACAACATCTGTATTAATAAAAAGTCAACACATGGCATGACTACAACATTACATCATCTGTAGTAATAAAAAGCACATGGCATGACTTTACAACATTACATCATCTGTATTAATAAAAAGTCAGCACATGGCATGACTGTACAACATTACATCATCTGTAGTAATAAAAAGTCAGCACATGGCATGACTGTACATCACTGCATCTTTATTAATAAAAAGTCAGCACATGGCATGACTGTACAACACTATATCATCTGTAGTAATAAAAAATCAGCACATGGCATGACTGTACAACAATACATCATCTGTAGTAATAAAAAGTCAGCACATGGCATGACTGTACAACACTACATCATCTGTATTAATAAAAAGTCAGCACCTGGCATGACTGTACAACATTACATCATCTGTATTAATAAAAAGTCAGCACATGGCATGACTACAACATTACATCATCTGTAGTAATAAAAAGCACATGGCATGACTGTACAACATTACATCATCTGTAGTAATAAAAAGTCAGCACATGGCATGACTACATCACTGCATCTTTATTAATAAAAAGTCAGCACATGGCATGACTGTACAACACTACATCATCTGTAGTAATAAAAAGTCAGCACATGGCATGACTGTACAACACTACATCATCTGTATTAATAAAAAGTCAGTACATGGCAGCAATTGTATATAACACTACATCATCTTTATTAATAAAAAGTCTGCACATGGCATGACTGTGTACAACACTACATCATCTTTATTAATAAAAAGTCAGCACATGGCATGACTGTACAACACTACATCTTCTGTATTAATAAAAAGTCAGCACAAGGCATGACTGTACAACACTACATCATCTGTATTAATAAAAAGTCAGCACATGGCATGACTGTACAATATTACATAATCTTTATTAATAAAATGTCAGAACATGGCAGTCACACAGCCTGTAAACACTATTAAAAATTTTGACCAAAATGAAGGAAAAAAGACAAGTTGTGTTTTATTAGAACTTATAAGTTTATTTTTGAATGTATTACTGCTAATTTTAGAACAATGTATGGATAAGGCAGAAGCATCAACTTTGGACTTGATTTTGATGTGAAGTTAGACTAAACTTACACACAGATGTTACAGTGAACTTAGCACCTTTATGCATTGCAATTGCCAGAGACAATTCATCTGTTAATTTGCTTGTGCTGTCATGTCCGCAGACAGTTGTCACAATAAATGGAGTTCAGCTACATGTATAAAAATGAGTAAATCTGAATTTAAAATTAATTTTCTTCAATAAAACAAGTGATATATCAATCTTTCATTTTCTTTGATTGCAATTTTTAAATGTTAAGCAATATATTGATCTGTTTTTTGCCTTTTCTATGAGAAAATTATTGGGATGAAAACCTGCCTCTGTGTTAAAATCAGATTTGTGAGTTATGAGGGTGCACTAGAAAATGGAGGTAAATTGCATTTGTTTAATAATTTAAAATTACAACACCTGTGTAACAGTCCTGAAATTTGGATAATTTTTAAATATTTTAAAATTACAACACCTGTGTAACAGTCATGAAATTTGGTAACTGTTTTAAGAAGAAAATAATTCCTTTTTGAAAGTTAGAACATTTCAAAACATTGAGAAAAATGATGAACTCAGTTTCCATTACTTTTGTTGAAAATTTTATTGATCACCTATGAACTTGTCACCTCACCTTTAAATTTTGCTCTTCTTTGCCCTTGTATTACTGTTCAGTTCACTGCACCATATTGATTTTGGATTATTATTTGACGTCAGTTTCTTTTTATAAGTCCTGCTGTGATATTGTATTGAACCTATGAAATGTATTAGTAAAAGTTGCATATGTAAATGATTTTTCTTCTCAATTTAGAAACAAATTGTAGCACTTTTCATTGAGATAATGTATACTGTTTTTGTTATTTTATAAAACCATTGTTAAATAGTAAAATTACAAGTGTTTTTTTATGAATTCATTTTCATTTTTTAGAATCAGCTGAACAGTATTTTCTTTCCAACAAAAAAAATTTGACATTTTTTCTTCCTAGACACTTGCATTTAGTTCCATGGAATTGGGTAAACAGTGCCGGTTATCTTTATTGCTGTACAGTATAGAAAGTGACTTGAACATCTTGACCAAATCTGTATTGCTGTATAGTATATCAAATGATGTGAACATCTCAGCCAGTTCTGTATTACTGTACAGTATAGAAAGTGACTTGAACATCTTGACCAAATCTGTATTGCTGTATAGTATATCAAATGACTTGAAGATCTCAGCCAGTTATGTATTGCTGTACAGTGTATAAAGTGACTTGAACATCTCGGCCAATTCTTTATTGCTGTACTGTATATCAAATGACTTGAACATCTGAGCTAATTCTGTACTGTTGTACAATATATCAGGTGACTTAAACATCTCTCCCAATTCTCTTTTGCTGTACAGTTTATTAAGTGACTTGAACATCTTGGCCAATTCTTAATTTTAGTATTCAGCTTTGAGGTCTTCAGCTTTCTATGTTTAAAAACTATGCAGTCAAAACTGTTTTATTAATGATAGCTTTTGGACACAGAAAATTTAGTATTATTGTTTGATTTTAGATAATGCTAAAGCATTTATATTTATGCATTCATTTGATGTTCTCTGTTAGAGATAAAATGTAACATGGCCAGATGAAATTAATAATTTCACAATGCCAGAAAAATCTAGTCTTCAGGACTAATGCTGCAATACTTGTAAGTTTTTTTCAAATATTTGTAGCACATTTTTAAGCATTTTGATGTAGATGGTTATCTTCTCCTTGTTGAGTCACATGATACGACATGACACACTGATAAGCCCATTACTGGTTTTTATTCAGCTGTTTAATTTAATTTGATACAATGTCATTTAGCTGACTCAAATTAAAGATAAATCAGAAATGTGAATTTCACTTGACAAGACATTTAAAAGGTTTATTCCTTAACGCGTTAAAACTGTTTTGTCATTGCCATCATTTTAATTGATTTATATTTTTTCATGTAATGTTGTTTACAGTATATTGTGATTTAAAAAAAAAAATTGACCAAATGTAATGAAATATGTGATGAAATATGTCTTATTTATAAAAAAAAATGTTGTACATTTCATGAAGTTGATTCCAAATTTCCATTCACAATCTGCCATTTTCAGTGGAAAAAAAACAAGGTTTTATTGACCAGTTTTTAATCATGTTCAGCAAATAGAGACCTTTGATTGGGGATTTTCCATCAGACCTTTCATTGGGGATTTTCCATAAGACCTTTGATTGGGGATTTTCCATAAGACCTTTGATTGGGGATTTTCCATAACACCTTTGATAGGGGATTTTCCATAAGACCTTTGATTGGGGATTTTCCATAAGACCTTTGATTGGGAATTTTCCATAAGACCTTTGATTGGAGATTTTCCATAAGACCTTTGATAGGGGATTTTCCATAAGACCTTTGATTGGGGATTTTCCATAAGACCTTTGATTGGGAATTTTCCATAAGACCTTTGATTGGAGATTTTCCATAAGACCTTTGATTAGGGATTTTCCATAAGACCTTTGATTAGGGATTTTCCATAAGACCTTTGATTGGGGATTTTCCATAAGACCTTTGATTGGGGATTTTCCATAAGACCTTTGATTGGGGATTTTCCATAAGACCTTTGATTGGGGATTTTCCATAAGACCTTTGATTAGGGATTTTCCACAAGACCTTTGATTGGGGATTTTCCATAAGTTCTTTGATTGGGGATTTTCCATAAGACCTTTGATTGGGGATTTTCCATAAGACCTTTGATTAGGGATTTTTCCATAAGACCTTTGATTGGGGATTTTCCATAAGACAAAATAGGATCAAGTCTAGCTCCATCATTATAAGCTGGTTTTTAAGTTTCATGAGTTATCCAGACATACTATACTGAGTATGTAGTGTGTTTACTTTGCACACACTCAGGTGTGACACAGATCTAGATTTACTTTAGCATAATGTGTCATAATGTGGAGCTACTGTGTTGCCTTGACATTTCATGAATGACAATTTACTGTGACAGATATCTGGATTTACTGTGTTGTCTTGACATTTCATGAATGACAGTTTATTGTGACAGATATCTGGATCTACTGTGTTGCCTTGACATTTCATGAATGACAATTTACTGTGACAGATATCTGGATCTACTGTGTTGCCTTGACATTTCATGAATGACAGTTTACTGTGACAGATATCTGGATCTACTGTGTTGCCTTGACATTTCATGAATGACAATTTACTGTGACAGATATCTGGATCTATGCAGCTTGCAGTTGGATGTGTCATGTAAGAGCAAATAAATTATATGTATTTTAGCTTCTTTATAAATTTGGGGAGTATATTTTTATGGCCTATTTCAGCTGAAGAGACGAGTCAACTGTTTTTTGTGATAACAATTTTTGAAAATTGTAACATTTTTTAAATTTAATTAAAATTTGCTCTGACAATTTTCAAGATTTCCAAATGGCTGATATTCAATGTTTCAGTTGCTACAAAAAAATGCCTGCTATAATGTAAAAGAAATTAAAAAGAAAGTAATGAAATAAACAATGCCTATGTATGTTATTGTAGGACAAATTATTTGCTTCATATTTTAAGTGTTGTTTCCCACCATCACCACCACTACCACAGGAATGTAGAACAGGTTTGATGCACACTCCAGAGTATCATAAGAGGTAATTGATGTAGGCAACCATTTTGCCCTGGAATGCATCACATGATAATGTTCAAATCAAGGTCTTGGAAATTTTAAAAGAGCTAGATTTATATAAAATGTGAGCTTTGTATTGTTAGGATTATATTATTTTTTGCTTTCAGTTTTTTATGTATGCTTTTGGGGGGATGTCTTGAGTTACTTTGTGCTGTATAGCCAGTATTATGCTGATGTGCCACTAAACATACATACATGCTTCCATGCATGCATGCATGCATCCATCCATCCATATATACATCCATATTTGATTATAGTAATTTTGACATATATTGTATGACATACGTTTATGAATAAATTGCCAACATTTTTATTTGGGTATAGAAGGTTGCATTCAGTTTGACCAATTTTTTATAAATCTGTTTGACTTGCAATGTTTTAGGCTAAAGTTTTTTCAACAGTGTATAATCAACAATCAGAAATACCCCCATTTTATCAAATAGACCCATCCTGCATTTATATACCGAGACATCATAGTATACATTCCATGTTTCAATTCACAATGTATTATGCTTATAAACCAGATTTTATCAAGCTAAGAAACTTATTTTATCAGTTATGGGATAGATCATAAATATAGTGGAATTAACAAAATACTGGCCATAATTGGGATCAATGAGTTTTGGTTAGTAATGTTAGGGTGTATATCAAAAAGCAGTAAGAGCCTGTTTATGTAAAACCTGGTAATTTCACTTTTATCTTAGAATGTATTAATAATGTTTATAGCCAATCAGGTAATCCATTTTTATCTCTGTAATAAAGTATTAATAATGTTTCTTATTGTATGCAAATTTATTTTGTATTAACTATGAATTGATTGTCGCTTTATTTATATTACCCATGTTTTCTGTTAATGAAAACATTATGATAGGCTTGACATGTAGCAAATTGTGGTCTAGGCCGTGTGGCCAAATTTGTCAGATTTGCAGTCAACAGAATTTATAAATCAGAGTCAAGAATTGTAAATAGACATTATTATGATAATTTTAATATCAATTTTACCCAATTTAAAGCATAATTATTATAAACTTTGTAATATATTTTGGAAGTATTTTTATATAAACGTTTTGATCTCCCATCTTTAATGTTTATAAGTGTGATCATATGTTTAAACACTGATGCCACTTTTAGCTAATCAGCCTTAAAGGCTAAGATAGCTTATGTTATGGCCTTGCATCTGTCATACTTTATTTGTTTTGCTTCATCTGTTATGCATTGTGCATCCATTAACAAATTTTTTTTCAAATTCTTCTCAGAAACCACTACACTAGTTAAACCAAATTCAGCAAACAGTATCCTAGCATAAAAGCCTGTATTAATGATCCACTGTGTAATGTGTACACCATTTATAAAAACACAAAAGCCTTTAAAGAGCTGTTCAAAACCACTCAACAGATTTTGACCAAATTCAAGATAAAAGAATGAAGGGTTTTCAGGCTATACAAATGATCTAGCATCAAAATATGGCTGCCATTGCTAAGAACTTCTTTTTGTCAGAACTGCTTGACAGAATTTCATAAAGCTGTTTTCATTAAATGCCTTCAGGTTTGTACAAATGTTGCCAATCCAGCATCAAATATGGCTGCTGTTTCTAAAAATAGATGAATGTTTAATACTTCTCAGAAACAGTTCAAGAGAAGTTGACAAAGATTGGCCAAAAGCATCGCAGATTGAAGGCAAATGATGCTACTCAACTTTCAAATGTTTGTCATTACTAAAATCTAGAAGAACATAAAATCAACTTTCTCTCATTAAGTTCTGACCAGTAATTGACTAACTTTCAAAGAAAGCATCCCAGCATTGAGATCTTTTAATATTGGAACAAAGAACCTTACTATTGATAGATGAAACATAAATAGTATTTGAGAGAATTTGACTAAAGCTTGAAAGTTTTGTTGATTTTAGATTAATAATTTAAGTGCAAGTTCTTCTGTGTTGAGAATTTTATTTACAGAGAGTAAAGAAAAATATATTTTGAATGAAATTATTTACTCAGTGTACTTTAATGGTCATGAATTTTAATATTACCCACAGCATTTACCCTTTATGCAAGGTTTGAACTCAGTATGAAAAGTTCATGAAGGTGTGTATTTGTGTACAAGTGAGTGGTTTGTTACTCAAGCTGAACTGTATTTATATATTTTTCTATAAAAAAAAATAAATATATTTTGATCATAATTATGTTTGCTTTCAGTTACTGACTGTCTGACCCTGCCAGAGATTGTCGAAATATGCCCACATTCAGTATCAAATAAACTATTTATTTATATTAGACCAGCCATCTTTTTATATGTGAATATCTCTTTTCAACTAAATTTCTTACTTATGTAAAAAAACATAGTGATTATTACAGATTTTAATTATTTCTTTTTATGTTCTACTTACCAACCCTCATTATACTGGAGGAATTGGGCATCATTGTTTGTTATACTTTGATAAATACTCAGAATGTTATCTGTTAGACACAAAACTCTGAGCAACATTTGTGATTTAAAAGCAGTTACAGCCTGTGAAACCATGCCAGACCAGGCAAAGACTAAATATCACCACATGTCACATTAGGTGCATATCCAGGATCACCATGTCACATTAGGTACATGTCCAGGATCACCATGTCACACTAGGTGCAGACCTAGAATCACTACATTCTACATTTGGTACAAACCCAGAATTACCAATTCCAACAATGAGTACAAACTAAAGATCACCATGTCACACTAGTTACAATGAATTATCACATACCACATTAGGTACAGATGAATTATCACATACCACATTAGACAGATAAATTATCACATACCACATTAGGTACAGATGAATTATCACATACCACATTAGACACAGATAAATTATCACATACCACATTAGCTACAGATAAATTATCTCATACCACATTAGGTACAGACCAAGGATCAGAATATGCTACACTGAGTACAAACTAGGGATCACAATATGCCATGCAAGGTACAGAGCAAGGATCACAGGATCACCATGTTACATTAGGTACAGATGGATCACACTATGCCACACAATGTACAGAACAAGGATCACAATATGTCACACGAGATGCAGACCAAAGATCACCACATGCCACACTAGGTACAAACCAAGGATCTCAATATCACACACTAGATAAAGACCAAAGATCACAATATCCAACACTAGATACAGACCATGGATAACAATATTCCACACTAGATAAGGATCACAGTATCCCATACTAGATAAAGACCAAGGATCACAATATGCCATACTAGGCACATCTAGGATCACCATGTCACATTAGGTACTGATGGATCACAATATCCCAAACTATGTACAGAACAAGGATCCCAAAATGCCACACTAGCTACAAACCAAGGATCCCAATATCCCACACTAGATAGAGACCAAGGATCACAATATGCCACACTAGGCACAGAGCTAGGATCATCATCTCACATTAGGTACACATGGATCAAAATGTGCCACACTACGTACAGAACAAGGATCACAATATGCAACACTAGATACAGCCCAAGAATCTCACTATGCCACACTAGGTACAAAACAAGGATAACAATATGCCATACTAGATACAGACCAAGGATCACAGTATGTCACACTAGGTACAGAGATAATATCACCATGTCACATTAGGCATGGATCAACACATGTTACACTAGATAAAGATCAAGGATAAAATATACCACACTACACATTTGGCAAGGATCACCATATGATTATGAAAAAAGCTAAGAACATACCAAGATAATAACTAATGAAATAATAATCATTTGTTTTATCTACTGCATATTTCATCATTCCTCTGAAATAGTGTGTGGGATGGTTATTAATTCTTTTGTTATTTATTTAGTCCTTGGGAGTAGGACTGAGATAACTCAAAATTCAGTTAGACATTTCATTGAGATACAACATATAGAGAAATACTCATCTGGATATTTTAGTACTACATTACTTATATGACATTTATTTTTAAACATCGACAAAAATGGGACAAAAAAGAACCATAGTTTAATTATTTATTGTATTAGTAGCCAGGCACATATAACATGAAGTTAGCAAGATATCATTATTTCTATGCCATGATCTTTCTTGTAAACTGGTTTAAAGAGATTGTGAGAAAACTGAAAGAAGGTCAGAGTGACATTGATTGGCGTGGAAGACACCATCTCAAGATCTAGCAAAACTTCATGCTGTATGCTAAAGGTGGAATAAATGTTAGAATTAAAGCCCTGCAATTTTTTTAAAGATATTTTTAAATCAAGAATGGAAAGTTGATCAATGTAACTCGATTCTAATGTGTGACACACTCCAGCCTTCCATGATGTACTTTGCTACCCACAGTACAAGTTTAATGGCAAAAGTTGACAATGTAATTTGAATAAAAGCCCTGACAAGCAATTTTCACAAGTAAGGCGTTAATTAAGGTCCTAGTAATCCAGTTTTATCTGTGACAAAAGTTTCATTAAAAACTGATTGATTGATTTGCTTTACGACTTGTGGAAAAATGAGACAAACTATGTATAACTCGGAAGGTGTAACACTCCTTTGGTTTGAAGAGTTATCTCTCTTACACTATTCAGCGTTTTTGCATGCTCTAACGACTGTTGCTATAATTTATTTTTATTATATATGACACTGCGACGGTAAGAATTGAGAAGAGTGAAAGGCACCCTCAGATTCTTGTGGGGTGGGGGTGGCGCGAAAACATGTGGTGGTCAGCTGTTAAGTTTCAAGGATGTACGCGAAAAGCGTGTAAGGTGAGGGCGCCCATTTGGTATGGCTTATTAACGCGTCAGTCTGATTAAAATCAAATCTCCGCTGACCTACGTGAAGATCAATTGACGGCCTCTTACGGGTGACCTTTGAATTAGCCAATGGAAATGCAGCTTTAAAAAAAAATCTGAAAGAATCAAATCGTTTGGTACACATTCATGACCTTCATCCACAGTGCCCTATTTCCAAACGCGAAGATATAAGACTGATTGATAAACGTAGCTATTATGGTAATAATATAGGTTACCAGAACATGACACCTGAGCGGTCGTTGTAAAATCCTCCTATATAACAGATTTTAATCAGATTAATTAAGGCGTTAAATATCTCTGTACCATGAATTAATTATAGCCAACGACTACACATTTACTAAAACCCAATGATCTGAGTTGAAATGTAAATTTTTGATGATTATCATGATATATACATGTGAACAGATGAGTTTGCTATCATAAGATGTATTTGAAGTGTTCCGTAGTACCGCCATCCCGGTCTACAATCTAGACACAGCACATTACTTCTCATCCATGCGAATGGCTAGGGATGTATTATTATGATACATAAAGGATGAGTTGGAGTTGATATTGCTCAGCATCTATTTGATAAAAGTGGAATCCGTGCGCGTCAAAAAACCAATGTGTTATCAGGATTCAGGTACGTCTGACCTGTGACTCTATCAGAGACAGTTACAAAAGTTTACGCAAGCGTAGCTTCTCAGGGTTACATTGTTTGAAGTCGCCCCAAACATGGCCCTTGGTTATCGTAATTACTCTCGCAAACATTTTATCCTCCATGCAGTAATCCGCGGTTTACTAACCTTAGTTTCAACACTATGGACCGGAACGGCACGTGCTGACTTTGAGCGAACATATCCTAGTGATGCAGCAGTATATTAAGGACCTATTTAATAGAATGAAAGTCTTATATGGGCTGTAAGACATAAGCGCTAGAAAACCTGTGTACTCGGCACACGTATATTACGTAAATGGCCTCGGCGATATTGTCCATGGGAGCCCTGTATTTCTTATAGGCATGGCCTCGCGCGCTACACCGATGGCTAAACATGTTGCAATGCGAGTCGCTCATAGATGAAATCGGTTCGAGATCGACTACGATTAGTATTGTTACAATAATCCAGAATAGTTACACTACCATCGACAATAATACATCTAGCCACGGTAAGTAAGATTATTTATGGAACCGCTCAACTATGTCTAGCCGGTTCGACGATTGCAAATCTGGTAATGAGGAACCAATTACTGTTATCTAGCAAATGGTATTAGACGAAGCCATATATGCATAACAATGGACCAGTTCAATGATGTATCCGATCCAACATTTAATATGGCGCGCTTAGGTTGCAATATAGAACCGTTCAAGATTTACAAATGTTACGCCATTACGAATCCAGGGTGTCCGACCAGGAATGACATCTGTTTCAGGAAAAGTTTAGTATTTTCTTCCTGGTGAGATATTCTTAGAAGTAAAACAAAAAGCTTGCTGTTGTTGTTTATGTTGTGGGGCTTAACGCCTTTTTTTTTTCAGGATACGATAGGCTATATATGGAAGCCAGTATTAATGGTGGAGGAAGAAACCGGGAAATCCGCGGAAAGAACCACCGACCCACGATAAGTTACTGGCAAGCTTTCTCAAATATCTACATTCGCCGAATCTTAGACTCGAACACCCGCAGAGGTGAGATGGCAGTTATCCGTAACGGAGAGCGCTTCAGACCACTCGGCCACTCTGGACCCCCCCCCCAAAAGCGTGTACACAGGGACAACGATACTATCGTGTGCAACACAAGGTCATAATCGGATTTGTCAACGACGAAATCATGATGTTGGTCAACGGTGCATGTTATCTCATTAACGGAGTAGAAATCGAAGCCTGTTCAAGAAAGTTGACATTTCTGCACAAACTCTCGGACTCGCAATATATAACGACAATTATTGCAAAATCGGTTGGCCCGTCTAAAATGTTCATCAAAGGCACAAACAACCATGCAGATCATTTACCGTATATCTTTAATAAATATACAGAGGTTGAATTTGTGGACTAGCAACTCGATGGTATCCTTACCAGGTCTGCTGTTGGCGGCTACGCATCGCCTTTTGGCACCAACTGGATGTTTAACCTTGCCTTTGCAGCTTAAAGAACAGATTAAAGAATCTGGAAGTTTTCTGTATGAGTCCACTCTAGAACATATTTGGGTTTTACAGTGACGTTCGTAAGGTTATTTTTGGCATTAAATACACAGTCACGTTAACACTCAAAGGCCACAGCAACAACAATGCAGTTTTGCTTGATTTTACTGTCGCCAATGACGGTAAATTTATATTTTCCAAACATACACTCGGCAGTGGCTCATTGGCTACAAATAAAAGTTTGGCATCATTTATAGGGTCCGACGGAGGACATGCAATTTCATTCCTCACGATGACCTCATTTTTAATATAAAGTACAGTTCGAGTACAATTCCTAAATACGTATCCAACAAGGTGTCACTACACCACGGCAGGTGTTTATAGCAACTCCTGCACAAACGTTAAGTTCGATGATATTTTTACCAATGGCAGTGAGTTTATAGTCATCAAGAACTTATCCAAGATATTTTGTTATCACCATAGTCAAGTCGAGCTTGTGTATCATCGGCCGTTGAAATACATGGACCAAAAGCAAATAGTTGACAAGGTTTTGCAGATTGACCGACATTTAGACCTGGATAAGTAGACCGTGGTGTACCTGTATTTCAAAGCAAGTGTAGTAAAATAATTAAAAAGTAGAGACAAACAGTCATACATACAATTGTATTGAGACTCAGCGAAAATTTCCTTGCTGGGTATCTATGAATTTCCACTGATGCAAAGCCCTTTATAGAAAAGTAACGATTTCAAAACGGGACAATTTCTGACCAACTACCTACATATGTTTTCCAGAAGTATATATAGGGAAAGGGTACCCTCTCTACTGCTAGTTAGACGTGTTTGTGAGTGTTGCAACTGACGAAGACAAGATTTTCGAGCAATTATACTTCGAGGTTAAATTAATAGGGGATCTTACGATAAACCCGCAAACGTTTCGACGCACAAAAAAAATCATAGCAGAACAATTGCAAGATGAAGTCACCAAGAGAACCGCGCTAATCATGAAATATAAACGTGTGTGTGTAGTCGTGGATACAATTAAGGACTTCCCTTTGCAGCACTTTGACTTAGCGTGGCCGGATTCGCGACCACGACAATTATTAACGTCACACTGCGTGGAATTGTTGTTAGAGCTATGTTAATAGTAACCAGCTATGTTGACAGATCTGGTGAAATATAAAATAATACGTTTCTATTCAGGATTTCGCGTGGCGGTACAAAGCAGTCTAAACAACTATTAAGCTGTACTCTATACCTCTCGATGATCAAATGATTACAATGGGTGAGTTCGATACGGCGCTGGTTGAAATAAAAAAAAAAACTAAACTACATTCGTCTCAGCGCACTAATAGTCATCTGGTATAAAGTCCTCGGAATGAGCCGCTTCAACTTGTAAAACATTAAAAATATATAAATGCCAAGTAATCGAGCAGACCTTCCGTCGCATATTATTGCGGAAATGCAACGCCTGCATGATTCCATTACTGAAAATGAAGTCTAATAAATATATGATATCATCTCAACTATATTATCTCGTATATGGAATGTTTTCAAATACTGCCGAGTTGTAAACACATCTGGCATCAACCAGAATAATCTGCAACATAACAACGTCTGATATCGAGGAGAGAAATATAAGCCTACATTTGATAGGATTATGTTAAAAAAATATTTTTTTTAAAAAAAAAACAACAACAATTGCATCGACAAAAGACCAACAACCCAAAATCAATAGTATTAAATCTTTAAAAGTAGCTGGTATCGACAAGAGAAATCTAAGGTTCATAATTGCTAGTCTGGGGATAATAATGGTGGGATAGACTGCTGTTGAAGATAAAATAGCAGAGCCGGAAAAAAATAAAACCGAGGAAATATTGTGATACTTTCACATTAACCACTAAGCATATGGCTTCAGCAGTAGCAGGGTGTTGTACTGCAAAAATCATAAAGCATTTTTTTAGATAACGATAGTCAGCATGAGGCAAACGTTTGACGGAAGGAATGTTATGTGAAATTAAACTAAAAATTTAGAAGAACTGACTAGGTAAGGCAACTCACAAAGCGGTTGGTATAACCGGTCAGTGGTTACGATTGTGTCAATATTGTAAATGTCCAAGACCTTCAAGCAGGACCATCAGCAGATAATTCATAAATATTTATTCTTTTCGATGTTGATCATTTTAAAATTGAAGATTATACACAATATTACAACATTCTGAGAAACGATTGTTAAAAAGCTAGAATCCACATGCATTGAAATCTTTTCCCTTTTCCTGATCGATATAAGTGCAGATTGTGTGTGTATTAGCACTAACCCCGTAAATAACTATAATTAGTACTAATTGGTTTGCCAATTCTGTATCACCAGCTTGTCCTTCAAGCAACCGCAAGCACACCCTATATCGAAGCACCATTATTGGACATTAACCAAGCATGTGTGGCTTTGATACGCGCAATAATTGGAATGATCAATATGCAGCGATTCGAGGATGTCTGTATCGCATAAAGTCATATTAGCAGGTGGGGGATCGGCGTCGTCATTGAAAAATACCGTAGCTAACAAAATACTAGGTTAAGACATACATTGAAAATAATAGTCAATTTATTCGATAGATTGTTCGAACAGTCAATCAATCGATCTATCAATATATCAATCTACCAATTAATTAATATAATTTCTCCTAAAATATAGCATCTGATATATAACGCGTGTGTGTGTGTGTATGTGTGTGAATAGTCAACCAGTTGAAAAAAGTTTTATTTATCCACACTTTGTATTGTCTGGCGCCCTTATGTCATCATATGTAATCTTTATACGATACGTTTTGTGAAACGTATCAAACAACAATGGATATAAAAAGATTAATTTCCTAAAAGAATTTACTTCAACAAGAGCTGCGTTTAAAAAGAAAGTACAACGTCAAGGACAATCTAATGTGGCAGAAGAAGCTGTATTAGGAAAACAACCAGATACTACACCACTATCCGCCGACGAACTAGAGATATTACAAAAGAAAGGTTTGTTAGGTTTAATTGGAGAAAAACAGAAAGCGAAAACAGAAACTGCTGTTACAAATTGTGGAACCAGCTGAACCATATAAAAAGTACTTGAAATAATTGAAGAAGAAATAAAGGAACAAATATAGCAGAAAGAAGAAATTGAACGCAAAATAATAATAGATGTCTAGCTTAGTAAATTATACGATAAAAAAAGATCATGATTACGACATATTTGATAAAAGCAATTTTGCCGTAAAAAGTTTCTGACATAAGAAATGCTTCAACAGAAGATATTAATAAACTAAAACGGTTTGGAAAAAAGACGAACTGACAATGCAGATAATGCTAAGAAAATTTCAGATCAAGGAAATCAAGATAGGATTACTGTTTGGCTAAATAACATCGAAACGGTATTATGGATGGGCTTAAATTTATTAGAAATATATTGGCTAATGAAGAAAGTTTTAGCAACCACAAAAATAAATTAAGTGCGCTAGCAAATATTTCTAAATAGGATCGAGTAGAAGAAAGACGTGGCTATGACACTAAAGTTTCTACATCAACCGCGAAAATAGTTGACCGACTGATGTTACTGATATCAAATGAAGCTAGTAACGGAATTATGGAAGTCGACAACGAAATAATTGATATATTAGATTATCTTCAACCAAACGGATTACTAACATCCTCTGATTAGGAAACTTTACACAGTGACTTGGTTGGGTCAGGTGAT
Source organism: Potamilus streckersoni (assembly GCA_016746295.1). NCBI lineage: Eukaryota > Metazoa > Mollusca > Bivalvia > Unionida > Unionidae > Potamilus > Potamilus streckersoni. Next base: position 607,198 of record JAEAOA010002192.1, on the reverse strand, counting down.
CTTTAATCGTGCATGATCGTTATATTACCAAGAGAAATAATGATAACAACGTTTTTACTAAATTCTTCACAAACGGCAAACGACAGTACAAACTTTTCTGTCAATTATAATCCGAAAAGACAACTTGCCCCTAATCGACCATACGAAATCAGATTAATTTATGCTACAGCATGGTATTTAATGACTAACTTAAAAACTGGCATAAACAATGATTTTACGTTTAATCCTGTCACTTGAACAGCGTTTAAAATACCGCAAGGCGCTTAACAGACCTTAATAAAACGATCAAGGAATTAATAACAAAAATGGAGGAGTGGTAGACAATTTTTGAGTTTACTACAAGTTATACGTTACATGATAGGATCACGTTGAAAAGCAATCTGTTAATCAATTTTTCACCAGCAACTAGCATTGCGTCTTTATTAGGCTTTAAAAATCAACCATACGGGTTAGCTGTAGAACAAACTATATCCTGCGATAGAGACATCCAATTAACATAACAGAATTAAATACGATTTCAATCGTTCTATTGCATGAGGGTCTTATTCAGCCAAGGGTAACCAATGAAAAACGATCTATAACTTTTCTCCAGATGTTCCACCAGGATCGTTGATGAAAGTTAATCCTCGTCAAATGATATATTATTTTATTAACCTCGAAACATAGGTAACAAGCATCGCAATGCAACTGACAGATCAATCTGGGCGACAGCTCGATCTCAACAATGAAACTGTTACCTATTACTTGCACCTACGCACCTCGTAGGCGCATCGTTCAATAAATACCGCGTAGACTGGTTAGACAAATTTTGTATAACTATCAGATATAAAACAATGAAGCAAAAACAAAATTACCCAAGAAAAATTGTGGGTTGATTTTTGGAAATATATTTTCTAAGATAGCAATTTACGCATCAAACACTTTTGCGACAGGTATAGCATCTGCAGCACCGTAATCGGTCAAAAGATAGCTGCTAAAATTAGCCTTCCGTGCAGAAGATAAAACAATTAATCTCTGAAATTGCACCAATAGAAGAAACAAAAAAGGCAATGATAACATAAAACCTACAATTGACATTGTCGCTTTATAGCAACTTTGTATGGCGATTACAAATAAAATGTGAGTTAAAAATTTTCTTGATCTTACCGAAGAATTTTATACAGACGACGTATGAACAGTATTTGAGAATGTTCAGTATCTCAATGAAAACTCAAACGAACCAAATAAATCTGGTGTCCGCACGTTTAATACTAGAGACGATGATGTTTTGTCTATTACCTCACAAAGTGCTGTTAGAAGTGCGTGGTCAGATATTAACCGCAGCCGGCGGTGCTATCGCAGCTGGTACCGAAATTGCCCTTGTCAATAACTGTTGGAGTTTGCTTATGAATGCGCGATATCAAATGGCAAATCAAACAGTAGAAGATATTGCAATGCACCTGGTTGTTGCAAGTAAAGTTCTTAAGATTGTATCGTTTAGCGAAGATTATTCTAGATCGGTGGCCTTAAATATAATGTGGATTAAAGATACTGGAACAGGATATGAATTATCAAATGATATCATTCTAATCAGATTTTGTACCTAATGCTTATGCTGGTAATAATTTGGCCACTGTTAAAACATATCCTAGAACATAACTCTTTTTCTGCTTGGAATAGTAGCACCAGGTGTAGCTGCAGATGACGCAGCATTAAGAACGTCTCTCACAATGGTTTGTAATAAGTTTGGCCATACTCCCCCAGGAACTGTGATTATTTAAACTGTCATGTTAAATGCGGTAATCGATTTAATTATTAAAAATTCTGGGAATAATGAAGACTATATAAAACAAAAAGTTTGTACCAAACAATCACGTCAAATAACAACGATGCTGCCGCTGAACACACTATTTGGATTTTGCCGTAATTACAACAAAATTATTCGTGGACTAAACAATACACGTGTTCTTGATCGAGCAGAATAAACTGATTGTATAATGCATGCCGATGAAGTAGCTGAAGAATAGTTTTCAATTTCCAGACTCGAGCTGTAGATGCCACAGGTTGTTCCTTCAATAAACAAGTCGATATAACTTGAGTTAATGCTTACCGCGTTCACAAAAGAGATATATTTCTGTCAAAACAAAATATATCAAGCATCAATTTCTAACACAACCGACTACACATGGCGTATTACATCCGCGCCCAGTGAATAATTGCCAAGACATTTCCTTCTTGTGTTTCAGCAGCAATGACGTAATGACCAAGAGCAAAACAAAGCTGTATTTGATAATGCTGATGTCAGTCTAACCTTTGCTAGAATAAGCTCAAAAAAGTATGCTGAACGAGCAATCAAATGTAACTTTTCCCCAGAAGCTAACAAAAATATATCACGAGCTTACATGTACTTGATGGAGGCAATGGAAAAATATCAAGATGCAGATAGCTGAAACCAAATATATGTTGAGCAATTTCGAGTTTTGTATCCGATCTTTTATTTTGACGTATCGAAACATTCAGAACGAAGTTACTTGGACGTTTGGTGGTGTTACAGATAACCCGCTTAATGTATACGAGCTAGTTGCCACAGACATATTCTTAATTCAAGCAATCAACGGAAGAACGACTGTTCAAGTGTGAACGGTTAAAAAAAATAGTCTAACAAATGATTTAAATATTGTCTAGCAAACGGTTTAAATATTGTATGACAAACAGGTATAATGACAACCAAATACACTACCAAAACATGAATACCTGACTCAAGATCAAGTAAACAAAATTATCAATAGTAGTAGCTAAACGCCGTTCTGTTTCTTTAAAGATATTGACATGCGCTAGTGATAATAAAAAAGCATTCAATGTAAACGCAACAGCAAATCGATAAACTTAACTGATGTAAACCGTTCGTTCTTAACCAGTCTGTTATGCAAATAACGGCGATGGAGAACGGCTAAGCGGTCGATAGCAACTTTCTGGGACCAGCATTTGCAACGACAACCAAAACTGTATTGCCAAAACTAATGCATGTACTAGGACACTAGAGCTATCAGCAGCATCAGGAGCAACTAAAAACGCAGTGTCTAGAGACAGTATCAAACAAATTGTATAGTCGAACTTGAAGTTCTATTCTTCGAACTTGAGTTCTCTGAACTTTACTTTTCTCTAACAATTAAAAATAAAAATGCCACCCGTAAAATGGTAAACAGAGAAAAAAACAACCACAAAAAGAGAACGTAAGCAAACGCGAAGCGTTCGTCGAGGTCGACAACACGAAAAATGAAACAAGGAGGAATTATTCCAAAAATGCTTGGAAGCAGCAGTTAATTAATATTGCCGGGAACCAGACACTAAAATCGCGATCAACTTTACTGCAATTAAGCAATTTTCGATATACTTGATAAACTTAAATCAGTAAAAAAAAATAATAATCACGAAGTGCATTCCAAAGATGAATTATCCATAACATCAATAGGTGACTCGTGGGCAGTAAATATACAAGAATTCCATCCGGCATTCACTGGGTAGCTGCATACTATGATTAATTTTTTATTCGTTTGAACTTCCTGAAAGTGATGTCATCAAGAAATATATCAGAATAAAAAACATTAAAACATATTCCCTCTAACCAACTACAGCCAGTTGTAAAGTCTACTTTATCTGGCAGATGTCAAAAGATCCTAACTTTTTTAAAGACTGTTTTACGATTTGACAAAACCCAAGTGTAAACAACGATAACCTGGCAATAAAATCATTGACGACAAAGTCGTTGCGATACATTTTGTGTGTCAATCAGATATTAAATAAGTGACGCAGTCATCAATAACATATTGTCTCAAATGCAAAACTAAGACATTTAACACGGACGAGGATCGCCCCTATCCCAACATTATAAAGTATATGTGCTATTTGCGGAAGAAAATGTATGTTAATCAAACAAGTAACGGCGACGCAGTGAACGATTTCATCGTCAGGATCTGTAATAATTCCACTGACAACAGACAGAGTTATTATTGTCGATGATTAAAAATAAAACCATGAAAAGTGCTACATGTAATAGTGATTGTGACAAAGACTTACGCATCGAACAAAACAAAATGATTGCGTATTGCAAATTCAACTATCATCAATAAATAATTTGCCCTGGCGTTGATATCCAAAAACTTAGAAAATTGCCAAAACCAAAAGGAGGCTGGACATTGCCTGGCTAAAAATATATCGGGCCGTATAATCCGCTAGATAAAGAGTTCGACGAGACCGACCACTGCCTGGATCAGAGCCTTACAATCAAGTTGATGCGATAGCAATGCGTCACAAAATCTGCTATCGGGACAACGAACAAGACAAAGCAGGTTAAGATACAACAATTCTAATCGAACTTCATGACATGAATCCGAAAGGCATTATAAAAGGTATTGACAAAAAGCTAGTGCAAGGATTAAATGGAACAAATTATAAAATTAGTTTCAGTGGAGACCAGTTTGGAAAGCACTGTCTTGGTAGAGAGCAGGAGCTTGCGATGAAGACGTTTCACAGACTTAAAAAGTTTCCGCATAGTAAAGGTGTTGCGAATGCCATTGATGATAGTTGGGCAATGTATGTATGTATGTATGTATGTATGTATGTATGTATGTATGTATGTATGTATGTATGTATATATATATATATATATATATATATATATATATATATATATATATATATATATATATATATATATATATATATAGTAGATGCATTGAACTCTTGAACGTGTTTCAAACACACCCAGATCCAGCAGATGAGGCAGTTTATATCCTTTCCTCTACATGCTGTGCGTCAAGCCATAAAGGTTTCGGGAAAGTTCGCTCTGATATTTATCTATTTCATCTCTGAGACATTTTGAATAAATGTTGAATTCTAAAGTTGATTAAATTGTGCATTAAGGTTATTATACTCAATCCAGAATGGTCTAGAGAAAGTTCACCGATATTTTTATATTTCATCTCTGAAACATAAAAGAGCCCGAGTTTAAACTTTAGTGGAATTTATCGTGTCATTGTAACGGTATAATGGCATAGAATACATTAGAAGTACCGACCGTATCGGTCAGAGGGAACCTTATGTCAAATAATTGATCTTCAAAGTAAAGTTAATTGCATCATATTATAGGCTGTCAAAAACTGATGAAAGACATGATTATTTGGGAAAAATTTAGAAACAGTCACTTTTGATTGGTCAGTTAAAATTAAGGTTTGCACTTTAGAAAAAATGGGAAGTTTAAGGTACCAGTTTAGCTCAGAATTCTTGAGTCCATTTTGGCTTGCGAGAAGTAGAATTTGGGGCTAAGAGGAAGAACTGTGAATAGTGTTCCATCGTAGAGGCAAGATAGCTGTCTTGAAAGAGAAAGACATACTATATTGCTAGGATGCACAGCTTTAATTAGGTACGCCATTGTAATTTCCATATAATATTCTATTTCGTTTGTTTGGTTGTATTCAAATGTGTTTGATATGCTTATGATTTATGCATGTATCGTGCATTCATTTCATAGGACTCTGTAGATATGTTAGAGTGTTATGCAATTTAATTCGTTAATTTAACAGTTATTAGTTCATTTATAGAATTGACAGATTTGTGATTTAATCCTTTCTCAGATGTTAAATATTTCATAGTGATTTATTAATTATTCCAATCGTTTAGAATTTCTTATGGTTATATGAATTGGTTTCCATTATCTATAGGATGATACTGTATACCGTGAATTAATGATAATTGCATATTTATTTATGATTTTGCAATCCCTAATTGATCTTGCATGTTATTGGCTACTGTAAGCTAGGATTTAGTGAATCTTATACAATAGTAATCGAACAGTTATCTTATTAAGTGGAATTGGCTGGCCATCTGTAAGAAGACGTATAGTAGCCAGCTAGACGTATAGTAATGATGTATGCTGATATATAAGGCAAGTTGTGTTTTTATACCGCCCACGTGTCAATTGCTGCTGTGAGACGCGATCTAATTAAGCCAGTCTTGGATGTATTTATGGATGTATATTACAGGGGTCATTTGTAAGGACGGTGGTTCGTGACGGTCACATTAGGTCAGAATTAATGTAGTGTGGATAGCTGCTTATGGTTCTGAAATAATGATGAGAGATTTTGTGTATAATCGGATAGGTGGTGAAAAATGTACCGCTTTAGCCGTAATCTTGTCATTTAAGGGAACAGCTTTCTATATCCATCCCTGAGAACCCGATGAGGACAGATCAAGAGGGAAGTCCGCAAATAGAGAGTTCAGTATAGAAAAAAAGAACCAATTATACAATCTAGATTTGGAATATACAAACCTAAAGAAGAACGACTCCAGGTGATGATTGACGGCGTGGACATTGTACTCTTTCATCACTCGTTACTATGATGACCAAATCTCTAAATTGAACACTGCTATTAAATTCCATTAATGTAAATCTGTTGGATTGAAACTGCAATTTTGTTCTAGTTTATGAATTGATCACTTAAAAATTTATTTTATTTCATTGTTTAAGGAGACTCGTATTTGTTTATTTCTTCTCAACTGTCTTGCTTAGTTCTCTGTCAATATATTCTATCTACTCACACTGGGCAAGAACATTGAGGAAGATCATTCCCTATAATGATCGACAAATCAATTAACGGGGCACGACACGCCAAACCCCCTTACAGCCAGTATTAATGATGGAGGAATAACCCAGGAAAACCCAGGAAAGAACCACCAAACCCCGAGAAGCTACCGGCAAGCTTTCTCATTTACCTACATTGGCCAAACCCGATACTCGAACCCACGCTGGTAGAGGTGAGATAGCATTGATCCGTAACGGTGAGCGTTTTGGACCACTGGGTCACACGGGATCCCAGTAGTATTAGTATCGTTGTTTCTCTTATTGTTGTTGGTGTTGGGCTTTTTCAGAGAATAAAGATACAAGTCATTAAAATATAAAACTTCTGCAAAAGAAAAAGAATTTAAAAAAGATTAACAAAGCTATAGAAACTCCCATTGAGGGTTGCGAATACAATTTCTTTGGGTGCATGCGGTTGGGTTTGAGTTTCAACTCCAGGGACACGATTTCTTTATTGACTAAAAAAACATCTGTATCTTGAATAAAGTTTTTTTATCTCTATATTTTTAAATGACCAAAGAAGAATCAGGAAAGATTCATGTACTAGTATTCAAGCAGAATTGGGGCGTGTAATAGTCTGATCTGACCCGTACGTTGAAGTCTTAAGTGAATGACAATTCGTGTCATTGGCAGTCTATTTTAGGGCGTATAAAAACATTTGCACATTTTCTGCACCTTTACGCGTAAGAGAGATAAAGGATGTAAATAGCTTGCTGATGCTTCTTTTTAGGGCGCTAAATATGAAAACCTAGCGTCTGTTCTTTTTTTCTTCATAAGCGCTAGTTTTTCTAGCACGTTAGTTTCTTTGTATAACGGCTAGGTTTGCTTTAAATGCCTCTGGGTCTCTCAGATGAAACAAGAATTTAAACCAGCGCACCAGTTTGTGATTTTCAATTGTCCAATGAAATTGTACATGAGGAAAGATTGCATGACCGGGGGGGGGGGCTCATGGATGTAAAGACACAGTGAAAGTAATGATAGATAAAGTTTTCACAATGATATCATGACATGGTAGACTGTTTTTGCTGAATTAGCATATCAGATATTTGATTTAACTAGGATCTGGTAGCTATATTTAATTTTATATATTTATACATACTGGTAAATTATCATTTTGTTTCAACCGCTACATGTTATGATAGTTAAGGTTATAATTTAAGTATTTATACTTTAAGTCATGCTGGTTGAAGAGAAGTATGCTAATTTGTTATAGTACTAGTGAATTTTAATCATGCATAAGGCGCATATTGATTCTTTTAGCATCCTTGTCTCAGGAATATATTCAAAATAAATATTTTATTTCAAAATAAACGTCTTGAAAAAGGAGCTGGTTGTCGGTTCAGTATAAAAGTCACCAGCTGAATAAGAAATTAACCTGAATAGATCAATCAAAATCTCACAAGCATGCTTTCTACAAAAATCATTAGTTTTTATTTCTATATTAAATGTATAATTATTTTCATTTTTCAGCAGTAGGTAATTGTCGGATGAAAATTACCAAAACAATCTTGGTATGTTTGGTACTCTCCTCTCCTGCTCGAATCTGTATCCGAAAATGCGGACCAGTCTGATTCCTATTTATGTCCTGCCCATGTGATCTCGTGTCGATCAGACCATATCTGTAAGATCCATAAAGACAAATTTATTGTTACGTATATGTAATTTAATTACTTGTGTTAGTTTTTAAATTTTGTATTTTTTTAAAAAAATTTCATTACATGTTATTTTAATGATAACTTTATTCACTGGATTTGACAGTTTTTCGAAAAATTCAGTCAGTTCTGTTTTGACCTGGTAAATAACCAGTGTTGCTAGATGACATAGTTTCTGACCTTGATTCTGAACTGGTAAGTACTTTTTTTTTTACTTCTTTCCTAAAGTGAAAATCAATGGACGTAATCAAGGTCATACGTAGTTTGCGTGTCAGTTCTACGCAAACAACTTTTTTAAATTTTTATTCAATCTTATAGATTTGTTCAGTAGAATCATATTCATCCATGGCGTACGTGTTAGCCGGCCTATGGTTTCACTACGCCATTAAAAACTAAGTGACCCCATCATGTGCTATAAAATTGCGTTTAAAACGAACATTTTATAATGATTTCGTTCAGTCTTAATTCGTATCTTAGTTGCTCAAATGCATTTTGTGTTGTGACCAGTTTGAGCTAAACAATTTATTTAAAATAATTTATTTTCCTGGAATTATCTAGCACTCATTAGAATACGTGGGCAGAGCCGGAATATTAATGTTAGTGATTCAACAAGGAACTATTGACACGACAACACAAAACAGGTTATATAAGACGTCATCGCTTCTATTTTGGAACTTCATCGGGATTCGAACCTTGATGTATTTAGAATTTTTTTAGTGATATGACTTTTATCATTTATTCTATGATTAATTTTGGATTAGATTCACAAACCATAAGTCCTCTTTTATATTTTACCTTGATTTCTATGGAAATAAATTATTTTGTTAAATGTAACAACGTTTGCTTGCTTCACTCTTTTCTTGTTACTTTTGTTCGAGCCTAGAAGCGTAACATTATAACCACTCAAGGACTGAAAAATAACATTTAAACCAATACTGCAGAAAGAGTATATCGTGAAAATTTATTGCACAGGAAAACTATTGGTTTATAAACAGGCAAAGAATATTCATCCGTTGTTACCATATACATTTCCATCATGTAAATTACAAGTATTTCACTGGGCCCAAGTGTAGCCGACACGCTCTTAAAATCAGACAAAAAGTTTGTTTCTTACCGTACCCCACCCCATTTATTATTAATACTTTTATTTGTTTCGTTGGGGTTTTTTTTGGGGGGGGTTGCTTGTTTAGTTTGGATGAACTTTTTCTGTTTGCACCAGTCTAGTCGATTTTGTAATCTGCAGCGTCATTAAAAACCAAGACAAGCGTTTCTATTCAGAAATAGGCATTCCATCTCTTTCTTTAGTGTCAGTGGAATAGGATATATTAACGCGGTCAAGTTAGAATGGTAGAACAGCGCCCTAACCACTGTCAAATGACGAAAATATAATTACACCGTTTGACCTTGCATCGTACCAAATGTGAATATCTTGAAATACTATATTTGACATAATAAGTAGAGATTATTGGTATCGATTACACGCATTCAAAAGATATTATGCTTGAAAAGCTATCTTGGGCTACCATCAAAGCACTTAGCGAACCTACCCTTTTGCAATCGATATAATACCCAAACATATGACGGACACTCAATGTGTGTTTTCGATGGAATTGTAATGTCTTAAACGCTATTCTGTTTTACTTGGTCTCAACATAATCAATTACCACCGTTAACAAAAACTAAAGATTCTCATATTTATTCACAGCCTTACAGAATACAGATTAATTTGTACATTATGAAGTGTATATTTTTATCAAGTGTATAATCAGAGGCACGTAAAGTTAAAGTTCGGGTCAGATGAATTCGAATGGATAAGCAAGGATGAATGAATTTGTACTTTAACCAAAGAGGTATTTCACGTGTTCCGAAACTCAATAGCATTGATGATGAAACGCGAACCGTTTATTGATCAGAAAAGGATATCGGCTGCTCGTTTTGGGTCAAACCGATAACATTTTTCATCCATTTGCCTGAAATATGGATTAATCATTTCTTTATGGGCTCCGTGGTTAATGAACTGTACGATAGACAATGTATCCAAAACGAAAAATGAAGTGTTTGTTATCAGGTAAAGCCGTTGTTGTTGAAAGCAGGTAAATGTACTTCCTATAGAGTTGTGTTCGTACATTTCCTTATCACCTGCTTACTTGTGTGTGGAGCCATTGTTAGCAGACTTAAAACGTTTGGCCGTCGACATTGCCAGAACAAAAACATAATTTAGCTGGTTGGTTAATTGTTGTTTAACAGTACACCACCACATCAATGACTATTTAACGTACAGGCAATGAGTACAAAGTGCCTTGCACTCAGATACACCATGGCTACCAACATCGACTGGACTCGTTAGAACCCGCAGCCCACAAGTCCAGCATGTAACCAATGACGGATCCTGAAGAACATGTAGGCCTAACGTTGCACGGTACAGAATAATTAAATGATGTATGTGATCACAAATGTCGTAAAATATTTTACGGTACAGAATAATTGATGATATATGTTATCACCAAATTAAGCAAAAGATTCCACGGTAAACAATAGTTATAGTTAATGGTATAAGTGACCATTAAATCTCACAAAAAAATGTTAAATAATAGATATTGTTATGGAGTTAAACGCCATTTTCAGCACACGATAGGCTATACATGGCGGCTAATATTAATGGTTGAGGAAGAACCCGGGTAAACTCCGATAAGAACCACCAACGCACGGGAATCTACTAGCAATCTCACTTAACCACATTGGCCGAAAATGAACCTCGAACACACGCAGACAGTAGTGAGATGCCAGTGATCAGTAACGGAGAACTCTTTTGACCACTCGAACACACGGGGCTATTACACTGAAATGCATTTATAAAAAAGATCCATAACGCAGTGAACAATTTTGATATAGATCTTATATGTAACTTTTTAAAAGATGATGTGATGAACAATCTTCATGTATTTAGATAAAAAAAACTAATTTTATTTTACCAGCTATTAAAAATTAATATTTGAACAAAAGCTTAAGCAATATCGTGGTTGGGCACTTAAATATTCCTGCTTCAACAAGAATGATTGCAATAAAACCAAAGTGTCATCTAATGCTGCGACTGCCTAAACACATAACACTGTCAGTGTTTATTTGCCTCATGATAAATGCTATATGTGCCAAATCGATGTTAGCTCATTTCTTTGTTTATTCATTCGATGCTCAACAATTAGATGTCACTCTTAAAGTCAAACTATGACACAGCTGGTTAGACATGATAATAACTTCTTCAAATATAAATAATGACACGTCACTTTAATTTCATTGCATATTCGAACTTTTAATATGGGCTAATCTTTGAGGCATTGGAAAAGAAATACGAGTCGAGTTCAATGCAACCCTAAAACACAGAGAAAACTTCAAATCGCGTACTTTCAACTTCTCGTTATTGCCAGAATTAATGGTAGGAATCGGCAGAAACAAAAAACATGTTTTGATCACTATTACACGATAACACGAACACGCCTAACACGAATATTTTGGAAATAAAGTAAAAGGAGATCGAGATATATTATCTGTGACTGCCTTTTTGTTATCGTGCTCGCATGCATTCGTCTTCTTTTCTTTCCTTTTACTAACTTTTCATGCTTCAGCTATTTTACTCCCGACAATAACAAGAAAATAAAGCCGTATTAATAATAATTTCGTTATTGAAAAAAATTCTTGTAGCCTTTAATCTGATAATGTGACCACGTTCAATGGAATTTTAAGCCATTGTTGTAGGAGACGAACGGAAGTAAATCTGGCAAGCTAAGGTAAGTGATGTGGAATTTTTAATTTGGTGTGTGCGACGAATGAATTAAAAACTTGTTTGTTTGGATGAATTGTGTTTTTCTCTTCTATAGAGTTATTATGCAAACCCTGTCATCATGGCTACGTAGGGGTTGGTACTGTATTTCCCAAGTAAAAAAATAGAGCTTTTACTGTATTTCCCATTTATGAAATAGAGCTCTATTGTATTTCCCAAGTATGAAAAAGAGCTTTTACTGTATTTCCCAATTACGAAATAAAGCTTTTACTCAAATTCCCATCTATGAAATACAGCTTTTACTGTATTTCCCATTAATAAAATAGAGCTTTTACTGTATTTCCCATTATGAAATAGAGCTTTTACTGTATTTCCCATTTATGAAATAGAACTTTTACTGTATTTCCCATTATGAAATAGAACTTTTACTGTATTTCCCATTATGAAATAGAGCTTTTACTGTATTTCCCATTTATGAAATAGAGCTTTTACTGTGTTTCCCATTCATGAAAAAGAGCTTTTACTGTATTTCCCATTATGAAATAGAGCTTTTACTGTATTTTCCATTCATGAAAAAGAGCCTTTACTGTATTTCCCATTCATGAAATAGAGCTTTTACTGTATTTCCCATTATGAAATAGAACATTTACCGTATTTCCCATTTATGAAATAGAGCTTTAACTGTATTTCCCATTCATGAAATAGAGCTTTTACTGTATTTCCCATTATGAAATAGAGCTTTTACTGTATTTTCCATTCATGAAATAGAGCCTTTACTGTATTTCCCATTAATGAAATAGAGCTTTTACTGTATTTCCCATTATGAAATGGAACATTTACCGTATTTCCCAAGTCTGAAATAGAGCTTTTACTGCATTTCCCTTTAATGAAAAAGAGCTCTACTGTATTTCCCAAGTATGAAATAGAGCTTATACTGTATTTCCCATTATAAAATAGAGCCTTTACTGTATTTCCCATTTATGAAATAGAGCTCTACTGTATTTCCCAAGTATGAGATAGAGCTTTTACTGTATTTCCCATTCATGAAATAGAACTTTTACTGTATTTCCCATTATGAAATAGAGCTTTTACTGTATTTCCCATTTATGAAATAGAGCTCTACTCTATTTCCCAAGTATAAAATAGAACTTTTACTGTATTTCCCATTATGAAATAGAACTTTTACTGTATTTCCCATTATGAAATAGAGCTTTTACTGTATTTCCCATTCATAAAATATAGCTTTTACTGTATTTCACATTATGAAATAGAGCTTATACTGTATTTCCCATTTATGAAACACAGCTTTTGCTGTATTTCCCGTTCATGAGATAAAGCTTTTACTGTGTTTCCCATTATGCAATAGAGCTTTTACCGTATTTCCCATTCATGAAATATTGCTTTTACTGTATTTCCCAATCATGAAAAAGAGCTTTTACCGTATTTCCCATTCATGAAAAACAGCTTTTACTGTATTTCCCATTCATGCAATAGAGCTTTTACTGTATTTCCCATTATGAAATAGAGCTTTTACTGTGTATTTCACAAGTAAGAAATAGAGCTTTTACTGTATTTTCCATTTATGAAATAGAGCTCTACTGTATTTCCCAAGTATGAAATAGAGCTTTTACTGTATTTCCCATTCATGAAATAGAGCTTTTACTGTATTTCCCCTTTATGAAATAGAGCTTTTACTGTATTTCCCATTATGAAATAAGGCTTTTACTGTATTTCCCATCTATGAAATAGAGCTCTACTGTAATTCCTAAGTATGAAATAGAGCTTTTACTGTATTTCCCATTTATGAAATAGAGCTTTTGCTGTATTTCCCATTCATGAAATAGAACTTTTACTGTATTTCTCTTTTATAAAATAGAGCTCAACTGTATTTTCCAAGTATGAAATAGAGCTCAACTGTATTTCCCAAGTATGAAATAGAGCTTTTACTGTATTTCCCATTATGAAATAGAGCTTTTAGTGTATTTCCCATTCATGAAATAGAGCTTTTACTGTATTTCCCATTTATGAAATGGAACTTTTACTGTATTTCCCATTTATGAAATACAGCTTTTACTGTATCTCCCATTATGAAATAGAGCTTTTACTGTATTTCCCATTCATGAAATAGAGCTTTTACTATATTTCCCATGTATGAAATAGAGCTCTACTGTATTTTCCATTTATGATATAGAGCTTTTACTGTATTTCCCATTTATGAAATAGAGTTTTACTGTTTTTCCCAAGCATGAAATAGAGGTTTTACTGTAATTACCATTATCAAATAGAGCTTTACTGTATTTCCCATTCATGAAATAGAGCTTTAACTGTATTTCCCATTATCAAATAGAACTTTTACTGTATTTTCCATTATGAAATGGAGCTTTTACTGTATTTCCCATTCATGAAATAGAGCTTTTACTGTATTTCCCATTTATGAAATAGAGTTCTACTGTATTTCCCAAGTATGAAATAGAGGTTTTACTGTAATTACCATTATCAAATAGAGCTTTACTGTATTTCCCATTCATGAAATAGAGCTTTAACTGTATTTCCCATTATCAAATAGAACTTTTACTGTATTTCCCATTATGAAATAGAGCCTTTACTGTATTTCCCATTCATGAAATTGAGCTTTTACTGTATTTCCCATTCATGAAATAGAGCTTTTACTGTATTTCCCACTATGAAATTGAGCTTTTACTGTATTTCCCATTATGAAATAGAGCTTTTACTGTATTTCCCATTCATGAAATAGAACTTTTACTGTATTTCTCTTTTATGAAATAGAGCTCAACTGTATTTTCCAAGTATGAAATAGAGCTTTTAGTGTATTTCCCATTCATGAAATAGAGCTTTTACTGTATTTCCTATTCATGAAATAGAGCTTTTACTGTATTTCCCATTATGAAATAGAGCTTTTACTGTATTTCCCATTCATGAAATAGAACTTTTCCTGTATTTCTCTTTTATGAAATAGAGCTCAACTGTATTTTCCAAGTATGAAATAGAGCTTTTACTGTATTTCCCATTTATGCAATAAAGATCTACTGTATTTCCCATTCATGAAATAGAGCTTTTACTGTATTTCCTATTCATGTAATTACCCATTCATGAAATAGAACTTTTCCTGTATTTCTCTTTTATGAAATAGAGCTCAACTGTATTTTCCAAGTATGAAATAGAGCTTTTACTGTATTTCCCATTTATGCAATTAAGATCTACTGTATTTCCCAAGTATGAAATAGAGCTTTTACTGTATTTCCCATTATGAAATAGAGCTTTTAATGTATTTCCCATTCATGAAATAGAGCTTTTACTGTATTTCCTATTCATGAAATAGAGCTTTTACTGTATTTCCTATTCATGAAATAGAACTTTACTGTATTTCTCTTTTATGAAATAGAGCTCAACTGTATTTTACAAGTATGAAATAGAGCTTTTACTGTATTTCCCATTTATGCAATAGAGCTCTACTGTATTTCCCAAGTATCAAATAGAGCTTTTACTGTATTTCCCATTATGAAATAGAGCTTTTAATGTATTTCCCATTCATGAAATAGAGCTTTTACTGTATTTCCCATTTATGAAATACAGCTTTTACTGTATCTCCCATTATGAAATAGAGCTTTTACTGTATTTCCCATTCATGAAAAAAAGCTTTTACTGTATTTCCCATGTATGAAATAGAGCTCTACTGTATTTTCCATTTATGATATAGAGCTTTTACTGTATTTCCCATTTATGAAATAGAGTTTTACTGTATTTCCCAAGCATGAAATAGAGGTTTTACTGTAATTACCATTATCAAATAGAGCTTTACTGTATTTCCCATTCATGAAATAGAGCTTTAACTGTATTTCCCATTATCAAATAGAACTTTTACTGTATTTTCCATTATGAAATGGAGCTTTTACTGTATTTCCCATTCATGAAATAGAGCTTTTACTGTATTTCCCATTTATGAAATAGAGTTCTACTGTATTTCCCAAGTATGAAATAGAGGTTTTACTGTAATTACCATTATCAAATAGAGCTTTACTGTATTTCCCATTCATGAAATAGAGCTTTAACTGTATTTCCCATTATCAAATAGAACTTTTACCGTATTTCCCATTATGCAATAGAGCCTTTACTGTATTTCCCATTCATGAAATTGAGCTTTTACTGTATTTCCCATTCATGAAATAGAGCTTTTACTGTATTTCCCACTATGAAATTGAGCTTTTACTGTATTTCCCATTATGAAATAGAGCTTTTACTGTATTTCCCATTCATGAAATAGAACTTTTACTGTATTTCTCTTTTATGAAATAGAGCTCAACTGTATTTTCCAAGTATGAAATAGAGCTCAACTGTATTTTACAAGTATGAAATAGAGCTTTTACTGTATTTCCCATTTATGCAATAGAGCTCTACTGTATTTCCCAAGTATCAAATAGAGCTTTTACTGTATTTCCCATTATGAAATAGAGCTTTTAATGTATTTCCCATTCATGAAATAGAGCTTTTACTGTATTTCCCATTCATGAAATAGAGCTTTTACTGTATTTCCCATTATGAAATAGAGCTTTTACTGTATTTCCCATTATGAAATAGAGCTTTTAATGTATTTCCCATTCATGAAATAGAGCTTTTACTGTATTTCCCATTATGAAATGGAACATTTACCGTATTTCCCAAGTCTGAAATAGAGCTTTTACTGCATTTCCCATTAATGAAAAAGAGCTCTACTGTATTTCCCAAGTATGAAATAGAGCTTATACTGTATTTCCCATTTATGAAATAGAGCTTTTACTGTATTTCCCAAGTATGAAAAAGAACTTTTACTGTATTTCCCATTATAAAATAGAGCCTTTACTGTATTTCCCATTTATGAAATAGAGCTCTACTGTATTTCCCAAGTATGAGATAGAGCTTTTACTGTATTTCCCATTCATGAAATAGAACTTTTACTGTATTTCCCATTATGAAATAGAGCTTTTACTGTATTTCCCATTTATGAAATAGAGCTCTACTCTATTTCCCAAGTATAAAATAGAACTTTTACTGTATTTCCCATTATGAAATAGAACTTTTACTGTATTTCCCATTATGAAATAGAGCTTTTACTGTATTTCCCATTCATAAAATAGAGCTTTTACTGTATTTCACATTATGAAATAGAGCTTATACTGTATTTCCCATTTATGAAACACAGCTTTTGCTGTATTTCCCGTTCATGAGATAAAGCTTTTACTGTGTTTCCCATTATGCAATAGAGCTTTTACCGTATTTCCCATTCATGAAATATTGCTTTTACTGTATTTCCCAATCATGAAAAAGAGCTTTTACCGTATTTCCCATTCATGAAAAACAGCTTTTACTGTATTTCCCATTCATGCAATAGAGCTTTTACTGTATTTCCCATTATGAAATAGAGCTTTTACTGTATTTCACAAGTATGAAATAGAGCTTTTACTGTATTTTCCATTTATGAAATAGAGCTCTACTGTATTTCCCAAGTATGAAATAGAGCTTTTACTGTATTTCCCATTCATGAAACAGAGCTTTTACTGTATTTCCCCTTTATGAAATAGAGCTTTTACTGTATTTCCCATTATGAAATAAGGCTTTTACTGTATTTCCCATCTATGAAATAGAGCTCTACAGTAATTCCTAAGCATGAAATAGAGCTTTTACTGTATTTCCCATTTATGAAATAGAGCTTTTGCTGTATTTCCCATTCATGAAATAGAACTTTTACTGTATTTCTCTTTTATAAAATAGAGCTCAACTGTATTTTCCAAGTATGAAATAGAGCTCAACTGTATTTCCCAAGTATGAAATAGAGCTTTTACTGTATTTCCCATTATGAAATAGAGCTTTTAGTGTATTTCCCATTCATGAAATAGAGCTTTTACTGTATTTCCCATTTATGAAATGGAACTTTTACTGTATTTCCCATTTATGAAATACAGCTTTTACTGTATCTCCCATTATGAAATAGAGCTTTTACTGTATTTCCCATTCATGAAAAAAAGCTTTTACTGTATTTCCCATGTATGAAATAGAGCTCTACTGTATTTTCCATTTATGATATAGAGCTTTTACTGTATTTCCCATTTATGAAATAGAGTTTTACTGTATTTCCCAAGCATGAAATAGAGGTTTTACTGTAATTACCATTATCAAATAGAGCTTTACTGTATTTCCCATTCATGAAATAGAGCTTTAACTGTATTTCCCATTATCAAATAGAACTTTTACTGTATTTTCCATTATGAAATGGAGCTTTTACTGTATTTCCCATTCATGAAATAGAGCTTTTACTGTATTTCCCATTTATGAAATAGAGTTCTACTGTATTTCCCAAGTATGAAATAGAGGTTTTACTGTAATTACCATTATCAAATAGAGCTTTACTGTATTTCCCATTCATGAAATAGAGCTTTAACTGTATTTCCCATTATCAAATAGAACTTTTACTGTATTTCCCATTATGAAATAGAGCCTTTACTGTATTTCCCATTCATGAAATTGAGCTTTTACTGTATTTCCCATTCATGAAATAGAGCTTTTACTGTATTTCCCACTATGAAATTGAGCTTTTACTGTATTTCCCATTATGAAATAGAGCTTTTACTGTATTTCCCATTCATGAAATAGAACTTTTACTGTATTTCTCTTTTATGAAATAGAGCTCAACTGTATTTTCCAAGTATGAAATAGAGCTTTTACTGTATTTCCCATTCATGAAATAGAGCTTTTACTGTATTTCCTATTCATGAAATAGAGCTTTTACTGTATTTCCCATTATGAAATAGAGCTTTTACTGTATTTCCCATTCATGAAATAGAACTTTTCCTGTATTTCTCTTTTATGAAATAGAGCTCAACTGTATTTTCCAAGTATGAAATAGAGCTTTTACTGTATTTCCCATTTATGCAATAAAGATCTACTGTATTTCCCAAGTATGAAATAGAGCTTTTACTGTATTTCCCATTCATGAAATAGAGCTTTTACTGTATTTCCTATTCATGAAATAGAACTTTACTGTATTTCTCTTTTATGAAATAGAGCTCAACTGTATTTTACAAGTATGAAATAGAGCTTTTACTGTATTTTCCATTTATGAAATAGAGCTCTACTGTATTTCCCAAGTATGAAATAGAGCTTTTACTGTATTTCCCATTCATGAAACAGAGCTTTTACTGTATTTCCCCTTTATGAAATAGAGCTTTTACTGTATTTCCCATTATGAAATAAGGCTTTTACTGTATTTCCCATCTATGAAATAGAGCTCTACAGTAATTCCTAAGCATGAAATAGAGCTTTTACTGTATTTCCCATTTATGAAATAGAGCTTTTGCTGTATTTCCCATTCATGAAATAGAACTTTTACTGTATTTCTCTTTTATAAAATAGAGCTCAACTGTATTTTCCAAGTATGAAATAGAGCTCAACTGTATTTCCCAAGTATGAAATAGAGCTTTTACTGTATTTCCCATTATGAAATAGAGCTTTTAGTGTATTTCCCATTCATGAAATAGAGCTTTTACTGTATTTCCCATTTATGAAATGGAACTTTTACTGTATTTCCCATTTATGAAATACAGCTTTTACTGTATCTCCCATTATGAAATAGAGCTTTTACTGTATTTCCCATTCATGAAAAAAAGCTTTTACTGTATTTCCCATGTATGAAATAGAGCTCTACTGTATTTTCCATTTATGATATAGAGCTTTTACTGTATTTCCCATTTATGAAATAGAGTTTTACTGTATTTCCCAAGCATGAAATAGAGGTTTTACTGTAATTACCATTATCAAATAGAGCTTTACTGTATTTCCCATTCATGAAATAGAGCTTTAACTGTATTTCCCATTATCAAATAGAACTTTTACTGTATTTTCCATTATGAAATGGAGCTTTTACTGTATTTCCCATTCATGAAATAGAGCTTTTACTGTATTTCCCATTTATGAAATAGAGTTCTACTGTATTTCCCAAGTATGAAATAGAGGTTTTACTGTAATTACCATTATCAAATAGAGCTTTACTGTATTTCCCATTCATGAAATAGAGCTTTAACTGTATTTCCCATTATCAAATAGAACTTTTACTGTATTTCCCATTATGAAATAGAGCCTTTACTGTATTTCCCATTCATGAAATTGAGCTTTTACTGTATTTCCCATTCATGAAATAGAGCTTTTACTGTATTTCCCACTATGAAATTGAGCTTTTACTGTATTTCCCATTATGAAATAGAGCTTTTACTGTATTTCCCATTCATGAAATAGAACTTTTACTGTATTTCTCTTTTATGAAATAGAGCTCAACTGTATTTTCCAAGTATGAAATAGAGCTTTTACTGTATTTCCCATTCATGAAATAGAGCTTTTACTGTATTTCCTATTCATGAAATAGAGCTTTTACTGTATTTCCCATTATGAAATAGAGCTTTTACTGTATTTCCCATTCATGAAATAGAACTTTTCCTGTATTTCTCTTTTATGAAATAGAGCTCAACTGTATTTTCCAAGTATGAAATAGAGCTTTTACTGTATTTCCCATTTATGCAATAAAGATCTACTGTATTTCCCAAGTATGAAATAGAGCTTTTACTGTATTTTCCATTCATGAAATAGAGCTTTTACTGTATTTCCTATTCATGAAATAGAGCTTTTACTGTATTTCCTATTCATGAAATAGAACTTTACTGTATTTCTCTTTTATGAAATAGAGCTCAACTGTATTTTACAAGTATGAAATAGAGCTTTTACTGTATTTCCCATTTATGCAATAGAGCTCTACTGTATTTCCCAAGTATCAAATAGAGCTTTTACTGTATTTCCCATTATGAAATAGAGCTTTTAATGTATTTCCCATTCATGAAATAGAGCTTTTACTGTATTTCCCATTATGAAATAGAGCTTTTACTGTATTTCCCATTCATGAAATAGAGCTTTTACTGTATTTCCCATTTATGAAATAGAACTTTTACTGTATTTCCCATTCATGAAATAGAGCTTTTACTGTATTTCCCAAGTATGAAATGGAGCTCTACTGTATTTTCCATTTATGATATAGAGCTTTTACTGTATTTCCCATTTATGAAATAGAGTTCTACTGTATTTCCCAAGTATGAAATAGAGGATTTACTGTAATTACCATTATCAAATACAGCTTTACTGTATTTCCCATTCATGAAATAGAGCTTTAACTGTATTTCCCATTATCAAATAGAACTTTTACTGTATTTTCCATTATGAAATGGAGCTTTTACTGTATTTCCCATTCATGAAATAGAGCTTTTACTGTATTTCCCATTATGAAATAGAGCTTTTACTTTATTTCCCATTCATGAAATAGAGCTTTTACTGTATTTCCCAAGTATGAAATAGAGCTTTTACTGTATTTCCAATTCATGAAATTGAGCTTTTACTGTATTTCCCATTCATGAAATAGTGCTTTTACTGTATTTCCAATTTATGAAAAAGAACTTTTACTGTATTTCCCATTAATGAAATACAGCTTTTACTGTATTTCCCATTAGGAAATAAAGCTTTTTTTGTATTTCCCATTCATGAAATAGAGCTTTTACTGTATTTCCCATTATGAAGTAGAACTTTTACTTTATTTCCCATTCATGAAATAGAGCTTTTACTGTATTTCCCATTTATGAAATAGAGCTTTTACTGTGTTTCCCATTATGAAATAGAACTTTTACTGTATTTCCCATTATGAAATAGAGCTGTTACTGTATTTCCCATTCATGAAATAGAGCTTTTACTGTATTTCACATTATGAAATAGAGCTTATACTGTATTTCCCGTTTATGAAATACAGCTTTTGCTGTATTTCCCGTTCATGAGATAAAGCTTTTACTGTGTTTCCCATTATGCAATAGAGCTTTTACCGTATTTCCCATTCATGAAATACAGCTTTTACTTTATTTCCCATTATGAAATAAAGCTTCTTTTGTATTTCCCATTCATGAAATAGAGCTTTTACTGTATTTCCCATTTATGAAAAAGAACTTTTACTGTATTTCCCAATTATGAAAAAGAGCTTTTACCGTATTTCCCATTCATGAAAAACAGCTTTTACTGTATTTCCCATTCATGCAATAGAGCTTTTACTGTATTTCCCATTATGAAATAGAGCTTTTACTGTATTTCACAAGTATGAAATAGAGCTTTTACTGTATTTTCCATTTATGAAATAGAGCTCTACTGTATTTCCCAAGTATGAAATAGAGCTTTTACTGTATTTCCCATTCATGAAATAGAGCTTTTACTGTATTTCCCCTTTATGAAATAGAGCTTTTACTGTATTTCCCATTATGAAATAAGGCTTTTTCTGTATTTTCCATCTATGAAATAGAGCTCTACTGTATTTACAAAGTATGAAATAGAGCTTTTACTGTATTTCCCATTTATGAAATAGAGCTTTTACTGTATTTCCCATTCATGAAATGGAACTTTTACTGTATTTCTCTTTTATGAAATAGAGCTCAACTGTATTTTCCAAGTATGAAATAGAGCTCTACTGTATTTCCCAAGTATGAAATAGAGCTTTTACTGTATTTCCCATTATGAAATAGAGCTTTTACTGTATTTCCCATTCATGAAATAGAGCTTTTACTGTATTTCCCATTTATGAAATAGAACTTTTACTGTATTTCTCATTTATGAGATACAGCTTTTACTGTATTTCCCATTATGAAATAGAGCTTTTACTGTATTTCCCATTCATGAAATAGAGCTTTTACTGTATTTCCCAAGTATGAAATAGAGCTCTACTGTATTTTCCATTTATGATATAGAGCTTTTACTGTATTTCCCATTTATGAAATAGAGTTCTACTGTATTTCCCAAGTATGAAATAGAGGTTTTACTGTAATTACCATTATCAAATATAGCTTTACTGTATTTCCCATTCATGAAATAGAGCTTTAACTGTATTTCCCATTATCAAATAGAACTTTTACTGTATTTTCCATTATGAAATGGAGCTTTTACTGTATTTCCCATTCATGAAATAGAGCTTTTACTGTATTTCCCATTATCAAATAGAACTTTTACTGTATTTCCCATTCATGAAATAGAGCTTTTACTGTATTTCCCATTCATGAAATAGAGCTTTTACTGTATTTCCCATTCATGAAATAGAGCTTTTACTGTATTTCCCACTATGAAATGAGCTTTTACTGTATTTCCCATTATGAAATAGAGCTTTTACTGTATTTCCCATTCATGAAATAGAGCTCAACTTTATTTTCCAAGTATGAAATAGAGCTTTTACTGTATTTCCCATTTATGCAGTAGAGCTATACTGTATTTCCCAAGTATGAAATAGAGCTTTTTCTGTATTTCCCATTCATGAAATAGAGCTTTTACTGTATTTCCCATTCATGAAATAGAACTTTACTGTATTTCTCTTTTATGAAATAGAGCTCAACTGTATTTTCCAAGTATGAAATAGAGCTTTTACCGTATTTCCCATTTATGCAATAGAGCTCTACTGTATTTCCCAAGTATCAAATAGAGCTTTTACTGTATTTCCCATTAAGAAATAGAGCTTTTACTGTATTTCCCATTCATGAAATAGAGCTTTTACTCTATTTCCCATTTATGAAATAGAACTTTTACTGTATTTCCCATTCATGAAATAGAGCTTTTACTGTATTTCCCATTATGAAATAGAGCTTTTACTGTATTTCCCATTGATGAAATAGAGCTTTTACTGTATTTCCCATTTATGAAATAGAACTTTTACTGTATTTCCCATTCATGAAATAGAGCTTTTACTGTATTTCCCAAGTATGAAATGGAGCTCTACTGTATTTTCCATTTATGATATAGAGCTTTTACTGTATTTCCCATTTATGAAATAGAGTTCTACTGTATTTCCCAAGTATGAAATAGAGGTTTTACTGTAATTACCAATATCAAATAGAGCTTTACTGTATTTCCCATTCATGAAATAGAGCTTTAACTGTATTTCCCATTATGAAATAGAGCTTTTACTGTATTTTCCATTTATGAAATAAAGCTTTTACTGTATTTCCAATTTATGAAATAGAACTTTTACTGTATTTCCCATTTATGAAATAGAACTGTTCTGTATTTCCATGTATGCAATAAAGCTTTTACTGTATTTCCCATTATGAAATAGAGCTTTTACTGTATTTCAAATTCATGCAATAGAGCGTTTATTGTATTTCCCATTCATGAAATAGAGCTTTTACTGTATTTCCCATTATGAAATAGAAATTTTTACTGTATTTCACATTGATGAAAT
This sequence comes from Potamilus streckersoni, assembly GCA_016746295.1. Classification (NCBI taxonomy): domain Eukaryota; kingdom Metazoa; phylum Mollusca; class Bivalvia; order Unionida; family Unionidae; genus Potamilus; species Potamilus streckersoni. The sequence continues at coordinate 582,863 of JAEAOA010002192.1, read as the reverse complement.
AGAGCTCTTCTGTATTTCCAAGTATGCAATAAAGCTTTTACTGTATTTCTCATTCATGAAATAGAGCTTTTACTCTATTTCCCATTTATAAATTAGAACTTTTACTGTATTTCCCTATTATTAAATAGAGCTTTTACTGTATTTCCCATTTATGAAATAGAGCTCTGCTGTATTTCCCAAGTATGGAATAGAGCTTTTACTGTATTTCCCATTCATGAAATAGAGCTTTTACTGTATTTCCCAAGTATGAAATAGAGCTCTACGGTATTTCCCATTTTAAAATATAGCTTTCACTGTATTTCCCATTCATGAAATAGAGCTTTTACTGTATTTCCCATTAATGAAATAGAGCTTTTACTGTATTTCCCATTATGAAATGGAACATTTACCGTATTTCCCAAGTCTGAAGTAGAGCTCTACTGTATTTCCCATTATGAAATAGAGCTTTTACTGTATTTCCCAAGTATGAAATAGAGCTCTACTGTATTTCCCAAGTATACAATAGAGCTTTTACTGTATTTCCCATTTATGAAATAGAGCTTTTGCTGTATTTCTCATTCATGAAATAGAGCTTTTGCTGTATTTCCCAAGTATGAAATAGAGCTTTTACTGTATTTCCCATTATGAAATAGAGCTTTTACTGTATTTCCCATTTATGAAATAGAGCTCTACTCTATTTCCCAAGTATGAAATAGAGCTTTTACTCTATTTCCCATTTATGAAATTAAGCTCTACCGTATTTCCCAAATATGAAATAGAGTTATACTGTTTTTCCCATTTATGAAATACAGCTTTTACTGTATTTCCCATTTATGAAATACAGCTTTTACTGAATTTCCCATTCATGATATAGAGCTTTTACTGTGTTTCCCATTATGAAATAGAGCTTTTACTGTATTTCCCATTCATGAAATAGAGCTTTTACTGTATTTCCCATTTATGAAATACAGCTTTTACTGTATTTTCCATTTATGAAATACAGCTTGTACTGTATTTCCCATTTATGAAATACAGCTTTTACCGTATTTCCCATTTATGAAATACAGCTTTTACTGTATTTCCCATTTATGAAATACAGCTTTTACCGTATTTCCCATTTATGAAATACAGTTTTTACTGTATTTCCCATTTATGAAATACAGCTTTTACTGTATTTCCCATTTATGAAATACAGCTTTTACTGAATTTCCCATTTATGAAATCCAGCTTTTACTCAAATTCCCATTCATGAAATAGAGCTTTTACTCAAATTGCCATTTATGTACTAGAGCTTTACTGTATTGACCATGGATGAAACAGGTTGTTACTGTTTTTCCTATACATAATTGTTGCTATATTTTACATTTATCAAATAGAGTTGTTACTGTGTTTCCCATTCATGAAATCAATCCAAATTGTTTTTAAAACTATTATATTTCACACTTATAATTGATATGGTCTTGCTGCAAGAATGAGTCGAAATGAATTCGGTAGAATACTTTGCCGTTAAATTATTTGAAGTGGATTACAAACAGTTACATTTTATGATTACGACCACAAATGATTTGATAGTGTGTGAGTGTGTGTCTTTGTGTGTGTGTGTGTGTGTGTGTGTGTGTGTGTGTGTGTGTAAGATTTGGATTTTAAATATAGTTTTAACAATTTTTCCAGTCATTTTGCATTCGAGGCAGACGTTCTAATCACTCAGGCCACAGGAGCGGTCAATGATTTAATAGAATATAAAACTTCTATGTTTGTCACCTTCTAGCTGTTTCAATTTGAAAAGTAAATACAGCCATCAAATTTCATGACTTTGGTCACTGGCCAGCTTTTGCCTACAGCTAGAAATACCTTTCAATTACAGCATGCCACTTAGCTATAGGACTACTCAGCGGTCACATGGAATTTCGTAAATAGGATACAATTCAGTACGATATGTCTCTGTATCTATGAGTGTCTAACGTACATTGCCCAAAGTAATCGTCTGCTTACATATGGATATATAGCGTACTGTGCCAAAATAATTGTCTGCTTATCAGTGAGTATCTAGCGTACTTTGCACATAGTAATCATCTATTTATGTGTGTCTAGTGTCCTTTGCCCAGAGCAATTATCTATTTATTTATGTGTCTAGTGTCCTTTGCCCAGAGTAATTATCTATTTATCTATGTGTGTCTAGTGTACTTTGCCCAGAGTAATTATCTATTTATTTTTGTGTGTCTAGTGTACTTTGCTCAAAGTAATCATCTGCGTATATATGTGTCTAGCATATTTGCCCAGAGTAATCGTTTGAGTATCTATGATTTTCTAGCGTACTTTGTCCAAAGTAATTCTGTCGCTGGATAAATCTAAGTTTATTATCTTTGATAACTCTCTTTTCTGGAAGCATCTCTCCACAGATGTAGCAGTTAACATTCAAAATTAAACATTGCACAAATTTGGCTTTGAGTGGACCTTTTTCTCCATCACCTCCAGAGAAACATATGTGTCCATCAGACGTATGAAGGATGTCTAAAGAGCAAAGAATATCAATTATTTTAAGGAAATTATTTTCTTATTTTCTTTCTAAATAGCTTTTTTAAGCAACCATTTGCGCGAATTGGTTGAGGACACTCAACCCGTTCACTATTTTGAAGCAGAAAGGACACATTATATCAAGTATATGTTCTCGTTCACACTTCATGTACAGGCTGACGTATCGGCGATGATGTAAGGGCACGGGATATTCCTGCGTTGAAATCATATGGATATAGTAAATGATATCTAATGTGGAATTGTTGCAGATCAGGCAAACCTGGCTTTTGCAGAACCTACAAAACCCATTTAAAATTATAAATCTGAAATGTTTGGACAGTGAGTAATTTTTGTTTCTTATATACTTAAAAAAGTTATTTGTATTAGATATATTTTTTATATGTCCATGATCCTGATTTTAAATCCATGTTCTTGTTACATAACTTTAGTGTGCATATTTCTCTGTAGCATTCTGGTAGGCAGTTACTCTCCCATCGCCATTCAAATTTCAGGATTGTAACTAAATAAGAAAAAAAAATTGTGGCTACTGTTGCCAGTTTGAGAACTTGAATGGATTATGCATTTTCAGATGTTTATTTATTTCACCATTCAAATTTTGGATACTATTCATCTAAATTCATCAACCTGTTGATCAAGATACATCTTTAGAAACACCGCTTTAACATATTAAAACTTAATGATTTTGTCACTCTTGATCGATGCTTGATCAACTTTGAAAAACAATGCATTTTATCTTTAAAAACAGTATTTGCCACTGGAAGCCCTTCGTTTGTCTTCCCAGTACTACACGCCCATGTTAATGTAGGTGATTGTGTCATATTTTCCTTACTATAGGTTTTGTCAGTCTATCTCTAACTCTAATCAAGCGTTGAAAAAAGAGTCATTTCCATTACTGTGCTACGCTATCGCCACAAAATATAAACTGTGGCCTAGATTTACGCAAGATTGGCCTAATAACAAAACGCATGTTGTTAGTAAATATCATCTGAATCCTCAGACCAACAGTCATGAACCATCTTATTGCTTCCTGACTTTGAACTATCGCCGCTAAGTATATATATATATCTGGAGATTTACGGTCCAATTTTGCATATTGTTCCATCGTCGGCTAGACTGTCAGTTGTTGTTGTTGTTGTTGGGCTTGACGCCATTTTTCAGCACACGATAGGCTATTCATGGCGGCCAGTATTAATGGTGGAGGAAGAAACCGGGAAATCACCGGAAAGAACCACCGACCCACGAGAAGCTACTGGCAAGCTTTCTTACATATCTACATTAGCCGAATCCTAGACTCGAACACACGCAGACAGAGGTGAGATGGCAGTGATCCGTAACAGACAGCGCTTTAGACCACTCGGCCACTCGGGGCCCCTAGGCTAGACTGTCAGACAAGTATGTTTGTTAAGAGCTGTTTTACATATATTACAAATACACAAGAAATTGAATAGGAAATCCTTTTGTTTTGCCTCTGTCCCAAAACAAAATTATTTATTTTCCGTTTCAATCATGTTGATTAACAGAAATGTGAAAACAAACTTTGATAATAATACTAGCAATTGACCAAATTAGGTCACAGCGACTTATTATAGACACGATGTTGTGTACTTCTCAAAAGTTATCCTCTCGTAAAACATCATCAATATTTGACCTAGAATGAACATTTATTAAAAGCAATTTGCATGAGTTATTTTGATCTTGATTCAAGATGAAAGCTTAAACATTATATTTCATGCCCCAGCAGAGAAATCATCTGCAATATTAAACTGAAATATCGTGGAAGCTTTAAAAAATCACAAATTAGGAAAAGTAGGTCACAGTGATTAACTTGACTTTTTAAATGTCTCAGACTGTAAGCAGACATTGGTCTTCTTTAACATGGTGCTGCTAAAACTGAATATAGTCAAGCATATGACACACTAAATGTAGACTATAGTGATGGTGACGATATATTTATTCCCAAGAAACGAGGAATATTAGAGTGTAATAGCAGTCTGTTCGAACATTATGAATAGGGGAATGAAACTCACTGCAAGCATCATTTAGGAAACAGTGTCATACATCCTGATGATGGTACAATTGTATTCCCTGGGAGCACATTCGAATGAATCGGCACTCTGTTCAAAGGGCAAGCATAAGGTTAGCCATAAAGCCTAGTAATAATGGTACGGTTGTATGGGAATGGGAACATTTTAAAATAAATCAGCTCTGTTAAAAACTCTGTCATGTCACAAGAAAAGCCAATGAAAGCTTAATTTTGAAAATATTGTCTTATAAAAGAGTTTTGCAACAAAGCTATATGCTTCTGAACGGGAGGTGACTGTCACTTGCTTTGGGTATAGGAGAAAAGTATTTCTTTGGGTGGATACAAGTTCGATTCTGCAAAATTTATATATATATATATATATATATATATATATATATATATATATATATATATATATATATACATACGAGGCAGCTAAATTACTTTACATGAACCACACATTTAAAACTGGGATTGAATTGCATTCATTTGGCAGAGACATTTCTAAAAGACAAAACAGGTCTCCATCCCACCATGATAATATATTTTTGGTATACTAGTACTTGATACATGAAAACAAAAAAAGGAGGATGAAGTAATGAGAACGTTAAAAGCAGCGAGACCTGATTTTGCAGGTAAATGGGAAACACTGTGCCTAGAAATAAAGTATATGAAAATATCCTATAATAACATGAAATCTGATAAAGTTATATGCATGCTAACATGCAAACCTAGTCTGCATCAAGTAGTTTTATTATTGGATTAAATGATCATGGTTGGGTATTTATCGATGTGTAAATTTTACCTAATCACTCACAAAGTAAATAAGTCCGAATTCCTTCATGTTAACTTTGTGAGTGATTAGGTAAAATTTACACATCGGTAAATACCCAACCTTATAATTTCAATTCACTTTCTTTCTAACATCAGATTGGCACTTTTAATCAACAAAACATTCACTTTTATGTAGATCGAAGTTTTCTTTCATTAGCTTCTTAATTGCGATATAATACATAGCCTTATCTTAGCTAACCATAATTTGTCGATCCTTTATACAGTAACAAGAGGTAGAATGTCATAGCGGGTCATGCCAGTGATATATTGTTATGATCATTTTTTTAATATATAAAAGATGGTTGTTGTGGTTGAAACGGGATGTTCCTTTTTTTGAAAAATACTTTTACGCATGGCACGTGCTGTTATAGCAAAGTTGTTTTTGCTTTCTACGCATTTCGATCTTTAAAGATTAGAATCGTGTCCATTTTTGAGATCCCTTCTTTCACAATTGACCTTGACCTTTAACAACCGCTGCTGTAATATATGTCAAGGTGAAATGCAATAATTTCCGAAGATTGTCTTGTAAAGCCTACCACATGCCTTCGTCGGCAAAAAAAGATGAGTGTTGGAATTATCTCCCCCTAAATTAACAGATTTTGGTTTAAAAACAAAGCCACATTCAAAATGTTACTAAATGCGTACAAACTTAAAAATTTAGGGTAATGTCTATAAAACCTATACTTGGGTCATCTACATATTATTAGAAAACATGCTTACTACATCGTATTTGTCAAACTTAAGTGGTTGTTGATTAACTATGCAAGAAAGTTTTTCAAAAGATAAGTTTCGTTATAAACTTTAGATAGGTGCGCAAAATTAAAAAATAAGTCACCAGACCGTAAATAGATCTTAGGACATACTCTATACATCTAAATATCTGATCTGACCTGGTCTGACTAGATAGTTTGCTTTAGGGGGTGGGTGGTGGAAGAGACGTATGTTGATAACATGCTTACAATGTAAATACAAACAAGCTAAAGTATGGTTTAAAGAAATGGAACAAATAACGATAATGACTAGAAATTCTAATCCGATCATCAATATATCACAAATATGTTTATTAAATTCAATTTTGTTTACCTCAATTGATTTTAGCTTGATTTTTTTTTTACAAGGTTTGTGTTAAACCCAGGGTCCAAAATGTTTACAAATGTGCAAAAGATGAAAAATTGCCAAAAAGAAATTAAAATCAAATCAGGTTATTTCAATATAATTTAAGCGTGTCTAGCTAATCCCATTTGTCAACCTGAAGTGTTTTTTTTCTTATTGTTTTTTACACGGCTTTTGCAAAAGATGTTTGAGCAAAACAAAGTTTAATATGTCTACAAATAATTTTAAAGGGTCACTTACAAAAAGCTAACATGGACTTTAATACCATTGAAAATATAAAATATTCAGCCTCGTATTGTCTGACTTAATAGATCATAAAATATCTTGCTAATAATTTATGGTGTGACATCCGGAGTGATGAATGGCCTGTTAAAAAGCAATTTGTCTCATTCCTTCGGTAGACAGCTGAATTATACATAATGTCTACTGACATATGACATTGAAATATAAATATTTCATCTCTACATTTAACAACAGTAAAAGTCATACAGGTCATGTAATTGCATTTACCCATCTCAAATTTGAACATAAATTATTATTTTACAATTTAATATTAATTTTATTTAACCAAAATCTAAAACGCTATTCGTTTCGGATCACTGCCATCTCGTGGTTCTTTTCTGGTTTTTTCCCGCGTTCTTCCTCTACCATTGATACTGACCGCCATGTATAGCCTATCGTGTGCTGCAAAATGGCGTTAAATCCTAAAATAACAACAAGAACAACAACGTTTATTCAATCATGATAATTGAATGTTCTGCATCTTAAAGCCCCATTGCCACCGTTACATGTAAAATGTCGTACGCCATACAAAATTCTTGAAAGATATTGGTCCCAAATATTCTTTTTACTCCATGAAAACCAAATAATATAGACATTCTATCACAGTATGAACTTCTAATTTCTCCCTCGAATAGTAAAACTCTGCCATTGTGCACACGTGTACGAGTTAATCCGATCGTAATCGGCGACATCCATGAGTCAACGGATTTCAGTCGAAAGCTGGAACACAAGATTTGTTGAAGTCACCGTTGTAAACATAAGAAGCCAACGCATCGCTATATCAGATTGCATTCAGCCCAAGTTCACCCTTTAAAGTATTCCAATGCCCCATCTGATCTCCAATATTAATCCGAGTTTTATTTTCATCTAATGAATGATTTTTATTCTCAGATCCGCTTAACAAATGTGGGTTTGCCTCTCCTCATTCCCTCTCGAATCAATTTGTCAGCCGCGTGCGAATGTTGTTGTCATTAAATTAGTCACTAACGGAATTTGTCGAATGTATCACATCACTCTTTCGGAACACTCCCGAAAACGAACGGAATTGCAAGCGACTCCATTGACTGAATCAAGGGATGACACCTCTTAATTATAAATTGAATATGTGAACGTCGATTGAACCTAACATCTTTTATGCAACAAATCATTTCTTCCTTCCAAATTTAGCTGCACTGGAAAAGTAGTGAAATTTATGATATATACGGCGGCATTGAGGCTATAACGGTCAAGACTCTACCAAACGAAAATTATCAATCACTATGGACTTTTACAATAGGTACTGATATTGGTCCAGAAAAGAACATGCCGAGACTAATCGTCACAGTAAAGAATACAACAAATTTATTTATCAACATGCGTAGCATGTTACATATTTCCTTGAATGGGAGGGTGGTGATGTTAAATGAAAACACGTTAAATGAACTTCTTTGTTTTTATTCGGATAAATTCAGAAAAAGTTATATCCACTAGTCCAAAAATAAGAAAAAGATAAAATATGTATGAACGTAGCATGCTCCTCTGTTTTGATGAATATGGTCAATGTATTTGTTATTAGATTGGGTTTCCTGAAACTTAAGGTAGTTTTAGATCAGTATGAACTGGATTCTTTTGTATGGACTGGATTCTTTTGATCTTCTTTGCTAAACTGTGTACATTTAGCAACATTCAGTAAAATGAAGAATGAAACACAGATTCTTAAATTTCCTTCAGCGAGACAGCATTCGAGTGAATACTGCTCCACAAAATGATGGAATCAATTTCAGTAGAAAAGGTTAAGATTAATGTGTGCTTCTCACCTGCAAATGTTGAAGGTAATTCATCATACTGTTTATAAAGGAAATAATGATATACATTCTTCAGTTAAGAATATTTAGACATAATGAGCTTAGATTAGTTTATATGTTTTGATAACAGAACGTATGTCAGAAGTGAGGAGATGTGTGATCCCCACATTTATTGTGTTTTGGTTATCGTTATCTAGGTGATGATCGACCATCATTGTATTGACCCGGTCGAGTAAACAATCAAATCAAATATCACATTAATGGCTTGAATAGCAGAGATATAAAAAAGAACAAGACGATAGTCTGTATGTAAAATATAGCAATGCCATATATTACATAAACATAATGAAATTAAACATGACATTTTAATGATTCGCTTTCTCTTAGAAATATAATTACAAAATTCTTTCGAAAATCAATTAGCCATTCTGTTACACTGATTAAGCAAATTTCATCATATCCGTTCTCAAATTTCCGGGCATGTCTGCAACACCCGGTTGTTTCCGAGCTTTTCCAAATCATTTGTAGCGATAGGTCTCTCTCTCTCTCTCTCTCTCTCTCTCTCTCTCTCTCTCTCTCTCTCTCTCTCTCTCTCTCTCTCTCTCTCTCTCTCTCTCTCTCTCTCTCTCTCTCTCTCTCTCTCTCTCTCTCTCATCAATCGTCTTGGCCGTGGTCTTTGCACTTTTTCACTGTACACTACAGGTACGGAGCTATTTTTCTTCAAATAAATATAACATCCAACCTGAATAAATGTCAAGTTTTTCCCTTCTGGGATCAAACAATACGCACACTTTTTACGTGAAGATGGTGTTCTATCGTAATTCAGCAGAACTGAGCAATTTACCACTCCCATTGAAGTCAGAAGAATTCTCTCTAGACCGCCCTTATTAATAATTATTTTTGAAAACACCATTTGATGACACCTATTTAAATGGCCCTTAAATTCCTAACATTTGCTGTCTTGTCTCAGCTGTTTGACATTTAAGTTAACATTGGCCTCTTTCATGTGCCTGACCGTTGTCGAACGGAGTCTAATTAGACTTCATTCATGCCTCCTCCATTAAGAGCCGCCAAATAATTGCGAGCCAAGAACATACGGCAATCGTAATGGTTACGTGTCATACTGACCACGACGGAATGTACTGCGAATTTTGTCTACAAAATTTTTCACCATTATAACTTAAAAGGAATTCAAATTCTAACATGCAAGAATATAGGTATTAACGTCATTTAAAATGTTACCGCACAGACTTTTCTATCATAGTTTATCGTTCTGTTTATGGCAATCAACAAATACAATGGATACACATTTTTGACTACAGATCACTGTCAGTAGGTTCTAAAAATCAAAAGGTTATTAAACGAAATAATAAATGAGTTTGACTGGAAATATCTAATGATGAAGGAGATGCCCTGTTACGAAGGCTGATCATGGGCTGCATATAGAACAATAGACAACATTACGTTTATAGCAGTGTACAATGAGTGGCTGAGTGGTCTAAAGCGCTTGCCTTTACCGATCACTTCCATTTAACCTCTGTCCACGTAGGTTCGAGTCTCAGGATCGGACAATGTGGTTATGTGAGAAAGTTGCCACTAGGTTCCCGTGGGTCTGTAGTTCTTACAGGAGTTTTCCTGGGTTCTTCCTCGACTAGTTACACTGGCCGCTATACATAGCCTATTTTACGCTGAGAAATGGAGTTAAACACCAAAACAACAACCTTTACTAAGTTCAGTTGGGCAAGACTGGTGTGAACACAAAACATGATGATCTCAAACTATTGAGTATTCATATATAGAATTATTTTAAATATAATATAATGTCCATTCACAAACATTAAATAAAGTCTGATTTCATAGATATATAAATAACATCAGATAAGTATGCTATATTTAATTGCAATTTTCAATGAATGTGTTAAACATGGGTAAATGAAAAACTTCGACTAAATGTATTTCAATGCACATGACTGTTCGGGTGGGTGAGGGTAATTGGTGTTATCCATTCATTGGCAGTGATTAAAACGAATAAATCAGCGAGTTACTTTAAGTGATGAATTGTGGAAATGGGAAAGACTGAATAGTTTATCGGAGAATAAAAGCAACATAACGAATTCATATTACAATATTGGTAATGAGTGTAAAATGGCACCATTTAGCCACATCTTGGGCTCGTTGAATCATCTAAACAAAGCTGGTGGTTCAAAGATATTAGTTGCTCCCAGCCGAGTCACTATATTGCTAAAAGACATTTAATACATGTTAAAATGTTCAAATGTTATATAATGTTATCCTTTTACGCAGTAATCAAATTCGAAATCGTTCACAAATTAAGCGACGTTGTCAAACAATATGCTGTCTATATTTTATATCAATGGTTCTATATGAGCATTCGGTTTCTGCCGTTAATACGCAGGTTTTATTATTTGTAATTCAAAACATGATATTTTTTTTTAGACTGATGAACAAACGTGCGATTGAAACGTCTTTCCTTGTACCAATAACAACTTTATTGTACTGGTTATCTTGCCCTTTATTCACATTTTAGTATAGTTAATAAGGAACGTAAGCCAGTCTGCCATTATTTTAAAATGGACTCGTTATTACTTTCAGTTTAGCACCTGCGAATGTATCCCCAGTGTGTTTTAAGAGCATTTTTTTGTCTTGTTTTTGTGGTGATATAAGAGCTGAATTTAAACATTTTTGATATTAATTAAAGGTATTCGTAATGTAATTCAAATTCTTTAGAATATGAGCATTGTGGTGTGGTTGTCTGTGAGTATTTCTGTGACTGTGAACAGTAAGTAATGAGGCATTGATGGTGATCCAGAAGTGAAATCTGTGACCCATTGCACTCTGATTTATTTATAGTCCAGCCCCTCAAAAACATGCTGGATAAACTATGACAAGTATAAATTATCACTTTTTCAGATTAACAAATAGTGGTTTTGGTTTTGGAATTGCCACCTTAGCTGGGAAAACCTAATAAAATGGCTATGCAGGAAACATTTTTTTTTTACAATAAGGAGAATTGACACGAATGATGGACCGTTCTTAGAATATAAGCACAGAGAAGGAGCACAGGAAGTAGATACCATCTTCTTCTTCATCACCATCTTCCAGTTAAATATGCTTGTCCCATAGACACACTCAATCATTCCACCTGTACCTACAATACCAGAAATTCTAGCAACTTTATCAGCAATATATCTCATACACCAGGCAGAGGCGCTAAATAGAGTGATGTGATGTAATTATGATTTTTAACGTAGCTTTAACAATTTTTCAGTCATATCGATCTACAGTATGACAGTTTATAGTGATGTCTAGCACTGCCGCAGACATGTAGCATGATGTCCCACCTAGTCACATTATCCTGACACCAGGCCGACCAGTCCTAACACTAACCTCTTAATGCTGAGCGCCAAACGAGGTAGCTGTTAGTACCATTTTTGTAAGTCTGTGGTATGGCTCGACCGGGGATCGAACCCACGACCTCCCGCATCCGAGGCGGACGCTCTAAATAGATGTGGAAACAGTTATTTTCCGTCAGATCTGTGTACATTAACGCTAAATTTGGCATTATGTTCATTGGTACCGTCATGATCTTCTGTCTTTGAGCAGATGCCCAGATGTGTAATGTCCTCAGTCCTGATATCATTATGACCTAATTGGCGAAGGTCACCAGAGGTCATACTAATATAGAGCATTGTTGTTGATATATTTATTCATTCCACAAGACTGCATCCTCATATATGAGAGAGTAAGGAGGTTGAACCCTACATCTGTATATTTATTATAAAGTTTATCCGTTCAGCACTGTTGAAAATGAACAGATGGTTAAAATGGTATTAAAATTTAATCATGAAAACAGTTTCGTCAACAGTCATTGTTGGAGGAAATGAGGACGAGTCGTCTCCCTTCGATTGCACTTTATACACTTCAGTTGTTAATATGATAAACATATAAGACAGTTTTTCCTTTTCTTTCTTTCTTTCTTTCTTTCTTTCTTTCTTTCTTTCTTTCTTTCTTTCTTTCTTTCTATCTTTGAAAATGGTCCCTATAATTGGTAAACAATAATTTCTTAACTACAGTTTGTGCCATTCAATTCTGTAACGGGGCATCGAGCTTGGCAAAAGGTAACAAAAGGGAATCTTTGATAATAAACTCCTGGAGCAAGTCAACTGTGGCATCTGAAGATTAAAGATGTTTCTAATTTAAAATAATCATGATGATGTGAAATTTTAAATTAATCCAATGGTATCTCCTACTGTTTCATGTTTCAATTTTCATAACAAAACAAAGTCTTAATAAATTCCATCTGTAAACTCTTTCAAATTTTAATACTAATGTTTAAATTATTACCACATGTAGTAGCTTATTATTATTATTATTATTATTATTATTATTATTATTATTATTATTATTATTATTATTATTGATTGGTTGATTCACACATTGATTGATTCATTGATTCATTCGTTCATTCTATTGTGATCAAGGAACATTTTTATATATCTTTTATGAAATATTCATATTTCGTATTGATTTTAATATTGGGTGGCAAAAATTGCAATTATACTATAATTATACACATTTGAAGACAGTGCCATAGAAATAACTGAATGATAATATCAAAACTATCTCTAATAATCCAGATCAAAGGGAAATGCAACATCTTATTTTTTTTTTATAAGACCGCATTTTCTTTTGAGTATTTCCCTTTCATACAGAGTGTGAAGGACTCACGGTACTTATTAGTTCCCATTGTAAACCAATGCAAACACCATGATGTAAAAAATTCAATAACTTTAAATTTCTGATTGTTCATATCAGATATATATATTTATCCGTACAGACACATCATTGATGAGAGTTTCTTTGAGGAGAAAACCATATGAACCGTGGCATTTTGTGGATCTACATGTGTGTCGAGACATGCGCTTTCAAAACCGAGGCATTTTGTGGATCTACATGTGTGTCGAGACATGCGCTTTCAAAACCGAGCAAAGATTCATGTGCTGATTTGAGTAATAAGTCTTGCAAAATAAAGTCCGTAAAGCGGCTAGAATTTTATCAATAAAACAAATGTGTTTTTTTCAGTTACAACAAGAATACACTATCAAAAGAATCTTTTTACTTAAATCTTGTTTTCATTATCAAACAATCCTGGTCAGTCAAAACAATATATACTTTATTTATCTTTACCATTTATAGACCTGTTCCCTTCTTCCATGTCATTAGTACTTAGAGTCCTGAAGCTTTGACTAACGCACAGGGGGAACAAAACTAATTCTTTAGTTGCAGTGATCGCTCATTTTGATTGGATTCCCACGTGTTTTATAATAATGTTTTAAAATTATATTTCAGTCTGTGATAAGAAAAGTAATGTATGGTCTTGTGGAAGTTCTCGCTTACAAATGGGCAGAGAGTTCTGGAAAATGTTGCGAAACATGTTTGAGCTGCGAGGAACGTGCGTGGCCAACGTACATATGCAGACAATACAGTTTGTACAACAATATTTTTACAGTTAAAGCTTTCCTCAGTTAATATGAAAACTTTTTCTTTATCCTTGTAACATTTATCAAGTGAAGAACCTAAATGTGTATATAAATTAACACTGATGAATAATGTCACACGACTGCAAACGCTTTCACGCGCAATATATTTACTGAATATTAATTATTCATAGAGATGCAGTCTTTGTTATGGGCATCATCAGGTAATATATGATAAAAATGGCCTACCAATTTAAAGTATATCATGTAGAAAATATTCAAAACGTTAATTTTTCATTCATTTTGTAGAACTATTGTGTACATTAGAATTCTTTTCCACCAATGAAATTTACTCTTAACGGATTTTTTTTTTAACATTTAACTTGAAGATTAAAGAAGAGTTAAATTATGTAAAAGTTTCAGCAGTAAAACCGCTCTTGATTAGGGTTGAGTTAGCTACATTCGGAACATAATAGACAATTTCGTGGAGACTTCGGCGAACTTCGTAATTTGCTCGGAATTTTGATCACGTGGCGAGTGGTCAACTGACCGCAATATCCAATCGATAGCTGGTAGTTAAATAGTCTGGTCCCCTGCTTAGTATGCTCCCTAGTATAGTATAGCGGAGTGCATCGCAGGGAGCATACTAATCAGGGAACCAGACTAGTGGTCAAAACAAGGCGGAAAATTCAGCATTAGCATCAACTGTTCCAACTACTTCAGCTTCGTTTATAGAGTTGAAAAATGCCTATTCAACAGCGATGATGCCACAGATATTGATTAAATTTAATATTGGAACCATCCTGTCTTGTTTTATGGATTTTATAGCCATACGAGAGAGTAGCTATGAGCTGTTTACATCTGGGCATGTACATGCGAGTATGGAAACGGTGTCGATGTTAAAAATTTAATCCCTTTTTTTTTTTTTTTACCATAACACCGTATTTCATAAATCGAGTTTCGTTTACCAATAAAAGGAATTTTTCGTAAAAATCCGTAGTATAACAAACCTGGAATATTTTTCGACGGTAAAGCTGCAGAAGTCCCAGGCATTTAGCGGGCAGGTAGCGGGCATTTCTTAATTTGTTTTAATCTGATACGTCTAAACAACAATGTATGCCATTTTGTTCTGTACAGATGCCTACCAGCGTTTGATTGCCTGGAGTATAAAGTGACTCGGGAGGTTTTTCGGATAATTACGGAGCAACTCGGTTAAATCCAGTATGAAATGGGCTATAGTCTTTATCCAATGCGATTGAAATAATTAATTTTTGTTTCTTCTTATATCGTGCTATGATAAAGCTTGAGTTTGTTTCGATTCGTTTTAACTAGAAGGACAGCATGACGTTATTGTGGAACAAGCCGAATAGGCGATGGTGTGGAAGTATATTAATTGTATTGATATTTCAAGCAAAATGAACATTTAAAGTCACAACATGTTATCTATAAGATGAAAAAGATTTTGTTTCACTGAGTTAAAATTTCTAAATGAAGAAAGGCGTTTAAATACATATGATACTTCGTCAAACGCAGAAAAATAGGTAGTGCTTTCCAAGTGGACCCTAGTTCTGGTTCTGATATTTTCCCAGGCTGATTACAAGCGATTAGTACTAATCCGTAAACGTTGGGAAAGGATGTTGACTTATCATTTCGACAATCATTAGGAGAAAACGAGAATGAAAATGGGGATAGAGACAAAAGAATATTAATAACAATCTTAAAAAAAAAAAACAGTTGTCCTACTTTATGAACAACATAGATTTAGACTACTAGCACACCTTTCCATTAAGCATTTGCTTAATGCAAGATAAGAGGGGCAAATAAATCAGAAATAGACAAAACTGGTAATATTTGAAGGTAACGGAATGTTTCTTTCTTCCGTTGGCACCATTTTTAGATCAGCATTTTATTTTAGACCAATTCTTCTCGATAATATTGAATTAAAATAGGGATTTGATGTATTTGTTTTTCTATACAAGTACCAAAATACGCGGAGATCACGTGTCTACATTTGAATGCACAGTAATTTTTTTATAGATCTTTCCAGTAATTTTCATAATTTGTTTTATTTTCTCTTTTCTCGATCGTATTTAGGTGTACCATTAGTGATTTCACGTTATTACAATCTGAGAGGGTCACGATTTATTTCATAATCTATCACATAATCTATCACATAATCTGTCACATAATCTGTCACATAGTCTGTCACATAATCTGTCACAAAATCTACCACTAAAGTTGGTTATGTTTTAGTTTTGATTATTTAATATATGCCTTGATGTTTACGTTCCAGGGGTAGGTAACACTATTACCCATAATAACTATTGTAAGCGTCATCATGCTATTCGCAAACGATGCAATAAAAACGTATATTAAAACTAATAATGAGTTTTCGTGTATGCAAGATTCAAATCCATTTTTAAAATCTCCTCCTTACTTTGTTGGGCTGGGTTGTCCGTTTCGGTAATTTTTATCTAGAGGTGATCGTCGACGATATAAGTTGCCCGGAACGAGTAAATATCAAAATACAGTGAAACTTATGGTGGAATAGATAACGATTTGAGCAAATATATAGAACACAATAACACAAGCCACGTTTCATATAAAGACAAAATTTAATCAAAATTCATAATGAATTCATAAACAAAAGTAATAATGCGTTACGATCGAATATACACTTTTTCCTATTTTAATTAACTTATTCAAGGAATTTGAAAAACAAATATGATTATATCAATAACCGATCGGTTAAATGATAGAATTAATTCAACATCAAATCGAGTGAAAGATGGAAAACACTACTTTGTATCGATTCATAAATTGATGTCTTGATTCAGTCCGAATGCCACAGCGACTGTTCCTTTTGACTTCCTTGTTCCGGTAATTTTGGTCTTCTCTACTTTTTCCATTTTATTTTCCAAATTCTCATGTATCATGCTAAATTCGGCTCTTCCAACTTGGTGTTCACTATGGGTTTGTAATACGTGAGACGTTCCGTAGAGCTACCTCACCTTCCAAAATAACAAAAGAAGAACACTAAATCTTCTGTCACATTATACTGGGAGATATAGTTCTATCGGAATTCAAACAGATACCAATGTCTATCTAGTCTAACTGGCTATGACAAACCATACAAACATAATTTCACAAAATTAATGGTTCTGCTACTGGCTATTTCAACACACAACCGAGACATTAGTTCCAGACTAGTCTCAATTTTACAAATGAATGAATGAAATTCCTTACACAACGGTATTTATAACAAATACACATAATAAAGTCATTATCATACGTGACCTCATTAGGATCGGAGAATTCATAAGGATTCTCGTAATCTCAACTAAAATAAGGCATGACATTCTAGATATATATTTTTCTAAAAAAAAACATGGCATGAAATTCTAGATACATAACTTCCTAATAAAATCAAGACTATGCCATATCAAGAAAATTGATCTACGAATTAAAGCAAATAAATCCATGCAAATACAATCAAATGAATCAAGTAAGTCATCAAAGTAGTATCAACGAATTACATAAAAATTGATGCAGATAATTTGTGCTTTCAAGCTTTTGTGTCTCAAATTTTCCCAGACAATCGTTTCCCCTGGATGATTTTGCGAGTGAATTTACTTCTTAAACCAGTCGGAGACTCCTTACATTTGTTTTCTCTTGCAGAAAAGCATTGACTGATTTCAAGTTTCTTAATAGCACTTTTAAATTGAGTTTTCATGTGAAAGCACACACACCTCTTCACAGCGTGACCAATGCAAAAAAAATATTTCTAGCCTGAACTAAACTCAAACTACGTGCCTTTTTAATTTTCTGGAAATTTTGTAGATAAATGGGCAGATTGTGTCTCAAAAACAAGAGAAGTATTTGTTTTTCTACAGGACCTAGTCACCATAGTTTGGTCGAATTGATTCGATTTCATGAGATGAAGGAGCTTTGATAACCGTCCTACACAGTGTTGAATGATACCCCTCCCACACAATGTTCAATGATACCCCTTCCACACATTGTTCAATGATACCTCTCCCACACAGTGTTCAATGATACCCCTCCCACACACTATTCAATGATACCCCTTCTTTACAGTGTTGAATGACACCCCTCCCACACAGTGTTGAGTGATACCCCTCCCACACAATGTTCAATGATACCCATCCCACACAATGTTAAATGATACCCCTGCCACACAGTGTTAAGTAATACCCCTGCCACACAGTGTTAAATGATACCTCTCCCACACAGTGTTCAATGATAATCCTCCCACACAGTGTTCAATGATACCCCTCTCACACAGTGTGGAACGATACCCCTCCCATACAGTCTTGAATGATTCCCCTCCCACACAGTGTTGAATGATACCCCTTTCTTACAGTGTTCAATGATACCCCTCCCACACAGTGTGGAACGATACCCCTCCCATACAGTCTTGAATGATTCCCCTCCCACACAGTGTTCAATGATACCCCTCCCACACAGTGTTCAATGATACCCCTCCCATACAGTGTTGAACGATACCCCTCCCATACAGTCTTGAATGATTTTCATCCCACACAGTGTTGAATGATACCCTCCCGCACATTGTTGAATGATATCCCTCCCACACACTGTTGAATGATATCCCTCCCACACAGTGTTGAATGATACCCTCCCACACATTGTTGAATGATATCCCTCCCACACACTATTCAATGATACCCCTCCCACACAGTGTTCAATGATACCACTCCCACACAGTGTTGAATGATACCCCTCCCACACATTGTTGAATGATACCCCTTCTTTACAGTGTTGAATGATACCCCTCCCACACAGTGCTGAGTCTGGTTCATGTCTTATGTATTAACGTGTTATATAAATTTTGCAAATTGAGTTAAAACCAAGTACACACATTTCAGTCCTATTCTTACCGAAATCTCCATCTGGTGGCAGGGATGTTTCGATAAAAGTGAGAGGGACACCTAGAGAACAATTTGCTGAATCGAGACGACAGAGAACAGATTAGTTGGATTACTAAAATAAATGGAACACTAGAGACATTATGTATTTAAAAGCAAGAGGATAGCAACAAACTGAACTCTCCTGCATCCATCTGTCTTGTGTTCCTCGGCGTTTGGATTCTGCATGCAACGTCATGATCGCTGATGTAGTGTCCTAAAAGATAAACCGTATTTTATTGAATTCATGTTGATGCAAGAAGTAAAATATTTATACTTTTGTTATTAATGAGAAAGAATAAGTGCGATGCAATACAGTGAATATAATAATGTCCTGTGCGTATGTATAAGCTGGGTTTATCGACACGTCAGCACAGTAGTGGCGACATAGTGCATTTTGAAAATTATACAAACGTTATAAAGATGAACCCTTCCAAAACAATGCAAACACAATGATAAAAAAATTTCAAACAAATTTGAAAAAGTCTTAGATTTTCAATGTTGATACTTCATAAAAATAATTATAATTGAGTTCACATAGAATTTATTTTAACAAATTCTGTTTCAAGCGTTGGAAGTAGTATTCACTTAAGAAGAATGTTTGTGGTCAATTTAATCATGCTTTAGATATGCATCGAACACGCTATGCACAATGCCACCTCGACACAGCTATTCACCTTTAAGGTCGGGAAATAGTTTGATTCCGAGCACAGACAAAGCCATAATTTGTTGTTTTCACTGTTTTTCCTCTATGTCCAGGAGTGGATATAAATCGTACTGGTGCAGGAAATTCAGCTCCCCCCTTGCAGTTCAATAAAGCACATTTCAACTAACCAAATGCGTCTCAAAATTGAACTCTTCCAGAAACAAATGTGGAAAAGGAAATACAAAACGATCTTCAAAAGCACCTGACAACTAGACGTGAACAGTCCAGAGTGTCTTCAAGTTAAGAAATTGCTAAGTCGCAATAAAAAATTATATATATATATATATATATATATATATATATATATATATATATATATATATATATATATATATATATATATACACACACACACATATATATATATATATATATATATATATATATATATATATATATATATATATATATATATATATATATATATATATATAATTATGCACATTTATGCAGACACACCGAATATGTATTTTATTGATAGTGATCAAATAAATATTTACTATATCAAAAAGGTTCACTCACACATTAAATAGTGCTCGTAAAATTAAAGTAAATATTTAAAGTGATCTTGCTAACACTCACTGCTCAGTCTTGCTAGTACTGCTCAGTCTTGCTAGCATTCACTGCTCAGTCTTGATAATACTGCTCTGTCTTGCTAGCACTCACTGCCCAGTCTTGCTAGCACTCACTGCTCAGTCTTGCTTGCATTCACTGCTCAGTCTTACTAGTACTAATCAGTCTTGCTAGCACTAACCAGTCTTGCTAGCAATCATTTCTCAGTCTTGCTAGCCCTATTTTGCTAGAACTCACTAATCAGTCACGTATCACTCACTATTCAGTCTTGCTAGGGCTCACTAACCAATCTTGCTAGCACTCACTGCTCAGTCTTGCTAGCACTACTCAGTCTTGCTATAACTCACTATTCAGTCATTCTAATTAGTCTAATTAGTTTTGCTAGCACTCAATACTCAGTCTTGCTAACACTCACTGCTCAGTCTTGCTAGCACTCACTACTCAGTCTTGCTATAACTCACTATTCAGTCTTGCTAGCATTAATCAGTCTTGCTAGCACTCACTGTTCAGTCTTGCTAACGCTACTCAGTCTTGCTAGCACTCGCTACTCAGTCTTGATAGCGCTACTCCGTCTTGCTTGCACTCACTACTCAGAGGATCTTTGGTCTCTTTAACAGTTTTTGGATTTCTCTCGCTTGTCACAACCTTCTGTTGTTTGCATTAACAGTTATATGGATTTGTTTTTAGTTCGATGGATTGCAAATCTTTGTTAACCTAAAATTTTAAAATGATGCTCTTGCTAATTATTATCTAGAATGTGAAAAACTATTTTTGGAATAGGATTTAGAAAACATTATTAACAATTTGCACGTGTCTTTTTGCGTTGAACAAAGTACGAATGCTTCGCTGCATCTGGGAATGTTAAAAAAAACATCATATATATATTTCAATTACCCCAACCAAAGAGAGCGTTGTTAGTTTGATTACTGACCTACTTAAATCGGACTTGTCAGTTGCTACTTAGGTTCCACTTCAATTTAGAGTTCAGTATCGGGTTTACTTTATTCTTTTGTGAATGCGCCTGAGAGACCCCGGGGTCATTCGACCGACCTTTTGACCCAAGATGTAGCTCTCAGAATGAGGTTGCCAATGGGTTCATCACAAGTTGTTAATTGCCCAGCTAGGCTGCGAGCGATGATGCTCCGTCATAGAGTAGTAGTAGTTGATCAGATTCATTGATTATTGTGTCATGTATCTTATTTGATATAGTGATAAAAACTGGAATATATGCAAGACAGTCACTTAATAGTCACTTAGTAAATGAAAGTCAGATCCAGTTTTACTGCCTTGTCAGACTCCCCCCCCCCCGAAATATGCGAAAAAAATTCACTTATGGTATCAGTAGTGGATGTGTCAAGTAGAGTGAACATTGGACGCATTAAGTGTGGTAACAGCATTCATCTAACACGATAAAGAGCTGCACTGTCTGCGTTTCGAATTGTTTATCTAGAATATTTATAGAATTTTGGATGCTGTACGTAATTGGAACCTGGCTATCAAGCAAAGCCAGGTTAATATGAATGTATTTTATTTCATTTGTAAGTAAACAAATTACAATTGCTAGATTAATTTATGCAGTTTGCAAGGCTAAATACTATACAAATTGTTGCACCTTTTCAAAGAGTGAGAACCGTGCAATTCATTCTCTGAATATACACTGCATCAGACAATTCATAATACATTAACGATGTATCTTCCTATCCAATACACACACAGACACTTACCTACCTACCTACCTCTATAATATATACTGTTTTGACTATACTTATTATATTTTTCGAAGTGTTTTACTGCATATCACAAGATGCTTTGTCTGTTGGTTAAGGATTTCTATATTTTACCCCCTGACGGCCTCGTCCGTATGACCGGTAGTCCATATGATTGATTGTCCGTCACCGATTCTGAAATTGAAGGAATTCTTCTGTCCAACCGAGAACCCGTCTAATTGACCGAATGATTTGATCAAGGATATAGACGGCTTTATGGACTGCACAAACACACCCAGTGACCCCGGTTTATATAGATGATAGCGTGATTTATGGAATTTTAATTACCAACTCTGCATCTACCTCTCTTTTGACCCTCATGGCATTGAAGTGACCATTATCCCAAACCGTCTGTAATGATTTACTGCATATCTCAAGATATTGTGTCTTGAGTTTTTCATGTTCCGTGAAGTATTTTTAAGCCATATGAAAACAGGGAAAACTATTTGGAACAGCTCATAATAAAGGATGGCTTTCAATGAAAATGTTGACATTACATTCATTTGTCACTCAATGACAGCATGATGTGACGATAAGGTTTCGTTTGATTGATTTCAGCATAAAATAGTTTATGGATAAAACAATTAACTTTAATGCAATGTCTTTCGTTCCTTCTACCACAGTATTTTGATAAGGGAAAGCTGTGTATGACGTAGAACAAGTCAACAGGAAAAAAGAAAAGAAAGTAAACAAATAAAAAGAATTTTTAGCTCCTTTCTGAATGTGATGTATTTTTAAAAGAAACGTTTCGAAAAAAATGCTAATGTTATTTTTATACTTAAATTAAAGGAAACAGAAAATAAAATGTATTTCATAATGAAAAGAAAAGATTTGGCTTTCAGATTAAATAGTGTAACAGCACGTTTTCAATTTAAACAAATTTGATGTTGATACCTCCAAAGCAAAATGCATTGTAATTTAATGAAATCAAAGTGAAAACAACATGCTTAGTTCCGAAATGCTATACAGAAACATAGAGAAAATCATTTGTTTTAAAATAACCTATAATTTCAGAGAAATAATTAAAATTTAACAATATTTGTGTTGTAGTCCATTATAAAATATATCCATTTTCCCTTTAATCGTCTGGTTCATCAATGGTCACTTTCGATTACGATGTGTGATTTATGGAAGAATTTCAGTTCGCCATCATTATTGCAGTTTGAGACTCCTGAGACCGTTTCTTTTTTAGCTGTAGCTTGGATGATATCACATGTATAAATTCGTCGTTGTTTATGGTAATCGATTGGTTCGATTAAGCTTATGAAAGATCACGATATTGTATCGAATTTCTAATATGACCAGTATTTTCTGGTAGTATCAGACTCGTAAACCAAAAGGCACTTTAACTCCCAATTCCTCGTTATTATATAGGTAATCTGTTAAAAATGCCTTCCAAAGCCAACCATTCACCATGTATCACTGCTATTGCATTAAAGTCTAAACCATTTCGTCGTGTATCAGTGCTGTGTCATTAAAAACCAAACGAATCAGTGCTGTTACATTAAAAACCAATCAATATGGAATATATCAGTGCCATTAAAAAGCACTCATTCCACCATATTCATGTATCACGCAATGAAAAGTCAGTGAGAGGAGAAACAACAAGTACACGTGCGAAGGTACCGAAATATTCATGGTCTACGCCAGAGCCCTATACGTTTCAGCTGCAAGAAAAATCAGCAAGCCACTCCTGGCCACGAAACTAAGAAAACAGACAACTGCATCCTTAGAGGATATTAGGGCACTCCTTAGATGATGGAACCAGTTTACTTATTATATGAAACTAATCATGGTAAAATAAATGGGTGTATTTTCTTTCATTCATTTTGCTTCCTGTTAGCTTTCCCCTAACCGTTGTAAAACTGGAACTTGAAACTTCAAAGATAAAGACGGAAAATATTGTGGTAAAATACAGAAATAAGCAAACGATTTTATAAAACCTTAGACTGTCCGATTTGAGCGTATGACCAGAAAAACTAACAAGTATTTTCAATTCATCATTGTGATCCGTAAGATTGATAAAAAGAAATGTATACCAACATCGCCAATCAGCTCATCAAATACTCAGACGAAATGGGGCACTGGAGCTGACTGGATTGAAGAAATGTTTCTATTGCAGGTTAAAATGAATCAACAGTAAATGACTCCAGAAAGCATTAACCAGCAGTGTTAGGTCTCACTGAATAGTTTCGTATTTTGATTCCCCCCTAATGTTTAAGGTAGAAGGCATGAGCCTGATTATCACAACCCTAGCATTTATAAACTCACACATAAGCTAAATCTGTAATGTGGTTTTACATTTACTTTGAGTCAGGCTTGTAAATGGGTTGCCTTGAGGTGACTGCCTGTCACAGTTAGACTGCAGATCAAATGCGTAACTTAGTCTGCAAATGTGCATCCGACTTGGCTTACGTATTTACACGTGTATGCTACAGAGGTAAAAAAAATCTAAAAATCTACATGGTTGAGGGATGATGAAAAATATGTTAATTTGTTATAGTAGTAGTGAACTTTCAAGATGAATAAGGTACATACTGACTCTGTTAGCCGGCTTCTCAAATGAACATTTTGAAAATAGCTCTTTTCTGTCAAAAATGAATGCAAAAAAGAGTGCTTGGTAGTAGTATAGGTTCAGTATCAAAGCCACCAGTTCATAAGGAATTAACCTTAATACCTTAGTCAGAATCTTAAAAGCATCCTTTCAACAAAAATCATTAGTTTTTATTTCGATCTTTATTGTAATATTATGATCATTTTTCTGCAATAGGTCATCGTCGGATGAAATTTTGCCAAAAAATTGTCCTGTGAGACCTTAGTGTAACGCATGCACTGGAAGGCATTAACCATCATTGTTAGTGTAACGCATGCTCAGGAAGGCATTAACTATCAGTGTTAGTGTAACACATACCCAAGGAAGCGTTAACCATCAAGTGTTAGTATAGCTCATTCTCCACATGGCGTTAACCATTAGTGTCATGCGTACATAATGCGTGACCAGGTAACAAAACGGGTATCAGAGAGATTCTACAGTAGCAGTTCTATTGAGCACAGTAATGTAGGTGTCCCTACATTACGAGGACTTCAGAAAACAAAATCACCAGATAATTCTTTTGATATTGTCATGGAGGAGAATGAAAAAGAAGAGACGGGTCAGCCTCATTGTGCAACATATATGACTCACGATCCTAATTCAGTTCTCATAGTAAACCTATGCAAACAAAATGATAATAAAAATTAAATAACTTAAAAGTTCTGAGAACCCATGATCAAACTTATATTTATCAGTATATAGGAAACCGGGATGTTCGTCTCTATGTAGAAGAAAGGATATGAACCGCGGAAATTTCTGGGCCTGCATTTGTTTGAAACATGTGCTTTCAATTCCGCAACAAAGTGTCAGGTGCTAATTTTAGTAATGAGTGTTCCTAACTCAAGACTTTTAAAGGACTAGAATTCCACCAATAAAACAATGTCTATATTTTTTTTTCACTTACAACTAGGATAAGCTCTCAAAAGATTCTTTTTCATATAACATAACGTACATTATTAACCACAACTGGCAAGCCAAACTCATATATACTCTATTAAATTTTCACCCATTTCCTGGCTGGTTCCCATTTTTCCATGCCATTAGTACCGTGTGTCCTATAATGGGAATAAAGCAGTCACGTTTATTGACATAAAATAATCGGATTTACCAGAACAGTTCCCAGATATGCAGTTTAATTCTTAAAATGAGGTCGTGATTTACGACATCTGATTCGTCGTATTTAAGTCACAATTCAATTTTATCCAGGCAGATCCCTGGAATCGAGATTTGTGAAACAGGTCTATGTCTTAAAGTCATGTCTAGACCTAAAATATTTTACTGGTGTCTGACTCAAAATTTCATCCAATCGGATCTCTGGATTACAGACTTAAGTTTCAGTCCAAAGCTAAGTTCATTTGGCGAAATCCAATAGAAGCTCATAATCACATACCACCTGTTTTATGAATTTTATTTGCTTTGTAGGGAAAAGGGCAAGCTGTAGAGATTCTGAGTTTTGCTTCACATCAACACAATTCATTGCTTTTCCTATTTATCTAGAGTTTAGATTGGAAAGAGTTAAGTAGTATACGAAAAGTGTTGAGATGGCAGGTGTCCGTGCGTGTATGGACAGTTATATGTGGATAATGTGGGTCCTCTGTTAAAGTGGTCCCCATGTTTAACATTGGAATGATACTTTGGGATCCAAAATATTTATAGGGTCAAAATATCAAGTTTGCAAAGGTGATAATAGGGTCAATAATATAATATATGGGAGTCAAAAGTATTTATATGGTTCAAAATGACACTATGGGGTCATGAGATTATGAGGTCAAATGCGAAAAGGCAATGTGCATAGAATGTACAAAGCATATATTTGTCTGGGCCTGAGCCCATTAATTGGTGTCTGTAAAGCAAGAATTGTCTGGTTACATTTCATTACAGCTCGTTTGAGATTACATATCCGATGTAAGTAAGCCATCTGCAAATAAGATGAAAATGAGACAGCTTTGATAATGTAAGACTGGCAAAAAACCTATTAAGTTTGTTATATATTAATAAGTGTATAAGTGGTTCAGTTAACTTTTTCAGCAAAGCAATCTCAGTATGAAGCCACTTATCATTCATACCGTCTGTCTTCTGAAATGCCTTTCACAAATACCATGTCGTTAAAATATTGAGATTATTTATGTCAACAAACATTTGAAGCAAGGTTGTTTTAGAGTTTGTTCTTAAAGTGTTTGTGTGTGTACATATGTGTGATGGAAGATATTAATACTATATGAATGATACAGGATATTCAAGACAATACAAAGTGTTTTGTGTCATCCAATTTAGTTGAAATCTGTTGATGTTGGAAAAAATCCTTTGAAAATGTTTATTCATACTACATAACTCCCATTTTAGTTTTTCTTTCTATAGCACATCTTAATTAGAAAAACTCTATGCTTCAAAAGAATTGCACATCTACTTTACGACTACTTCACTGATTAACACTTAAGCAAGTTTGAGTCATACCTGTTGATGTATATTAAATAATTATTATGAATACTACATGCATCAGAATAGGCTGGCATGTGTTTCAGCTCTAATACTATGCAAAAGGTATGCAGAATGTGTGTATTATTAATATCCTCAAATGCCAAGTAAATACTGCATTAACATCATCAGATCCTCAAATGCCAAGTCAATACTGCATTAACATCATCAGATCCTCAAATGTCAATCAGTTTGCCTTTAAGTTCACAAAACATGAATGTCATGTCTAGACATATTTGTTTGAACTGTAATATTGGCAGCCATACAAAAAAAAAATCAAATGGCATTTGTTGGTATTTGGATTTATTTATGTCTCTTTTTTGAAAAAGCAGCATATAATTTGTTCATGACTTTACATTCTCTGGACTTGATTACTTGCATTTTATTTGTCAGAGAGTCAAGTCCTTGCCAAAAATTCCTCCACATGAAAATTTGCTTGAAGAACTTGGAATAGAGGATAATGTTAAAGATGACACTCTTTCTGAGTATGAAGTCCATTTTATGAAAAGAGTAAACCATGGAAAACAGAGGTAGCGCCATCTCTTTATCTTGATATCTTCTTTGTTTTAATGTCTTTCTTCATGTCTGCATTTTGTGAAGTAAATCAGTTCATGCATACTACAGTGGATTGATATTAGGTTAACAGATCTGGAAACATTTTGGAAGTTATTAAAGTCTTTGAACTTGCCAGAGAATCCTTGTCTGCTATGTTCTGCGCCAATCACTGATGTCATTGGTAATCATTTGTTATTATGGTTTAATTATCACTAATCTTATGACATCAGAATAAACAAGCAATAAAACAAGGTAACATAATTGTCCCCTTTTACCCTTACTTGTATATGTTGTAAATTATACATTTTTTTTTGGAGAGAGAGGTCTTGAACAAAAAAAAACCCCAAAAGACTTATTGTGCATGTAGGATTCTACAGATGATCTTGTTCAACTTTTCAGAAAGCTGTGAAGGAGGAGAGTAAATCCCCAAGAGTTGGTACACGAGAGTATGCAGCAGAAGATCTACGTCAACTTGTGTCCCAGTCTCAAGAAGAGTTTAAAGTGGAAGAGGATATGCCGCCACTTCTTCAGGTTTACATCATTGACACACAAACAAAATATAAAACAAGCTCAATGTCCGTCCACATGCTTGTTTGGTCTATCTTTTTGTTTGTCTGTTGACCATTCATGGTATTTAAGTCAAACTTTTCATACTTTGAATTTCTGCATTCAGTACTTGTTGTTACCATGTAAACAAAGTTTAGTGTAAATAGTTAATGATTGACAATACCAGACCATATAGTGCTAGCCAAAGCAGTATAGTAATTGTGAGTACTGGACCATAGGGTACTAGGTGGTGTATAAGAATTGAGAGTACTAGAATATAGAGTGCTAGCCAAAGTAGTTGAGAGTACTAAACCATAATGTGCTAGATGACACAGTATAAGAATTTAGATTATTAGACTGTAAGGTGCTAGCTAAAATAGTATAGAAGTTGAGAGTACTAGACTATAAGGTGCAGGTTGTGGGGGATGCTATGCCACTTTCAAGAAATAAATTTGACATGGAACCGTTTAGGTGACAGCAAGAAATGTCCAATGTTAACCAAATACAAAATGGTTGGTATGTTGGTCTTAATCTTTCGCAAAATGTGGGTTGTCGTGTTGAACGAATAATCAATATCAATGCAAAACTGATCAAACAAATTATTTAAAAAAGAACAATGACAGAATGAAATTTAACGTATTCAGGTTGAGTCCTTGTCCCCTGCCTCTCTCCTTTCATTAAAGGCATATGGTCTTAACCTTTGGTTTCTCAGTCATTTCACAATTGCAATGACATTAGAAATCGCCAGTCATTCATTTTTATTACGATATCTATTTGCGAGAATTTTGTTTTAAAATGTGTACCGTTTGCCGTTGAGTGTAACAGATAAACCCATGTAAATTCAGTCACTGACAATTTGCGCGATGCATATTGAAAAATAACCCTAAAAACTGTAATACGTGAAGTCTGCTTTTTGTTGTTTGTAGGTTCATTTTTGGCATTCTTGACGGTGCCTGTTCTATGATTGTATAAATATGTACCGGATGGTCAACGGTCTTGACACATTTTAAGACCTAGTCATTCTGATGGGGAATGAGGGATGGGGAGGGCGGAAGAGATTAAAGTAAAACAAAAACAAAATTAAATAGGCCTACAAATGGAAATACAGCTCTGAATAAGATGCATAATGCCAAATATATTTCTACAGGGATAAAGAAAGTAAAAAAGTATTAAAAATGTTATTTTTTAAAAAATACTTGTAACTGAATAAATATTGTACTTAGCATACCGCCCCCAAAAACAGTTACAAAAGGATTGTTATCATAGATACACTGGTGTCGTGACATAGGAAAGGTATGGTTACAAAAAAACCCCAACATATCAACCATCAGTGTTAGGATCCTCTGTACGGCATAAAGTGTTACACTTCATGCAGTAGCCTTGGTACAAGATAAAGTGTTCCATTTAATATCAGATATGTAGGCCAAGTCCTATTGTGTACTTTGTTCACAAGCTTCTAATCATCATATGATAATGCTTGATGTATAACCCCTTGGTAAACGTGTAAACCAATAGGTCAACGCCAAATAAGTGTAGACAAGATAAGTGTTGGAGATCTTTCGGTAAATGTGAAATACGTAAAGGCAAAATACGTGTAGGAAGCCCCATGGTAAACGCTGAGTAAATACGTGTAGGAAACCCTTTGGCAAACATAAATCCCTTGGTTAACTTGTAAACTCATTGGTAAACAATGAATACGTAAAGGAAAGATGCGTGTAGGGAAAGCCTAGTATACGTGAAGTATGTAAAGGCAAGATCGAGTAAAAACTCCTAGCTAAACGTGTAACTTTCTAGGCAAACATGTAAACTCGTAGGTGAATGTGGAATAGTCAAAGGCAATGTACTTGTAGGAAACTCCTAGGTAAACATGGAGTGTATAAAGGCAAGATACGTGTACAAACTCCTTGGTAAACTAGGAGTATAGAACGGCAAGGTATGTGAAGGAAACTTACTGGTATACGCGGAGTATATATAGGCAAGGTACTTGTACAAATTCCTTGGTAATCGAGGAGTAGATAAAGGTAAGGTACGTGTACAAACTCCTAGATGAAAGCGGAGTATATAATGGCAAAGTACATGTAGAAATCTTAGGTAAACTCGGAATCTCCTAGGTAAACGTGGAGTAGGTAAAGGTAAAATACATGTAGAAAACCCTTTGGTAAACGCGGAGCGCCTAAAGGTAAGATAGGTGTATCAACCCCTAGGTAAACGTGGAATGCCTAAAGGTAAGATTTGTCTAGGAACAAGGATTAGTGTTATAAAATGTGTTAGAATATAGTGACTAAAGTAACTATAGTCACAAGAAATTTTATTCTTTGGCGAGAAAAGATAACCTGATGCAAAATTTGATTATGAGCTACTCAACTCCTACACTCATAATTCCTCTTTAAAAATACAGCTGAGGGTTGATCATTGTTGTAATATTTCTTTGGGGAAGTTCATGCAACGAGGGTTTCATCAAATAATGTAAGCTAATGCTAGAACCATCAATCACCAATTACTTCACATAAACTGAAAAGGTTAAACTTGAAACAACTAATGTGGTTTGTTAGCTTCCAGCTGATCATACCTTGGAAATTCAAAGAAATTATTCTAATTGCTATGGTATGAAGGAGAAATCGTGCTACTTGCTGTTATATGCAGGTTCAATTAATAATCTAAATCTCTGCCATGTATCAAGGTACCATCTATACTCGCTTGTAAGTCGAGTCCATTTGCGACGCCACCCCGAATTCCCTCCCCCAACCTATATAACCTGATCTGCCATCACATAGTGCGCCGGCAGATTAAGATCCAATTTTCCGGTCAGAGTTTGTACACCTACATCCTTTATCTCAAATTCATTTGTATTGGTTTCTCTCCGGTACGTTGCCAGACTTTCGATGTTAAACTTATAAAGTATCTATAACGGGGTTGGTGTTGTGTGTTTGTGTGGTGTTGCGCCCTGTTATTCCTGTTAATTGATTTAGCGATCGTTATCTAGAGAATGACCTCCTCAATGTTATGTGAGTAGATAGATAGAACATTTATAGATAAAACATTGCTTGGTTCTTCATCTGACTTTCCTCTTGGACTGTCTTCATCGGGTTATCGAGGATGGATATAAAAAAACTGCTACCTTAAATGACAAGATTACGGTTAAAGCGGTATGTTTCCACCAACCATCCGATTATATATAAAATCTCTCACTTTCGTTGTTTAGAAATGTAAACAGCTATCCACACTGCATACATTCCGACATAATGCGAGCGTAACGGTTAAAGGTCTTTGCAAATTACACCTGCAATATAATGCATAAATACGTTCAAATCTGGTCTAATTTAGATCTCGCTTCACAGCAGCGATTGACCCGTGGGCGGTGTAGATAAACAATTGCCGTATATATCTGCATATATTACTATACGTCTTCCTCCAACTGGCAATTATACGTCTTCTTACAGCCGGTTATGTGCAAACGATGATGCCGTATTCATTAACATATATTACGATACGTCTCCTTATAGATGGCCAGCCAATTCCACTCAATTAGATATATGCTCGATTATTATTGTATAAGATTCTCTAAATCCTAGCTTACAGTAACAAATAACCAGCAAGATCATTTAGGCATTGCAAAATCATATATAAATATTCCATCATCATAAACTCACGGTAAACAGCATCATCTTGCAGGCAAAGGAAATTAATTTATATAACCATAAGAAATGCTACATATTTAGATCAATTCGTAAATTCCTATGAAATGCTGCACATTTGAAACTTAGGATTAATATTCATATAACCCTATGAAATATTACACATCTGAAAATTAGGATTGCATCTTAAATCCATCAAATCTAACAATGAACCAAATCACTGTTAAATTAAAGAATTTAATTGCATAAGACTCTAACATATCAACAGAGCCCTACGAAATTAAATATACATGAATCATAAGCATATCAAATACATTGTCATGAAAACAAACAAACAAAATAGAATATTATATGGAAATTAAAATTGCGTACCATAATGCTGTTTCTTTTTAACACAATCATGTGTTCTAGCACTACAGCCTGTATTTTCCTTTCAAGACAGCTATCTTGCCTCTCTACTTTATTAACGAGGGAAAACACTATTTTCAGGTTTCCCACGGAAATTCAGCTTCTGGCAAGCTAAAGTGGACTAAAGAATTCTGAGCTAAACCGCTAATTTAAATTTCCACATTGTCTAAATTGTACGCTTTCATTTTAATCGACCAATCAAACGCAACAGTTTCTAAATTTTCCCAAAATAATCATGTCTTTCATCAGTTTTGACAGCATATAATTTGATGCAATTAACTTTACTTTGAGGATCAATTATTTGACATAAGATCCCCTCCAACCGATATGGTCGGTAGTTCTAATGTATTCTCTGTCAATATACCGTTACGATGACAGATCAATTCCTCTGAAGCTTAAACGTAGACCCTTTTACGTTTCAGAGATGAAATAAGGGAAATATCATGACATCCAATAGATGGCTCTAGGATAAAGCATTGAAATATTTGATCGATCCACCATGGTGTAGATAGAGTTAATATATCGGAAACTAGCCTAGCGAGAATGAAATATGTCATGCTTGACTAATGTGAAACATGGGCATGCGACTGAACTGTACGAATGTAATTAGGGGTAACATTAACATCCCTACCATGCAAAAACCTCAAAAGATATCGCCATAACATTGTTTTGATATTTTCTTTGTGATTAATGGAAGTAAAAACAAGTTTAGTAAAATATGATTTTTGTTTCTTTTTGGGGTTTGTTTCTTTTTGGGGGAGTAAACGGAAATAATTCTGGAAATCAGTGAATATATTGATAAATTTCAAGGTATCTAGACAAATAAATCTATTGAAAATGCTGCCGTTTAGCGAATCTCTATTGTTTTAATTTTTTACCACATCAAATGCATATTTATATATTGGTACTTAAAGACTATCAAAGGGAGCTTGATTATTTACCGTGGGTTACGGAAGATACATCTACAGTAGCAAAGAAATCTTGTCGAGGTCACTGTACATAAAAAAAGAAAGAGAAAAGAAATATGAATGACATAATCATACTGAAAGCAAGATTTTTATAAACTGAATTATCGAGACTTAATGAAGAGCATTTTCTACTTGATGTCAGATGTGTGCTGAATTCGCTTTATTAAAGACAACTGTTATGACCTATAATCCAATCAGTAACTGCTGATGAAATCACAAATACAACTTTTGATTATCATAACTATGCGGACAAGGGAAGAAGTAGATTACAGTTATTTGTTTCACGTCATCAGTACTAGTAATTGAAATGTTTACTTTTTGTTAAATTTGATCTTTGCACTATAGAGTACACCAATTTTTTTAAAAATATTTTTACGGAATTTTCTTCTGATGTTAAATAAAAGATCGAGAGATTTTAGAATGTTGCCTTTTCGCATACAACGACTCGTTATTTGATATGAACATGTGGAATTTTATATATTAAAATCGTTTAGTACGAAAATTATTTCTTTACCAATTAAACATTCGATACCAAGAGTTTCAAAGAGTGAAGTGAAGAGTTAAATCTGAAAAATGGCCATGACAAAGCAGAGCTCAGTTTGAAAAAAAAATGGAGACTACAGAATCATGAACTAAAAACAGAAACTAAAATCTAAACTACAACTAATACTGACAAAGACAGTACAATATTTAGTACAAAAATGATTTAAGAGTTCTGCTCACAGGAGCAAACTGCACATGATAAAATATTAGTGTGCAAAGCCAACAAAGTGAGTACAAGGTTGTTGGAAAAATACTCTACGATACGAAGACTAGAGAGAAATGGAGAATCATTTCTAAAATGCTATTACCAGAAAGGGACAGAATACATAGCATGTCAAAAATACCGAGAGAACATATATTGGAGGCAGCAGATGTAATGATAGCAATGAAGGCTTTAAAACCAGAGTACGTGACCAAAACATACTCAATAAACAGACATGGATACAACGGCTTTATACTAATATCAAATAATATGAGCCCAATGCAACCATACGGAGAGATGGTCATCAAGGTTCAGCCGGTTTCTGTAAGAAAATCTACCCCAATTTTAAAGAGAATAAAAAACGAACGGGAGAATTACATCTGAGTGGCATTCCACTAGAGATACCCCTGCAAGAGACCAAAGAGAGGTTTGAGGAAATATTCAAGATCAAAGTCATATCCTCTAGATTAGATACCATTCCCTTAACAACAATCTACAGTGGGACCAGGATCCTCTAAATAGAACAAAGCAAATTAAGAGAAATGAAAAGAGCATTTTGCTTATGTGGATTTCTAACAAAGGCTGTATCTACGATAGGAAGTGTAACAGATGTGGACTAACGGGGCTGGGCATAAACCATATTAACTTATAAGAAACCTAAGAACTCCAGAACAGCAGCAATAACGAAAACAGCAGACAAAAATCAGGAGATGATAAAAGAAGTGAGAAGGCAAATGATGGAAAAATAAGAACAAATGCCTTCTAGGAATGCAACAGAAACAACAACAACAGTAATATACCCAAATACAGAGAAAGAACTACAGATTGTTAATATCAAAATTAGCACCAAGAAGGAAACAAACCAAACATATAGAGACACTCAATTCCCACAAAAACATCACCAAAAATATGAACTAAATACAGAACAACAGCGCCAAAAACCTCAACAGTCCAAACCAATGCAAAATCTACAATCGCAACAGGAATCCAACCTTAGTGTCCAATCTAAAAGTCAAAACCAACAACAGTTCAAAGTAGAAGCAGCTGAAGCAAAATGGAAACATGTAACGTTCACAAATAGCAGAGAGAGAGAGAGAGAGAGAGAGAGAGAGAGAGAGAGAGAGAGAGAGAGAGAGAGAGAGAGAGAGAGAGAGAGAGAGAGAGATGAAAGCTCTTGACAAACAATAAATAAATAAAATATTATTAATAAACACATTCATATTAGACTGCCATGACAAAGATAAAAATGTATCGATTCATGCAATATAAAACATTTTAGACAAATAATAACAATTACAAATATACAATGTAGCACAGTTTTGACATGTAGTGCAAGTGGGCCAGCCTAAATGGTCTGAAAAGATCAAACAGGGAGAGCACCCTCCATAAAAGATACCATCAAGTTATCTGTGTATATTACTTTAATAAAAACTTGCAGAAGTCAATATATATATATATATATATATATATATATATATATATATATATATATATGTGTGTGTGTGTGTGTGTGTGTGTGTGTGTGTAATTGTTTAAAACATTTCGAGACAATTATTCAACCTTCGTGAAAAATTAAAAGGATTACCTCCCTTTCATAATTTTTTTACTGAATACGCCACTTTTGTAACTTTATATATATATATATATATATATATATATATATATATATATATATATATATATATATATATATATATATATATATAAACATCAGGTCTTACACTAGCACCTACAGGACTATCAACAATATCATCAGTAACAACAAAACAACAACAACAATAGTAATATGCATTACTATTACCTCTAATGTGCGTACCTATTAATATCTTTAAAAGCGGTATGTAATTTCTACTTTACGTATAAATTATATAAACAGAACAAAACATACTAGATCTATTTTTTCTATCAAAATCGTGTAATTATCGCCAAGTAAAATAAGGACCAATAAAAATTCCCAAAATTTTATGTTTATTCATAAAAAAATGCACAAGTACTATCAATAATACATTTTATCGGGGAAGGGTGAGTGGGTTGCTGCAGGTTCTAATTAGTGTTAGTATGTATAAGATGGTGGAGCCTTTTCTCACATCCGGTCAACAGATTGAGCGTTGGTCAAAGATTTAGTTGTGTTGTGATAGGTCGTTCAAAGCATGTAACATTTATTTTATATCGTAGACATGACGGTTAATATGAAGTTCATTATGACGTCATCATTGTTTTTTATGTATAAAATCACGTATCTGATAATTTTGAGATTGAATATGCAGCGAACTCTCACAAGTTGGCAGTAATACATATTTACTCTCTGTCTCTCCATCGCGCGGTCGAATTCATTAGATCCCTGTTATCCATAACTAATGAAGCGCCCGCTAAGAAAAAAATGTCGAAATGAGGAAGGAATAACTAAATCCAGGACACAAAATTCTTTCGTTTTATTTTCTAGTGGTGCTTCCTGTCGGGTTCAAGGAAAGCAACCGTCAGTCAGGAAAATCTATGAGACAACCATTGATAGTTTTCACAATATTTTCCTTAGCTAAAGCATTTGATTCGCTGTAAAGCCGATTTAATCAGATTTAAGGCCAGTCTCCTCGTTACCGCAAGAATAACCAGCTTATTAACTCAATTCTCCAGAAATAACTCGTTGGCTTCAGTAACTCCAGAAAAAATAGTTCCAGAATAACTACCTTGTTTCACTAGGTAGATTGAATTCAATGAGCTTTCCATAAATAAACAACATTTATAAGTTTGAACAATGCTTTTAATCACAGTTCAGCTATTTTCTAGAAGCTGACCCGGTCAACCTAAAGACCGGTTAAACACTATTTTCTTTATAGTATATGTATTTATATAAACGCACAATGCATTTGTTTAGTTTACAACTAATGAGCCAATTCTTAGACTATTTGGCACAGAATATTGGAATAGCGAAGACATGCAGACAAGAAGAGATTACATTACATTAAAATATAAACGAACAAAAAGGATATTGTCGTAAAATAGTAAGTTTCATGACTGTAAATTGACTTCCCAAAACATTGATGGCCTACCATTTGCATCTGTAATCTATTTTAGCACGTACAATTATAGATTCATGGATTAATTGCGTCATTCCATATTTGTACACACATGTCTGAAAATGGGATTAAGGTCCAATTGTTAAGTTTTGCTAAGTAATATAATTAAAAGTTATTTTTCCTTTTTAACATCCTTCATCCATTGATTGTTTCAAATCATTGTCATGATAATTCGTGGTTTTCTTACTGCCAAAACAAATAATCTTGTTAATTAGTTGTGACGATTGGAATATGCGTGCTTTGTGTGTTTGAATAGCTGCAGGCGTCAGTCATATTTATACGTGGGAACTTTAAAATATCGTCTTCGTACTTTTCCAGTTAATCTGGAGCTGAAAATCTCGCAAAGCAGACTTTCGTTAAAGTCAAATGTGACTTCTTGCTCGCTAATTCTTATAAACTGCCCCCTCTACTAGTATAAAATATAGGGGGAAATATATGCAAGGAATATCTGAAAATATATTGGATCAGAGGAAAATACTTCCAGCTGCGTAATTGCATGTTGTAATTAAACGTAATAGCAGAAAAATGTAATAAAGTTTATTTCATTCATATATTTAGTGTTTCTGTGCTTGCAATAAAAATAGCATTAGTAGCAGTAAAAGTAATAGTAGTACTAGTAGTATCAGTCGTATTAGTAGTAGCGGTAGCAGCAGTAGTTGTAGTACTGTAGTATTACTAACAGTAGTAATAATGGTTCTGTATCAGTAACCGTAATAGTAGCAGCATTTGTATTCGGTGTTACCGGAGACTAAACGGAGAAATAATGACTGGAATAGAAGCACATACAAAATGAATTAGCTCATTGGGAGATGATTTAGACTCTCAGTTGAGTTCATTTAAGCCAGTGCATTAGTTGTATCCTAATATAACCATAGCGCTTTTCGTTTCCATATCATCTCGTTAGTGTCAATCAGGTAATCCTCATACTAATGAGGGTATACCAGACAGTATACACATGACAGTGAACTAAATAAAGCTTAATGGAGGACAACTGTCCTTTATTTTATGCTTAAAGAAACGTATTTATGATATAATTTAAATCATTTACCTTCATTTCAATCACATCACTAGGTTGAAAACTCTTTTACTTTGCATTTTTATCATACCTTTCCTTTTCGACTCAGTAGAGTGCAGATTACTTATTGCAACCTCACAAGCCTTTGACAACCTATACTTAAAATTGGAAACATAATACAGAAGATTGATTTTGGTATCTTCATTAGAAAGAAGTTTCTCTTTTAAAAACTTCAATGGTCCACGCACAGTTAGTCCATAAACTTGTTCAAAGGGACTGAATCCTAAAGATCCTTGAACTGATTCCCGAAAAGCAAACAATACAGGACATATTTTCTTCTATCTGAATATTTGATTTACTTAATTATTTTTTTTGACCGGTTTGAACAATATTATACTTTTTCAATTTGTCGGGCCAGTTTGAACAACAATCTGTCTGTGTGTATTTTCTTAAATTAAATGGTTAGAAGTTTTGAGATTATGGTACGTCATCTACCATGTTCCTTTAATATAATGTTTTCCTGGTGACATTGCATGAAGAATTACATATTGCTATTCCGAATATAGACATCACACAGTCCAATGCAGAGTGATATTAGCGTCTTTGGTAACCTGCCCGATAAATGATTGCGAAACTAAATGTCGATGTGTTCAAATAACTTGCTTACCATGCAAACTAAATCGAAAAAATTGTTTGCTAACCGCATCACATGGACTTTTACCTGGCATTATTTTTCTCATCCCCATCACTGCATATTTGTAATGCAAGCACGAAGGTAAACCACATAGAAGCTGGCCTTGAATCAACATTAATGAACTTTTCCAATGAAAGAGGTCGTTTTAGGCCAATGACTTAGTGGACCTGATGATCTGTACAGTATGGCGCCATGCTAATTCAACGTAAATATTATAGAAAAAGGAAAAATGATCAAACGGAATGCTGGAATTTTATCCAATTAATAAAAGATGTCATTGTCATAACACACACACACACACACACACACACACACACACACACACACACACACTGTCTAAATGCTACATTCGACACACCAATCTACCGTTGCGTTGTTACGTTACTTGTTTACATAGCCTATGTCCTACGAATAACAGTGATACAGAGAAAATGTAAATATATACAGCAGCTGGAGATTTATAAGAGCCAACTTTTATTTTAAAAATCTCAATGAACTCTGTAAAGATAACTATTTGGAATATTGTAAAACTCTCATTGGAATATTTTAGGAATCTCATTGAACTCTGTCAAGATTATTTAGAAAATTGTAAAAATCTTACAAAACTATGTAAAGAATTGGAATATTTGGAATATTGTGCAAATATCATTGAATTAGTAAAGATAATTATTTGTATTATTTTAGAGTAAGATTTAAATGAAACAATTTTTCTGTAGCTGGAATTAATGTCTCTATGCACTTACACTTAGCTGTGTCTTTGATATGTGTTAATATGATTAATCTATACTTTGTACGACGAAATTCTGAAAATTGCAGATGATAATGACATTTTTAAAACTGATACCGTGATAGTTCTTATGAATATTTGTTCCAAAAGTATGTTAGAAAATTTAAACTTAGATCTCTTTTTATTTTTTGTACGATTTCGTAAAAAGAGTTGATTACTATTGGAGCCATTAAGGTCCAGGTACATGTACCATTATATGATTTTTTGGGATAACTAGGTACATGTACCATGTCATTACTTTGGATGACTAGGTACATGTACCATATGATTACTTTGGATGACTAGGTACATGAACCATTGTATGATTACTTTGGATGACTAGGTACATGAACCATTGTATGATTACTTTGGATGACTAGGTAAATGTACCATTATATGATTACTTTGGATGACTAGGTACATGTACCGTATGATTACTTTGGATGACTAGGTACATGAACCATTGTATGAATACTTTGGATGACTAGGTACATGTACCGTATGATTACTTTGGATGACTAGGTACATGTACCATTGTATGATTACTTTGGATGACTATGTACATGAACCATTGTATGAATACTTTGGATGACTAGGTACATGTACCATTATATGATTACTTTGGAGGTGATGAAGCCATTATGCACCATTATATTATTACCATTTTATCAAAATATGGTTATTAACGTGACTTACGTGCTCTCAGATTAATATTATAATTTGTTTACGTTGTTAATGACCAGATATGTGTACCATTAGAAAATTACTCGTGGATATGATAAAGCCAGTAATTACAAGATATGTACACCCTTAGATCATTACATTTGCATGTGACCAAGCTGGTGATTACCTGAAACGTGAACCATTACATCATTACTTTTGGATGTGACCAAGCCAGTAAGTACCAGAAAAGTGTATCAAAAATCAATACTTTTGGATGTGATCAAGCCAGTAATTACCAGAAATGGTGTATCAAACATCATTACTTTTGGATGTGATCAAGCCAGTAATTACCAGAAATGGTGTATCAAAAATCATTACTTTTGGATGTGATCAAGCCAGTAATTACCAGAAATGGTGTATCAAAAATCATTATTTTTGGAAGTGATAAATCCAGTAATTACCAAAAGGTGTATCAAAAATCATTACTTTTGGATGTGATCAAGCCAGTAATTACCAGAAATGGTGTATCAAAAATTATTAATTTTGGATGTGATCAAGCCAGTAATTACCAGAAAGTTGTATCAAAAATCATTACTTTTGGATGTGATCAAGC
This sequence comes from Potamilus streckersoni, assembly GCA_016746295.1. Taxonomy (NCBI): domain Eukaryota; kingdom Metazoa; phylum Mollusca; class Bivalvia; order Unionida; family Unionidae; genus Potamilus; species Potamilus streckersoni. Next base: position 542,074 of record JAEAOA010002192.1, on the reverse strand, counting down.
CAGTAATTTCCATAAAGGTATATCAAAAATCATTACTTTTTGATGTGATTAAGCCTGTATTTACCAGAAATGGTGTATCAAAAATCATTACTTTAGGATGTGATCAATCCAGTAATTACCAGAAATGGTGTATCAAAAATCATTACTTTTGGATGTGATCAAGCCAGTAATTACCAGAAAGGTGTATCAAAAATTATTAATTTTGGATGTGATCAAGCCAGTAATTACCAGAAAGGTGAATCAAAAATCATTACATTTTATGTGCTCCAAGGTAATATAAAATTTATACTATGGATGTGATCAAGCCATTAATAACTCGACACATGCACCATTACGTTATTCAGAAACGTCCGGTATCAGTAATACATTTACCAACAGATTTCACAAGTGTTAGACTGAACGTGGTGTTTTTAACTGAATCGGTCACATGCCTGTGGTATAAGCCACCTGGCTAGATTGGAAATGTTTCGAGTATTTCTCAGCGACCTGAACTCTAACCTCCAGGAAAATACTTATATTTTTCGATATAAAAAAGTGTAAAGTTGTTCACTTATACCCATCACGCCTTGTCTGAGAGTGCATGATAGTAAAGGGCAAACCATGATACTGTAATGACAACTCCAAAAGTTGTGCCCACATTCCACACACGGACGAATGATAATTTGGTGTTCAGACGAATGGTAATTTGGTGTTCAGACAAATGGATAGGTGGATTCATTTGGCATATCAATATTGCTAACATTTGGGCAAACGATTTGCATATGCCGATGCATTTAACGCTATTTCAACGAAGCACATTTTGCACCTGTAACTGATATACATAACGACCAATTATTTTCGTTTCTTATAGAACGGTATGTGAAGGAATTATGCATTAGGCAACGCCAGTGCCATATATTGGAGATTTCCTGCTTGAAATGTACGGCATACGGAATTACTTGCACCAATCAGTCAGCTCCTGGCATGCTTGTATCTTTATAAGTAGGACTTCCCCCTTCCTGAAACATTGGTGCCATATTAATATACAGCAGAGTGGGAACCTCCATGATATGTACTAAAACACACAATAACAACGAAAAAACCCAGCCTCAAAGCAAATAAAACAACAAAAAATACATTCGTACATAAAAGTACCAATTGAAAACAAACAAACAAGTAAATCAAAATATATATGCGGAAACAATGTTTGTTTATTAATTTAAGAAGAGGGTACCTGCGATCTACATTCGATTGAAGGAAAAAACAAAACAATATAAATCATTCCAACTCTTACTTTGCATTTCTTTGATGAACATAGTATAGTAATCCGTACAGCAAAGGAGAGCATGTATTCAGTCCCAGGCTTGGCCAATGTGGGTATGTGAGAAAGCTTGCCAGGGTTTTCCCGTAGGTATTTGGTTCTTACCGGAAGTTTAAGGGTTCTTTTTCCTTAATTTATACTGGCCCCATGTTTAGCCTCCCATGCACTGCAAAACGGCGTAACACCCAAAACAATAAGAACTGGGGCCCCGAGTGGCCGAGTGGTCGAGTGGTCTAAAGCGCTCTCCGTCACCTCTGTCTGCGTAGGTTCGAGTCTAAGATTTGGCGAATGTGGGTATGTGAGAAAGCTTGCCAGTAGTTTCTCGTGGGTCGGTGATTCTTTCCGCGGATTTCCCGGTTTCTTCCTCCACCATTAATACTGGCCGCCATGTATAGCCTATCGTGTGCTGAAAAATGGCATTAAGGCCCCAGAACAACAACAACAATAAGAACTTCAACATGTGAACGGGGATTGCTTTGGTTTGGTGTTTAACTGTACACAAGTACATTTAGTGCCGATGACATCGGAATAAAGTACCTTGCCCAAAAATACTTCATGGGGTAGCTGACCGAGGCTTCTCCGATTGTAGGATTCGAACCATCTTCCTTTTGGTCGTGATTCTGGCACGCTAACCACCGACTGATCCGCCTCAATGGGACGGGGTCGCATTTTTTGTTATTAGTTTAAACTGTTCTTTGTACACATTATAGGCTATATAAACGCTGATGAAACTGGAGGTACTTGCATTTCCTAAAGGCACATTGAGTACTGCCCTGCTATAGACCAATCTTAGAATGTATTCATATATTCATGTGATCCTGGGTCAACAAATCCAAAACGAGGTTAAGCTAGGCACCAGCTTATAGACTTCTAAGAGCCAGAAGGGGTTGCTTAATTATGGCAGATAACGGTTATGTTAAAATTAAAGAAAAAATAACTTTAATAAACAGATTAACAGAATATCCCATACATAAAATGTCAATTATTGTATTGTTAGGCAGGATTCTTCCCTATTATGTTTACTTTATCTAATGTCCGTATTTACATATTGGGTGTTAAAAAAATTCATCTTCTACCAATTCCACAAAAATAGTATTAATTATAATCAATGAAGAAGTTCAGATAAATAAAGGACACAGTTTGTGTTTGTATAAATAAAATCGTATATCTATATTGTCAGTTGACTACTGATTCAGAAAAACTAAATATGTCATTTAAAGGGAAAATCACAGTCCCTCCCAAGCCCAGGCACTAAAATCAGCAAACACCATACAATCAACCAAAATGTGCACTTTTGATACAAGTTAAAATTCAAGCATACCCACATGTACACAAAACTATTTAAAGCACACCACACAGTCTGCTGGTTTGGGGGACGTGGTTGGTTAAAAAGACAGTTTGTGTCACTGTGCACATTTTATAAATGTTTTATTCTGACCGCGTGTTATGACCACAGTATTGATTGATCATAGCTGTATATTTATACCATACCTAATCAGAAACAAAATTCATGCTTTAAAAAGTTTCTTTTCTCGTTAACTTCTATTTTGTGAGCTGCTGAGAAGGACACTCGAGAAAGGACGTAATTCAACTTACGCTTCAGAGAATGGACATATAAAGAAAGTGTACGCCACTATACAGCGGTAATTCTATAAAATAAAGAATTTTCTTATGCAAAAAGGAAACAACCTCTTTAAAATACATTACATCCATTACAGTCACGATCAGTATAATATATTTTCTCGCAAAAGGGATCTACTTAATATATATCAGTATAATATATTCTCTCGCAAAGAAATCGACGTAATATATTATATGCAGTATAATCGGGACGTTCCTAGCTTAGCCTCGTTTTCGCGAGACATTAATATTCATGAGGATCTTCTTAAGAATCGTCTATTGAACCCGCGAACTTTGATCAGTAGTCCATTGCTCTAACAACTGAAATACCGCGCCTGAACTACTCAGGATATACTGCCTCCATTGCTTCATCCTCTAAGAAAGGGTAAAGATGTGTATAAATGGACTGTTATTTCGTAATATTTCAGAATGACAGAGAAAATTAAATCATACTCATACGCAAATTACAACCCTTATTCTGGCAATGATACTTTGTTGTATTAGAAGTTGTAACTCACTATTTGCAGATCTCCAAAATTAACTGCAATAAGTATATTTATTGGTCACCAGAGGCAACGCAAAAGATACGACATTAAAGTCATGCTTAATATTTCAAAAAGATTAATGTCTGGTAATGTAACAGGACTCTAATCTGCTCTGATGATTTGCCCTTTGCAATTTCCACGCTAAAACTGCTACAAAAGTCTGTATTTTTCAGACTCCGATAGTGCGTGTTTTCTTCCGCATTCATTTCCAGTCAATCTGGCGCCCGAATCATCGTGTAGCAGACGACATTCAATTTAACTGTAATTTGTTCCTCCTAATTTCTGACAAGTTTGTCCCTCTGCTGCTAGACTGGCTCTGAAATAATTACGTTGAAGGTGTGCAAAATGAGTTCAAGTCGATTTAAGTCACAAAAGGTTTACAACTGCTGGGTTATTTTCTAATTCTACTGGAGGGGTGAGAATAATATTAAATAACGGATCAGCTTTTATATAATCAGCGCCTCCAGGTTAGTGTTATAAATAATTTAGACATGGAAAAATAGTAATGGTGATAATAGTAGCGGATGGTGGTAGTAGCAGCAGTAGCAGCAGCAGCAGTAGTAGTAGTAGCAGCTATGGATAGATCGATAAAACATGACAGAGAAAGGAAATTTGCATTATACTTCTAGATTCAGCATTTGCTTGCTACACGTTTTATACAGTTTTTTTTCATTCATTTTACAATAGTTACATTCTAATATTTTCTCTTATTATCAATTTCCAATTAAATAAATGTATAAATTAGGCGACAAGCATTAATTTAACAATTTACTGCATTTACACCTTTGCAATAACTCTGCTTTGTAGATGTATTTTTTCTTTGTTATATACCCATCATCAAAATGAATGAGAGCATACATTAAATGAAATTGACATATTGGTACTTAATTGAAATTGTCATTTGACAATATAGTACTTAGAGATCTTTGTATATTTGCCATTTGTCAGCAAGCTTTTTCCATTTACAACTGATATATGTACTATATTTTTGACATGTAATAAAACTTCATTTCTTTTTTTAAATGGGCAATGCTCGGTGTTTCACTGTTAAATCTACATTTATAGATATATGTTTTCAGGTGTTACAAAAGGATGTTGAATACAGTATGTCTTTTGTTTTCATCTCTTACACCAAGAATAAATTCTCTTCTTGGAACTTGAAAATTGTGTAGATTATTACACGTACTCCTTATCCACCCAATAAGATTAGAAAGAAATGACTTAGTTTTGGAACAGTTGCAAAAAGATGCGATAAAGTTTCTAATGAATTATTACCTAAAGAGCACGTGTTTGTAGGGACGTTTCCAGTTTTGTTAAAAATCTATTTGTTGGTAAAATTTTATGCATTATTTCAGTTTGAAACTATTCCAATATAGGACACTTAATTATTTATAAAGGCAATTAAGAAAGTATCCCAATATAGGACACTTAATTATTTATAAAGGCAATTAAGAAAGTATCCCAATATAGGACACTTAATTATTTATAAAGGCAATTAAGAAAGTATCCCAATATAGGACACTTAATTATTTATAAAGGCAATTAAGAAAGTATTCATTCCAATCACTGTCATTTGTATAGGACACTTAATTATTTATAAAGGCAATTAAGAAAGTATCCCAATATAGGACACTTAATTATTTATAAAGGCAATTAAGAAAGTATCCCAATATAGGACACTTAATTATTTATAAAGGCAATTAAGAAAGTATTCCAATATAGGACACTTAATTATTTATAAAGGCAATTAAGAAAGTATTCATTCCAATCACTGTCATTTGTATAGGACACTTAATTATTTATAAAGGCAATTAAGAAAGTATCCCAATATAGGACACTTAATTATTTATAAAGGCAATTAAGAAAGTATCCCAATATAGGACACTTAATTATTTATAAAGGCAATTAAGAAAGTATCCCAATATAGGACACTTAATTATTTATAAAGGCAATTAAGAAAGTATTCCAATATAGGACACTTAATTATTTATAAAGGCAATTAAGAAAGTATTCATTCCAATCACTGTCATTTGTATAGGACACTTAATTATTTATAAAGGCAATTAAGAAAGTATCCCAATATAGGACACTTAATTATTTATAAAGGCAATTAAGAAAGTATCCCAATATAGGACACTTAATTATTTATAAAGGCAATTAAGAAAGTATTCCAATATAGGACACTTAATTATTTATAAAGGCAATTAAGAAAGTATTCATTCCAATCACTGTCATTTGTATAGGACACTTAATTATTTATAAAGGCAATTAAGAAACTATCCCAATATAGGACACTTAATTATTTATAAAGGCAATTAAGAAAGTATCCCAATATAGGACACTTAATTATTTATAAAGGCAATTAGGAAAGTATCCCAATATAGGACACTTAATTATTTATAAAAGCAATTAAGAAAGTATCCCAATATAGGACACTTAATTATTTATAAAGGCAATTAAGAAAGTATCCCAATATAGGACACTTAATTATTTATAAAGGCAATTAGGAAAGTATCCCAATATAGGACACTTAATTATTTATAAAAGCAATTAAGAAAGTATTCCAATATAGGACACTTAATTATTTATAAAAGCAATTAAGAAAGTATCCCAATATAGGACACTTAATTATTTATAAAGGCAATTAAGAAAGTATCCCAATATAGAACACTTAATTATTTATAAAGGCAATTAAGCAAGTATCTCAATATAGGACACTTAATTATTTATAAAGGCAATTAGGAAAGTATCCCAATATAGGACACTTAATTATTTATAAAGGCAATTAAGAAAGTATCCCAATATAGGACACTTAATTATTTATAAAGGCAATTAAGAAAGTATCCCAATATAGAACACTTAATTATTTATAAAGGCAATTAAGAAAGTATCCCAATATAGAACACTTAATTATTTATAAAGGCAATTAAGAAAGTATCCCAATATAGAACACTTAATTATTTATAAAGGCAATTAAGAAAGTATTCATTCCAATCACTGTCATCAATAAACTCATTTTTTTTATTCTATTTCAAGCAAGATGTTGGCCTAGAATTATTAGCCTTTAGAGTTGGGTGTATACTTTTACGGCCCCTTTTTGCCTTGAAAGAGCAAAATTACAGATTTATGCTAAAACGGCCATATTTACTTGAATTAATGTTTATATGAAGATTGTTGGAATAAAAAAACTAAATGGCTCTGAGCATGTCTTAAAACTTTATGATGTCAGACTTATTGCAAACTTCGTCTGTATTAATCCATGAACCTTTTTCATTACCTAGATAATTTGCTTACAACATTCTATTTATCAGCTAGTGCATGGACATAAGGCTAGAATTTTCAACTTTAATATTAGGATTCATCCACAGTGGAGTTTTACGAAAATCGTCCGAGTTCTCTACATTACATTATATGTAATTAAATATATGCTGGAAATACATCAGTCAAGAATGCTTTCAAAGTACGTCTTACCTCCGTCATAAATAGATACCAAAAATGAAAAACAATCATTATTTGGCATGGAAGCTGTTAATATCTTGTTTCATTTAGGTTTAGAATTGATTAGTTTTCTCACCCAAGTGAGTCTTAATGAATGTGCAAACATGTTTATTTTTAATATTTTCAAGCCTTCTACAAAACGCTCTTTACACAAGACTTTTCTTTTAACTTTATCTTTTCTACCACCATCCTATACCAACTTATGGAAAAATACATCTAACTTTTGAAGCTTGGACTTTGGTGAGTTTGGTAACTTAGAAATACGTGATATGGCCAAGCTATCCAAAAACACAATTTGTTTTTCAGAAATGGGGTAAGTGGTCATGTTAACGACTATAAAGGTAAAGATTTAATTTGTCTAATTTGTTTTCATAATTGAGCTTGACCTTATCATCTAACTCTATTGAGATTGTAATACCTAGACACGAGAAATAAGACATATTCCAATCTAAATGATATTCTTGGTAGTACCATTTATCACTTACTGTTGTACTTTTTACCCGTACACATTTAGTTTATTCAGTAATTATAGGTTACTGCATTTGTATAGGAAAATATGAATGAGTTTTTCGGATGGTTATACTGCACGACCTTGGGAGTGCAGTATATCCTTCCGACAAAACGAGTTCATATTTTCCCATTCAAATACAGTAACCATTTTATTATATGTTCATTTCTTATTCTTCCCAAGGCTTAAATATATAAACAAAAATACACTGCAAGAAACAAAGTAACTAAATGTATGCCGTATTCCAAATTAAATACATAAGCGTTGATGGATCATTACACAACATTATTAATGAGCGCATAACTCCGCCAAGATAAATGTGAATTTGGTCGCGTTCTAGACGTAAGTTTCGAAAGAAAATGGCGCTTGCTCTACTTAAAAATTGAAATCTGGATTAATATTGTTAATGAATACGCATTGCAACAACTTTTCCATTTGATCTGGAATGAATACGTTTTGGTATTTTTGTCGATTCAACGCAATCTTTTGATTATGGTCTGGATTTTTCTACATGAAGTGACTTGCATTGGATTGATTCCAGCAGCGTCTGCCAATTTAATCGTTTTAAATTGTGTTGACATCGGCATGCGTGTTTATTTCTGTCATTGAATAATTCAGATCATAATGTTGGAAAATTATGAAGCCTTTCCATCGCAGTTATCAAAAAGATGCTGTGAAATTTAATGTTTATTTCATTTTGGGTGCAGTAAGGAGGATGAAACTGCCCTTGTAATATACTCGAAATTACAGTACAATTTCAAAATGTGTAATCAACTTTGAGAACCCATGACATTGCTCATCTAGATTTACAAACCTACGAAAGTATATTTTTTGACGAAATTCAGGATGTAAAATTGTAAGTATATTTTTGGCCAATTTTATTAACAGCTAAAGAAGACACTTTATGTGTATAACTTGCGTTTTACTGTGAGGACCCTGTATAGCGTCTATATCTAGAAGTCCGATGCTACATCCCCGTCTGTTTGTACCCCCTACCTATTTCAATAAGCAAAAAGTTTAATGTGATAAAAAGTACACAGAGCTAAGTGAATTGGATCATTAATTTATAATTTCTAACCTGTCACCAGCATGGCACTAATACTGGCATCCCCTTGCACCTTTCATGCTTAGCGGACTTTCCAAACTAACACGGCGCCATATTCCGTACCCAAGTTTATTTCCATCCGACAACATAATGACATAAATCATCCTATTCGGTATCTGCCGGATAATTCCGTAAATTACCACAACGTTTACTTTGGAATTATATTCCTTTGCATACGTGAACAAATTAATGAAACCGCTTGTTAAATCCACGTGAAAAGCACATTTTTTGTTGTCATTCTTTTCCAGTGTTTGATTGGACACTGTAAAATATCAGAAGTAGACTACATATGTATGTATATCTTTAGTCGTGCATTCACACCTTTGCTGAAGATGGACTGGTCCAGAAACTGGAAATGGATCTCAAGCATGTCAGTCCATTACATTGAAAACTTCCGTTAAGAATGAAACGCGCAGGCGATGACGGTGTTATGGTAGGTCTTCTCACATTCAGGTAAGAAAATATAAATCAATGAATGAATTGACTAAGTTCTTTGCACTTTTTTTTTTAACAAATTAAAGGTTTCCGGTAGGGGGTACAAAATATCGGGGATGAAGCAACGGACTATAGCTAAATTTTAAACATTGTATCAAAAAAGTAAACGCGGAATGTGCCAAAGCAGTTTATATGTGTCAGTCTAAGAAACATTTGCTGGTATGTTGCCGTCCATGAAATATCTGCTTTAGTTCATTCATAGAAAATTGTTTACGTTAGAAAATAGTTCCTTTGCGCGCGAAATGCAGTAAGAAGGTGTTCAATATCGGGGAATATTTGACGATTCTGAAAATGTAAAGTTAACGGAGAAAAAAGATGAGCATATAATAAATTTCGAATATTAATATACCTGTATAGAGAGTCTGAGCCATCCATGTTGAGGGCAATGTTAACTACATAATGCAAGGCTATATAATTTGAGCTTTCTATTTTGATATTTGGATTTTTCTTTAATCAAATAAGTTGGTATCTCTGCACGCAAAAGACAAATGTATTATCACCTTTTCTACAGTCCATCTTGATTGCAAGCCATGATGAACATTGTGCAGTTACAGTGGCACAAGATTTGATATGCTTATGGAAGAGATGGGCCCAGCCTTCAAATTCCTTGCTTGAAGTTTTAAAATTGTAAAATTTAGAATTTAACAATAAAAGGCAACACAACGGAATCAAATGTTTTCCCAAAATCAACTAAAATAAGACGTCCAGGTATCTTACATTTGTTCCTAGTAAAACAAGGTCATAGGGTACGGATATTTTCTCATTTGTATCTGCTTTTAAGAAAGCTGTTTTATTTAGTTAATGGCAGCTGTGTTAAAATCTCTTTGCAATGCCTGTTGATATGAGTTTATAGGATAAATTAGGTAAGGAAGTGGGCCTCCAGTTTCACATTCTCTTTAGGTAGACATATAATAACGCCTTTCGATGGTTCACCCTTATTATTGGCAAAATTGATTGCTTTTACAAATCACCGATCAATATCTCTCCAAATATCTTAAACAATTCAACTGAAAATGTTTCCAATCATGGCCTTTAAATGTCAGGCATGTGTTTACGAGTGCATTTGCTTCTATTACTGTAATTGGGCCATGACTTACCTGGTATATTCTCAACTCAAGCGATGTCTATAAAATTCAGTGATACTTCATGATCAATTGGGTCTACATTGTAATAAGAATATAGCTTTTTATTAGTATAATTTAGTTTCTGTTAAAACTGGTATGATCTTACTTTCGATGAGGTAATTTTCGGTCCTCGTTTTGGATCAATCAAAATGTATACATCATAGTGAACCTCTTTATTCTAATCAGGGTAACAAACGACAAGCACTTGTCACTTAAAATTAAGATATGACAAAAATACAAAGGAACTAGTTTTTGGCGTGGTCATAATATTTTGAATCTCTTGCCCATATCCTTTTTAGACTAAATACTATGGTCCTTACACAGTGAAAAAAAAAATAAGTGATTTAAAATATATAGTTAATACTACTTGGATGCGTAAACAAAAACAACTTTGCCATATAAATGTGTTAAAGGAGTATGTTAATGGAGATAGCCAGGTTAGTCATACAGTAAATTAAATTGTACCTGTTTCACAAAACGAAAATGCGATCAGAATTTGGTGACTTTGGTGTTCAGAAATTATGAATTCAGAAATTATGAATAATCTGGACCATAAACTTTCACACTTGCAGCAAAAAGAAAATAATGAACTGATAAAACTATTCCAAAAATATGGACACTTGTTTCCAGATGTTCCTACATGAATAAATAAAATCTACCATGACGTTGAAATTATAGATTCTGAGAAATAGCATCCATATAGGATGAGCCTTCTCAAACAGGAGTGTTTGAACAAAAGAGATTCAGTTTTTTGCTTGAGAATGATTTCATAGAACCAAGTACATGTAACTAGAGTTCACCTTGTATGTTTGTACAGAAACCAGATAATACTTTCCGTATATGCATAGACTATAGAAAAATGAAACGTGTGATCAAAATAGTCATTTCCATTGCCAAACATCAATGACCGTGTTGATAAAATTTGAAGTAAAAAATGTCACCAACTTTGTCCTTTTGAAAGGATTTTATGGAAACTCCACTAAGGAATGGACAAAGGAAGTTTCGTCATTCATGACTCCAGATGGACTTTATCAATATAAATCGATGCCGTTTGGGATGAAAGGTTCTCCTTGTACTCTTCAACGTTTAATGAAACTGATTATATCTCCTCTAGATAACTGTGATAATTACATCAATTATGTCGTCTACAAATACACCTGGAAAGATCACTTTTGACAGACTCACTGATGCAAATTTGTCAATTCATTTATCTTAGAGTGAGTTTTGCTTGTGTTATATTTCCAGGACATACTTTGGAATATAAATGCTAAAGTCAAGGCTGTCTCTGCTTAATGGTGCAATATTTTGAAAAATAATCATGTATATAATTTTACAGTACATTCTTACGTGGTCAGCGCGACACGTATCCATTAAGACTAATGTATTGGGTAGTCCCGCAATAAATTGTTGACTGCTAGGGATAGAATCCTCTCTGGCTTGGGCATGAATTGAATTTTAATTAGGACCTACTTGGCTCACAGTTAGGAACAAAGAAGAGTGCAATGTTGGTGCGATGTCACAACGTTGAAATGTCTATAAGTTATTTCTGCAAGGAGTGAAATTTATAAAATTGTAGTTCATTTGAAACACGTGCCATAAAATGATATTTTCCTGAGTAGATATAAATACAGGCGGAGTTCGATGAAGTTTTCAAGTTCGATAACGGTTTTTGGCGGGTAAAGTAGTAATCATGATTGGCTAAGCAAAACGACGACTTTTGTATTCACAGAAAGAATTCAGGGTTTTAGGATAAATCCACTAGTAGAATTGATAGGTCCCATCGTCTGTCAAACTTGAGAGAGAGAGAGAGAGAGAGAGAGAGAGAGAGAGAGAGAGAGAGAGAGAGAGAGAGAGAGAGAGAGAGAGAGAGAGAGAGAGAGAGAGAGAGAGAGAGAGAGATTCAGTGGCATAGTAAGAGCCAATCTCAAATAAATCATCTGGTGTATCTCAATTACCTGAAATACATATTCATTTATGTAAGTTTTTAATTATTGCACTTCAATTTTTCCATACGTTCAGAAATAATAGTGCTTCTTTTCTTATTCATGTTTGTAATGTTTGTAAGAGAGTCATAAAATATTTCGGTATATAAATTAGCTCAGATTTATAGGACTGATGTGTAATAGAAATTATGTATCACATATTTCACAGATCTTCTGAATACGAAAAGTGGAAAGTTAATTTTTCGGTCTTAAATGACTTGTATTATTTACGCTGAGGGTTTATCTTTCTATATTTGAAAATGTTCATCAATGAATCCATAATTAGCAAGGAAGCGGATTGAAATGCGCTAATTCATTGAATAATATAGTTTTGAATTATTTTTACCGGATAATCAATGTCTAGGCACGTGCGATTACTCGCTAATTTAACTAGTAGTTAATAGCCACAACGAAGTGTTTTGTTTTATCTAAAGAGTTTAATTATGTCATGGTCTCAGTTGAAATGTGGCATTACTAGAATAAAAATAATTTTCGGTTTCTAGGACAGGGAATCGATATCAGGTGGCGAATAAAGCAAGGGGTTGATGACCCTAAGAGGCTAGATAAGGAGAGAGAGAGAGAGAGAGAGAGAGAGAGAGAGAGAGAGAGAGAGAGAGAGAGAGAGAGAGAGAGAGAGAGAGAGAGAGAGAGAGAGAGAGAGAGAGAGAGAGAGAGAGAGAGAGAGAGATGTCGATTGAACATCAGCAGTGATTTGGAAAAGACTGGAAGCTCCAGGTAATGCTGTCATGCCAGGAAACCTGAGTTCGATCTGTCACTCGATATGATTAAATTTGTTCTTTCAGAAAAGAACGGCTAAATGAGTTTATCATAATTTTGTTTACTCTTTTTCTCTATTACTATAGATAGCGAATCATTTACATGTCATATACGATTAAATTTTTTGTTTAGGTAATTGTTCTGTTTCATATTCGGGTGCTCTTGCTATTCTGCTCCATACATATCTATTCAGATCTATGTTATTCTATCAATTAATTTCATATTTTTTTATTGTTTACTCCATTCAAGCAATAGCGCTGTGGTCGATCATCTCCTAACCGAAATACACAAGGAGTAGGGGAGATCTCTCATATCTTCCACCATACCAGGCCACAACTGATGAGATTTGTGGATACAGCTAAATACTATCGGAAATTTTCTTTTGGTTTTTCTATAATTGATAAACCCCTGACAAATTTATTGAATAAAGAAACCATGTTTCATTGGTGTGAAAAATAGCAGGAGGTTTTCATAATGTAAAGGCCATACTTAAATGTAATCATTTCTTTCAGCTCCAAATTTCAATCATTTAAAGTGATGTTGGTGATTGTGCAGTAGTGATTCAAAATCATCCGGATTGCTATTTTTTTTAAAAAATAAACAAACAACAGATCGATAATTCTATAATCGGAAAGGAATGGTTGGTTTCGATATGACTTTGGAACATTTTGAAGTGTATATAAGTTCAACTCCTACTCCGATTATTGTATTTAGTGATGACAACCCCCTTAATTTCACTGTCAAGATAAAAAAAAAAAATGTTATTAAGGTGACGTATTTTGATGTTGCAGGAATACAATATTGACGCCAGTCACGTCAAAAGATAATATAATATCAGATGCAGGTTTACTTATAAAGATATATTGTATTGTTTTATTTATACATTGTATCATTCATAAGATTTCATCATATGTAATTTTTATCACATGTACATTTGACTAATAGACACAAGAACGCTTAATTGCATAAATATTTCTTTTTCATTGGGGGTGGGTGTTTTCTATATTCATATTTGTTTGTTTGTTGCTTTTTTATTTCATTATATGCTATGGATAACTTTATCTTGGACTTGACCTTGTCCACAATCAGATTCCTTTTCTTTTCTTAAAATTATGCATACAACTAATTTAGAGATATTATTTTATCTTTACATATAGGTCAACAGTTAAGATTATTATCTTTGTCTCAGTCCAGGGCATTTTGTTTACGATGTTGTTTTATTATAATTATAGTTATAATTATTTAGTAATAGACCTTCTTACTCTAACTATAATTTTATCTTGTTTATATTTGGAACCTTCCGGAATGACATTATCTATTATATAAGAGGTTTTATATTGATAAAATGTTAATCTGACTTTCCAGTAAAGTAGAGAGCTATATAATCTTGCAGAATCACTTGCATTATTGTTGTGTCCAGTATTTCATTGAAGCTGGAATTTATTTATTCAAATTATTCAAGGTACTCTTCTCTGGAAATACAGGGTGCTCAAAAATAACATTATTGGTCATAGAGACTTGGAATTAGAGTGAAATAGAAATAAGGATATATTCTTGGGTTGTATATTTTTGAATCAACAAAAGGTTGCATGCACACCAGTACGACACAGGGCATCACATGCAACTCAGCACTTCCAATGTTATATTTATTTTAGAATACCATTAAAGTTTGTTCACAACTTAATCATTAGGACATGTGTATGAAAGTATAGGAATATTCTGGAATTAATTCGCAATACCATAAATCCTAACCTATCTTGTTTAGAAGCATAATTTAATTTTACTTTGAGCCCGCTTGAATAACATTGAGACGTTGAGAAAGGTCTTGTTAACGTAAGGTTAATCAAGTAGGAGAAAATGACAAAGTTTAGACAAGCCAGAGACGAATTATGGGGAATCTTGGGTCGATTCAAATAGTTGTCATAAAATGATGTTTTCCAGAATAGTTATTAAAAAAGGCGGACTAGACATAGTTATTCTGTCTTTTCTGGGAGTATTATAATTTTGGTGGTTAGAGAATATTAATCCTGGTTGGCTAAGCTAAAGGAAGGGTGAATTTCCCATATAAAATTCAATGTTGTAAGCAATTTAATTTGCGATATTCGTCAACCCACGTTTTCTGCCCAAATGAAAGTGTTATGAACTACGAAGAAAGTAATAAGAAAGTTGTGTCGCTAAATAAATCGTTAAGGGACCGGGATTTGTAAGCATTTAGAGACCGAAAACCAGCGAGAGATTCTGGCATATAAATAGCTAGTCTCAAAAGGCATTATTTCATTCATATACAAAACAGTTCATTGATGTAAGTTTTCAATTGGTTGTTGAATTTATTCATTTTAACTTTATGTTTCAATTTTCTTTGTGTAAAGATGTTGGCCATGCATTCGTCCTAAATGTTATATGATTCATGTACTATAAGACAATCATGCAATAAAACACCCCTTCCAGTCAATTGGTATCAAATAATTGGAATCATATATTTTCAAGGATTTTTTTAAAACTTCAATTGACTAGTAAGAGTGTTTTACCATTCCTAAACTCTCCTAGACTATTTGATTCTGGTAACTTTCCAAATGTGTGGGCTAAAAGCATTATTTCTCCAATATATAAGAATAAATATCGATGACCCTAATAGTTATCGAGATATATCCCTAATTTAAACACTATGCAATGTTTGCACAAATTTATAAACAAAAGAATTTACTTTTGGACAGAGAAAAATAATCTCATTGATGGCGCACAAATGAGTTTTTGAAAGAAATATATTACTAAGTTATTTAAGGTACAAGCCTTTTGCAGACTTGGAGACGGCGTTAGACAAAGTTGATCATGGTAAACTGGTCGTCACTTATCCGTAAAGTTGTACAAGGTATAACTATACTAAGAAAAATGTATGCAACCATAATGAGTTGTGTTAGAACTACTACTGGTCGGACTGATTATTTTAACTACATTCTTGGAACAAGACAGGATTGCTTGCTTGACCCAGTCTCAGATTTAAGAAGCAAGTATACCAAAGGCATACTTATCACCCAAGATATTGAAGAACTAGTTTCTTTAATATACACATGATATATGTCAGACTGCTCTGATACATTTAGATTGCTGTAACAATATATATATATATATATATATATATATATATATATATATATATATATATATATATATATATATATATATATATATATATATATAAGCTTTTGTGATAAGACTGACATGGAACTAAACCTCAACAAAACAAAATTTTTACACCGAGGTTGAATTGTCTATGGCTAAATAAATATTATTAATTGGACAAGCCAAAAAGTCTATCAGACGAATATTTTATCTTCAAGAGCAGTTCACAAAAGCAGTGAATCATTCAAACGTCATGTTTAGTTTCATTTTTATTTAAGTAATTGATTAAATTGTTAGATTTCTCTTTTTTCCCATCAATTAATTACATTTTGCATATTATTGTTTACACGACCTGGGCAATGACAACGAGGTCAATCATCTCTAGAATACGATAACCGAAGCGCCAAGTAGAGAGGGGTCCAACTGGGATATAGGCTGAGATCTCATGGTATTAACACCGGGATTATCGTCTAACGTTACATTTTATTCTCACCTGGATTATGGTCTAAAATCTCATCATCCTCCTACATGGATTATTGTCTACAATTGCTACATATCCATACCTGGGCTATAGTCTAAAATCTCTTCATGTTCACAACGCACGAAACAATAAATTAGTAATTTAAAGAAGAGGATGAAAATAAAACTGGCAAATAAACAGTAGTACCAATTGCAAAGAGATATATTTGTGGCAAGAGTGCATATTTATTGCTGGTGATCATTAACTTCGCCTTTACATCCTGTTTATTACATGCTTTCAACATTCGTGTTCATGACCGTTTTATCCAGTAGTAGCCATAGGCACTGAAAAATATATACACAAGAAGTCAGTCACGTCAATATCAATCGTGGTATTAAAAGAAGTGCCTAGAGCCTTCAAAAATCGGGCCCTTTCCATGTGTATGGGTGATCATTTATTTCGCTATCACATTCATTTACAGAGGTTACCATTAACCTAGCTTTCCACATCCATGTTGTAGAAATCATTTACATATCTTTCTACATGCATGTACGTTGCAGCCGTTCACTCACCTCTCTATATACTACCATGTTTAGATCCTAGATCGCGTCAACCTTAGATTCGTGACAGCAATCGAACTATCTAATGTTTGTACATGGCGTTTGTAGTAAAATGATAACAGTGGATAAGTTCTAAAGCATTTAAAGTTGAATTAATCCTGATAACGGTCAAGCAATCCATTGAAGGGTTTGGTTCGTTTTATTTTTATCCGTTAACTATGTTGTCGGGAAGATCCTTAGTCATGGGAGCCGTGCCAATGTCGATCTTTGTATTAAAGTTACGTCAAGATGACGATATATTTATGAGGATTACAGCATTTTAATTACAATTACAGAACGTACAAATTTTTGGACTTTTTGCTCCAGTGTTTTGGACTGATTAAAGTTTAAAAAGTGGCCTTGACCGAAATTTTAAGAATTGCATAAGTGGACTGATAAGAGAAATGTGGAATGACCCCAGTTTTACCAACAAGAGAATAAGTGGCATCGTCCAGGTTTTGTTAGGATGAGAATACGTGGCCTGACCCCAGTTTTACTGAAAGGAGAATAAATGACCATTGTATGAATTTATCACGATAAAAATAACATATTATGCAGCATACATAACTGAGTCATTGTAAGTACCGCCAAAGATATCGTCATAAAATATAAAAATAAGGACTAACAAACTTATTGAAGGAATTAAGATCCCAAACGTGAGAGAAGAATTTAAAATGCTCCAACATGCTAATGATTGTACACACTTTATAAAGGACCCAAATTCTATTAAATGCCTTGAAAAATAATATGAAAACTTTGGTAAAGCTTCTGGGTCAAAATTAACCATGAAAAAACAGAAATTCTTAAAATAGGAAACTGGATAGGGAACCACCCTGGCCTTCCTCCTCACTTAATTAAAAAAATAAGGTGAAAGCCCTAGGAATTTACTTTGGGATAAATGAAGAAAACCTACAAAATCTTAAAGATATTGTGAATAAAAGCATTGCAATCTGGGCACAAACACCAGTATATAACATGGTGCGAGCACAAGTTGCTAAAACTTTTTTTTATATTCCTATATAAATTACAAATTAAGATCCTTAGATCTTAATTATCAGATTTTTAAAAAGTTTAGATAATGAAATTATACTTAGTGCTTTAAACTACGTTATATTGAAGAAAAAAACATTATATAGGAATATTAAAGGAATGGGGGCGGAATTAGCTCTACCAAACCTGAAATGGATGCAGGATGCAAAAAACTTAAATCGTTTTATTTCTTAAATAAAACGACCCCGGATATGCCGTGGGAAGCTCTCTGTATTTACTTGTTTGGTTTCATTAGTGGAAATAGTAACGATATTTAAAGAAAGAACTCATTAATGAAAAAGTTACTAGTTGACAAACAATTTAAACTTATAAAAGATTTGACAGCTAAATTCAGAGATTTTAAAGATATTTGGGAAGGAAAAATCACAAATTATTAATGGATTTTTATACTAAAAAATGTAAAATCTAAAGTAGAAAGAGAAAATTAGTGGTGGGTGGGTGGAGGTGGAATGGAACAACTTCAGGAAAATTGGTCCAAAATAAAATCACAGAAAATGCAAAGTATTATTTTCAAATACCTTCATGGTGTAATGTTTGCCAAAAGAAAGGGGATGATCAAAAAAATACCTAAATGTCCCATTTGCAAAGTCGGTAATTTTACTAAAACTCACGTCAGATTGAATGTAAAAATAAAAAAGAGGAAAGGGATAAAATATTATAAATCTATATCTAAATCAGAAAAATGCTAGAAAAATAGAATTTTATATTCGAATGCAAAATTGGACAAAAAAACTTTTCTACTTAATAAACTACATAATATACACCTTTAGAGAATGTGGACAAGTTATTGTTATAAATAAATAACCTGTCCCATCCAAATATTGTAATTAATGCTCTTTTGGATATTATAAACTCAAAAAAAGAACTATTTCCCTGGTATTTTTTAATAAATAAAATTATCTTACTAATCAACCTTATATAGATGGAATCCTAGATACTAACATATCTAAACTATAATCCTTCTATTGTAAATTATATATATATATATATATATATATATATATATATATATATATATATATATATATATATATATATATATATATATATATATATATATATATATATGCACACACACACACACACACACACATTATTTTATTATAGGTAGATACAGGGACAGTGAATCTGCACATGGATGAAGTAGGAGACAGAATTGCCACCGGGTTATATACCACAGGGCGCTACGTGAAGTGGGAAGGCCTGTGGAAGAGCCTCCAAAAAATACATGTGAAAAAATGGACATACAGTACACAAATACAAGGGGAAAATATTATATTTAAATGGATTCCAGAAAAGAAATAAGGACTAACACAAAACCCTTTTGTACATAATATATAATTTTTCTTTTGACTTCGATTATCGGTTGTAATCCTTGGAGTGTGTGGAATAAGGCTAATATCAGGTAAATAAATAAAGACATGCGGCTCATTGCAAGACTAGTCTTGTGACCAACCTCCTATAATTCAAAAATTCAAATTGCAAATAAGAAACGACACACAACACTCACGTAAAACAATAGGCTTTTTTCATAATTAGTACAATGTTTCTTATGCAAACTTCTAAATTTCCAAATATAAAAAATTATTTATGGATATTTTAGTAGAAAACTCAGGAACAAATTGGATTACTCTGCCGTCCTTACACACACACAGACACACACACACACACACACACACACACACATATATATATATATATATATATATATATATATATATATATATATATATATATATATATATATATATATATATATATATATATATATATAGCATACAAACAATATATCAATACAAAGATAGCATTAGTATACACAGGATATAGGGACCTCTGGCAAAGGTCACTGGAAATAAAAAGGTGAAGGTTTCCTAATCTGGTAATTAAAATCAAAGAAGAAAACTCATTTTTTAGATAACACTAGTGACATAAATTTACTCCTTAAAACTGGGTTTACAAATTTTCTTTCTAAACTAGAAACACTTGCAACACCTCAAAAGGGGGTTACACGAAAACATTAAAATTTTTATTGTCACCCAGTTAATGTGAAGCTTTGATTTTATACCAGACCTCTTGTATTTTAATCACTGCTATTTAAACTGCACAAAGGAAAGTTTTATACATCGCACATGAAACCGGCATTGACTGAAAGGTTCTTTTCTGTTTTGTTTTTTTTTTAAATTACATATTAAGATTACTGAAAATTGTGTTTTCTCGAAACACGACAGTGCTTGGGGTTTATATGAATTCTGGACGTCAGTATAGATGAAACCTGGATGTCAGCTTTTGTATAGAGGAAAGGATATTAGCCGCGGAATTTTCTGGACCTACATACGTTTTAAACATCTGCTTTCAATTCCGCACACTATAGTCAGATACTAATTTTAGGAATGAGTGTTCCAAATTCAGGACTGTTAAAGGACTGAAATTCCATAAATAAAAAACATTTTTTTTCACTTCAAACTTGGATAAGGTTCAAAAGATTCTCTTTCCTAAAATATAACTTACATTATTAACCAATCCTGGCCATCCAAACCCATATATACTGTAATGTTCACCCATATCCAGATTGGTTCCCATTTTCCATACCATTAGTACCGTGTGTCATGAAGGAATGACAGTGTAAGCAAGACAAATGATAGCTGCCCCTACCCACACCCCCACTCCTCGATTAATGCGCGATAATTTTATTCATCTCATTATGTGGGTGAACTGCCCATTGACGTCGGGAACTTATGCTTTCTTTTGCAGCTGAAATGTTTATAGTATTTCGCCTTTGCCTTGGTGTATCGAGGGCAATTCTTCATAAATCTTATGGGGTTAGGTTTTTGGGGGACGTGTGCATCTGACAAAACGTTTTTCTGTAGCAAAGTATGAGAGCACTAAAGATCATTTCTCTCATGCGTATAGAACCATCTCTCCGCCAGTGATATCACGGTCTTAGTACACACCACCACAAAAAAAAATTATTTAAAATGACTTCTTTTATTTTTAAAAATGCACGATAATTCAAAACGTGGACACGAATAAAGATTTAGTATTTACAAAGTCTAATTCCTTTATGATTATCTACTTGTATATTCTGCAGATAGGGCCAATAAAATAGTTTGAGTCATTGCTCTGTCGTCACGTTTGTACACATATGTGGTACTGTGCTATTGTAGATAAATATTTACAAACAAAAGCCTTTGAACTTGAAATTTTCTAAAATGAATTGGTTAATATAGACTAAATGAGAGCAATTCTAGATCTCGAAAGTGAGCGTTCTTCACAACACTTTGGGTTAAACATCCTCTGATACGTTGATATTTCATTAAAACACGGTATGTACATGTTGATACTGCATGAAAGCGATATTAAACACTACTGGTAATTTATAACCTTTGCAGTTTGCTGTAATCAAAACAGACTATTTCGGTTGGAAATTATCTGCAAATCCACCTCAACGCACTGTGTGAAGGTCTGCCAAAACAGTATCTTATTTATCAAATCTATTGACCTAGATGTTCATCTACAACACGCGTCGTTAAGTAATAGAAGTAACCCCTACCCACAAATTACGTGTTTTTGATTCATTCCTTAAATAAATCTTCAATGCGAGTAAAGGCTCTTATCTAAATAGAGATAAGTCAAATAAATTGTGAACTTAAACAAGTAAGATACTTTCAGGTGAGTTCGTTATGAAAATAATAGAAATAATATTACCCCCACCCCAAAGAAACAACAACCTCAACAACAACCCCAACAAAACAAACATGCTCATTTGGAACTTCTCGATCAATCCTACCTCGAATCTATGCTGATAATTGTCCGTAGGACCACCGTGTATCTACGTAACAGAGATTGACCGAGATTCATCGGACAATTTTAAGGTCAGTTCAATTGTAGGAATGACCGAGTTGGTCAGAGTAGATTGCAGTTTCCTGTTTGGCTAAGAAATTTTCAGCGAACAAAATGATGTTTCTGTAACTTACTACATATTTTTTATCGGAGGTTTATTTTTATTTCGCAGAAATATCAGAGGCGGTCCGAATGTACTCTAAGTTACCATAACTTTGAAATCGAAACCACACGATGCAACAATACCACGAGGAACAATATTGTCATTTGTTTGTCCAAGCACAACGTAAGAAGCAATTATTATTTTTATGTCAAGCTGCATAAATAAAAATAAAATGTTTAAGTCAACTGAAGCTGAACTTTTATTTTGAGACTTTAATAGACTAAATGTTTATGATTCTAATGAAGTTTTGTTTATTTTTAAGGATCTTCAGCCAGATATAGTGTTATGTATACGTATATCATGTGTATCAGTTTTAATTCACTGTTCTTGATTGTAAATGGTTATTTTGCAAACACAATACATAGCTTCAGGATAGTGGGTTGTACTTTTAATTGAGTAAAAATGTTTTATGGACTTCTGATCTTGGAAGCTGCAGAAATAATTTTATTAGCGATTTTTATGGGATCTGATTTCAGGTCATTGATTTCTAACCATTGGAAATTCTGGCCCACATGATTTATGATTAGTTGGATGTTAAAGAGCATAATCGTGTTGAGAAGTTGAAATATTCTGGGAAAGAACATTTGACCCTGGTGCTAGTTTTGAAATTAAGCCTTACATTATTTTAATATAAAGCAGTGAGTAACATAATTATTCCTATTTTAAACATATGTAATGGAGATTTAGTTGTGTTCAATTTTTTTATTTAAGATGATTTATTTATTTCAATTATTCGTTGGAATTACAAGACGCTCATAGA
Organism: Potamilus streckersoni; assembly: GCA_016746295.1. Classification (NCBI taxonomy): domain Eukaryota; kingdom Metazoa; phylum Mollusca; class Bivalvia; order Unionida; family Unionidae; genus Potamilus; species Potamilus streckersoni. Next base: position 519,128 of record JAEAOA010002192.1, on the reverse strand, counting down.
TTTTTTTTTTAGGAACACAAGTCTTTTGGAATTACTGTGGATTCATTTAAAGAACTTTTGATTATAATTTGTGATACGTAAAGACTGTTAGCATTTCAAAACTATTTAAGACCATTGGCACAACAGCAAAATAGATTGAACTTCACTCGGATCACCAATGGAACTCTTGGAATTATCGATTCTTTTCGACTTGAGATCAGAAATGGAAATCTTTTGGAATTATCGATACTTTTCGACTTATGATATACATTTTAGGACTTTTTGGGATTTTTATTTCACAATGCTCTTATTTGAAAATTTTCACTCTGTATTGTAGAGAAATAAAACTATTTGTTGACATAGTTTTCTCTCTTTTCATTTACTTAGTTTAAGACCATAGAGTCTTAGAATAGCGTGGTCATATATATGCATGCATTTTGTCAGTTAAGAAGCATAGACCGACCCCGCAATGTTAAATAAATTGGTATATAATAACTTATATTCAGTCGTTATGAAATAAGACTAGATAACTCATATTGGTCAGATTTTTTTTTTACCAGAAAGCAAATATTAGTATGATTGTGTGACTAGATAGCTAATATTAGTCTGAAATTGATACTAGATAACGCATACTAGTCTAATTATGTGACTAGATTGCTCATATTAGTCTAAGTGTGATTAGATAACTCATTTTCAAATAGATGTATGAGATATGATGACCACCAAGCCTAAGCAATTACAAAACTTCGCAAAATATAAAAGATCACATGCTTGTTTAGCACAGTTTTGTCTGATCACTGTAGTGTTCTTTGCAAATATCTTTAATATTTTTGCTTTACAAATGTTTTAAATATTTTGAAATTGCTTACAAGTACTGTCGATTTATAATCAGATTGCAAATTATTCTGTAGCAAGAAGGTACTTAGTCACCGGACAAAAGAATCCAAATGAGTAAAACGACGTTCCGTATCTTAAAGCAAACGAAAAATGAAACCATCATATTGTATGTATTGTATTAACTGTGACGACAAATGTATTTGAAAATTATATGCTGATTGTCTTATGTAAGTAGGTAATATTAAAGATACATGCAAACTGCGACTATTACTCGTTTGCAATTAGTATCATGACTTTTTATTTGAGATACGTAACAGTACTCATTTACTGACGAAAGATTTTCACGCAAATCCCTTGTAACAGTACTCATTTAGTATTGAAAGACGCGCACTAAAATTCCGTGTAACAGCATTCATTTACCGACGAAAGACTCGCACGAAATTCCCGTGTAACAGAAATCATTTACTGATGAAAGACTCGCCCACAAATTCTGTGTAACAGTACTCATTTACTGACAAAAGGTTTGCACAGAAATCCTGTTTAACAGTACTCTTTCACTAACAAAAAACTCTCATGCAAATCCTGTGTAACAGTACTTATTTATTGACCAAAAACTCGCGTCAAAACCCAAGCATGATTTTTTAATGTAAACAACGTTTCTCACGCAGAAACATATTTTAGTTTCGCAAGTAAAACAGAGAGAGAGAGAGAGAGAGAGAGAGAGAGAGAGAGAGAGAGAGAGAGAGAGAGAGAGAGAGAGAGAGAGAGAGAGAGAGAGAGAGAGAGCGCGCAGTGTATGGTATGACAAATGATTAATGGCTCACCTTTATTGAGCGTGTTACCCAAGGTATCAACATAATTTAGTGAAAATGGCCGATAAACTAAATACACTACCCTCAAGGCAGTGTACGAATGACAGGTTAAAAAAAATGGCCCAATGAACACGCCAGATGATCAAGTAACTAAATGAACGTGAATGTGTATATCTGACATTTATTGATTTTTCTTCCATGTACAGCAATATATCTTACCCTGTCTGCGTTATAATTAAAAAAAATTCAAGTTACTTTTAATTACTGTTCTCTACTATCACGGTATTAGGCTGACCTGGGTCAGTCATCAAAAGGACTTAAGAGTTTTCTCGAGTTTTCATCATTTTTAAAGTGTGGTTGTGTTTTACAGGTAAATTTTAAGTGTGATTTTTAACAGTAAAAACACTAGTTGTGTCTTAAAATATAAATGCTCATGTTTGGTTTTTTTTTAATTTATTTTCTTTAAAATGTATTGTCTTCAAAAATGGATTACCATAATGGCATAAACACAGTAAACTAAATATGTTTTTAAAGTTATATAAATATTGATGTTTTGATTAATACGAACTAGCACTTATACTTTCTAATCCTAACCCTATCCCTAAGTAAACGCAATGGCAAAAAAAAATATAAATAAAGCAAAACATCATATTAATGACGTCATACGATAATACTGAGACACTAAAACAGACACGTGGTTACATCAGCCTCTTTTACAATTAAAAAAAATCCCGAACCGAACACGGTGCTTAGTTTGATGGCCTTGACAGATAGGTTACTAATGAACTATTTTTTGGTAATTCACGATGTAAAAATATAAGAAAGAAACGGTTAAATTATTTCCATTTATTTTGGCATTAGTACATAGTAAAAACTTTTACTACATTGTACAATTATAGAACATTGTCATTTTTATGAGACACGTAGGGTTCGGATGAAAATTAGATGAAGAAGTTCAGAAATAAGGAACGAAACTAATTTTGTAAGGTATTATATACTATGTTAAACTTGCGCCATTCTATAACACTCTAATTGTTATTCATTATGTCAATCCCAGAGCTTCTGCTTTTGACCTTGTGGAGTCCATTCGTATGCATCAAGAAAATGGAAAGTACAAAATGGCCTGTCTGCCAGTTGTAAGACTATTCTACTCAAAACCAACTTAAACTCATCATAATTGAGATAATGTTAGTTGCATTCCTCCAAGCTATCGCCTGATTTTCACCCAAAAATATCAGTATAGTAGTATAAAACTAACCAAAATTAGTTAGATCCATTACTTTTTTCTCATCGCAGTTTTCAGTTGGATACAAAAATAGTTATAAGATTTATTGTCCGCTTCGGTTTTAGAGAGCACCCGGGCATTTCAGGGTCGCTAATACCACAAAAACTGAGTTTTCATCTATGAACACCATTGCCAAAATAATTATATTTAACATCTTAAGAGCGTGCTCTATATATTTGATGAACTTCTGAGATAGTGACAGGTGTAAGATGAAGTTGTTTTCATTTGTTACATGTTTAGGCTCATCCAAAAGTAACAAAGAAAAGAGTGAAGCCAACAAGCTTTGTAAAATTTAACAAAATAATTTATTTCCCTAGAAAATAATGTAAAAATATGAAAAATAACCTACCGTTTGTAAATCTAATCCAAAATTACTCCTAGAATTAATAATATAAGTCCTATCATTTAAAAGTTCTAAATGAATCAAAGTTCGAATTCCGATGAAGTTCCAAGATGGAAGACTATGACGTCAGATGCACGCAGTAATGTACTGATGTGTCAGCAGTTCCTTGTTTAATTTTATGAATCGAGAATAATATTCGGGCTTAATAATTCTGAATAATTTCCAATAATGTCTTTGTCCAAGAATTTGATGAGGAGCACTTATATTTCCAGGAAAAGTAAATTATTTTTAAACAACAATTTCAACTCAACTGGTCACAACACAAAACAAAATACCTTTGAGCTCCAAAAGGTATGAAATACGACGGAAAATCAATCGCTAAAAGTGTTAGTTGTAAACAGTTTTAGATTACGTGATGGGGTCATGTGGTCACTTAATTTGAGTGTCGCAGAAAGTCCATAAGACAATAGACAAGTACGCAACACACGAATTTGGTCGTACTGAACGAATCTTACTATAAAGTTCAATAACAAAAAATGTATAAGAAAACGTTGACTAAAGAGTTGACGCAATCCAAGAATGACGTTGATTACGACCAATGATTTTCGAGCTAAATATAGCTAAATATACAATGTAGCAATAATTTTATTTACTAGAACTAAACTGGATTTTCTGAGAAATGTCAAATTCAGTGGATAAATTTATTCTCATAATAACTTGCAATTAAATAAAAAAAATCAAATATTTTTTTTAAGCTAACACACAAGTAATTAAATTTGGAACACGCACAATGAAGTGTATGTTGGCGTGTTACTTTCATGTACTTTGGCCGAAATGTTTTGAACAATGTACTTGTGGATATTGTACATAATCTAAGGCTCATACCTAATCCAAATGGCTATTCCCACGTGCTCAAAAGATCTGCCTGAATTAGCCTAAAGTACACTATCTTTAGCAGCTATGAAAATAGGAAAATAGAAATTTGTCAGACCATAGAAAACTAGCTTCTAAACGTGCAAAGAATAAATTACAAAATGTACAAAAAGTAATGCCGGGAGTGCTGGTATGGCCTTATTTGGTAAGCGTTAACAGAGAAAAAGGCTGTAAAACATTCAGAAATTTTTGAGAGTCCACTTCCGACAATGAGGCCCTAAGCTTGTTTAGCTTATGCCTAAATCAGGCCCTGACAAAAAGTAAGAGCTCATCGGCGTTTGTTGTTCTTGAGGGGGGGTGTGTTTTGTTTTTTATCTACAATTCGTATCTGAAGTCAATGAAGTGAAAATGACCAATTTAAAGGTGCACATCTGATCTAAGGTCAAACTGGATAATCTATAACCGAAATTACACACATCGATCATACAACAAACTGAAGGGAATGAAAAGTACATTTAACAATATTTAAAATATACAAGATCATTTTAAATTAGTCGGTATAAACAGTGATGAAAACCTGGGAAATTCTTTATTTTTAAAAATGTAACCTTATGCAAAATATGAAACTATGTAGTGACACCTTATTTCATTTCGTCTCGTATTGAATAACCTTGTACAATAGACAAGCATTTGTTACAAATTTTAACCCTGACCTTCAGCAGAGTTTTATATTTTGTCCATACTGTTTTCCGACTTTCCTCGACATTAGGAAGAATCAGTGATATGCCAAGATATCTTTCTTAGATACTAGGTTATTAAGTGATATGCCGAAATACTTTTCAATCGTTCTTGCAGTCGAAAATAAAGGTTTTCACCTGCCAGTAAATCTGAAATAAAGTCGGCAGTAAACAAACATATTTACCGAAGACGTTCATCTTACTTGATATTTGAACCATAGTGTCAATGGGAAATCAAAAGTGACTCATCTTTGCGCGTTTGAATGGACATTTTATAAATGTTATTATTCCCTAGCAGCAAAACGTTCTAATGCCGAGATTTACAACCACTTAATCGTTTGAAAATGGGATTTTTATTTCATCAACGGACACTAATAGCAATATTCACTCTACGATAATGCATATGCAAAAATGCAATTTTTTCTGTCGATCTCTGTTTTGTTGTCAATATCTGTAGGAAACATTATGTTGGACAAGTGTACGATTAATTAGATTTATGGAGACCTGCGAGTGGTTAAAAAGCCATAATGCTCCGATTGGTAAAGTTTCTGTCATGAACTAGCGATATTCAATTACGGCTACGTTTGTATAAACTGAACAGGATATCGGTCAAATTCTAATCTATATGGAAAACTGTCATTTCTGAAGGCTATCAGGAACCAGTTGGGTAATCAATGTTATCAGACAAAATGCATGGTTTTGAGTCAATTCAGGAGGGAATTATATTTCATCCAGATTGGATACGATGTGAAAGGGGGCGTGGTTTCACACTCAAACACTCAGTTTAAATGTGCATATAGTAAAAACGGGAAATAAGTCAAAGCTTTCTGCAAGAGAAAACTAGCGTAAGAAGACTCCAAGTAATTTAAGAAGTAAATTGACTCGTAAAATGAAACAGGGAAGACGATTGTCTATAGAAATTGACAAACACAAAAGCTTGAAAATAATAGGTGAGATAGCTTTACGAGTCATATTAACCTGATGTGACAGGACGTCTCACGATTTACATACCCAAAAGGGACCATACAAAGTTGGAAAGTCTGAAAGGGGCGAGATACCGGAGAATTTGGAAAAGGAAGGGAAAAAAGTGGAGAAGACCCAGACTTACCTGCACAATGAAGTCAAAAGGAACAGTCGATGTGGAATCGGACTGAGTCAATACATCAGGTTATGAATTGATACAAGGCAGTGTTTTTCGATTTCTCACTGGATTCGATGATGATTTAATTCTTTTGTTTAACATATATTATTTGTATTTCAAATTCCTTGAATAAGTTGATTCAAAAAGAAAGAAGTGTATCATTCAAATTTTAACGCTTATTACGCTTGTTATGAATTTTATTGTTATGAATTTTAATTATTTTTTTCCCTTTTTTTGTAACTGAGGTTCGTATTATTCTGTCCTATATATCTTCTCAGATCTTTAAATTATTCCACCCTCCAGTTTCATACTTTATATTGAGATTTACTCGTTCCTGGCAAATTACACCGTCGATGATCACATCTAGATAACGATAACCAAACTACAAAGTTGAGCAGGGGTATCTCCAACAGCACAAAAGAGTATAAAAAAATTATCACACCAAACTAATCTTGTACATGTAGGCACCCTAACCAGTTAGCTAGTGATTCAAACAGCCACAACTCAGACAGAAATGCCGCCTGTAGCGTGCCTGCGACAGTTGACAATGTTTAGTTGGTTAAACTATTTGTCGGTGCAGCCTAATCATCTTGCGTACATTTATAAGCTGATGATATCAACTTCTGTCTCAAGACGAAGTTTCGAGTACGATAGCAAATTTATATCAACTTCGTGTCTCTCGGTGATGCTATGAGAAGCTTTGATGTTTTTTTTTCTGCCCTGTATGTCAGCGGAAATATGACAATACTGCATGTACATAATTATCAGAAAATTATCCCTTGTCCAGATTTAAATATCAACATGTTTTTTTAATCGAAGTGTATCTGGTTCAGCAACTAAAAATCTCATTTTACGTTATTATCAATGTATCCAATCCACACTGTGCTTAAAGTTCTTTGTAAATTGGTAATTATTCGGCAAAAACACATCCATTCTGACATCATATCTCATTTGTATGATTTATAATGTCGAACGCTTACGGCCCATAACGCATTTGTGTGATTTATAATTTCGAATGCTTGCTGTCCACAACTGTCATCATATCTCATTTGTATGATTTAAAATGTGGAACGCTTGATGTCCAAAATTGATTTCGTATCTCATTTGTGTGATTTATGATGTGGAACGATTGCTGTCCACAACTGGCATCATATCTCATTTGTATCATTTATAATGTGGAACGCTTGCCGTCCTGACATATCTCATTTGTATGATTTAAAATGTGGAACGCTTGATTTCCAAAACTGATTTCGTATCTCATTTGTGTGATTTATAATGTGGAACGCTTGCCGTCAGCAAATGACATCATATCTCACTTGTGTGATTTATAATGTGGAACGCTTGCCGTCAGCAAATGACATCATATCTCACTTGTGTGATTTATAATGTGGAACGCTTGCCGTCAGCAAATGACATCATATCTCACTTGTGTGATTTATAATGTGGAACGCTTGCCGTCAGCAAATGACATCATATCTCATTTGGGTGATTTATAATGTGGATAATGTGGAATACTTGCTGTCCACAAGTGACATCATATAAAAAATTTTATTATTTATAATGTGAAACGCTGACCATCCACAACTGACATCATATCTCACTTGTGTGATTTATAATGTGAAACGCTTGCCGTCAGCAAATGACATCATATCTCACTTGTGTGATTTATAATGTGGAACGCTTGCCGTCAGCAAATGACATCATATCTCACTTATGTGATTTATAATGTGGAACGCTTGCCGTCAGCAAATGACATCATATCTCACTTGTGTGATTTATAATGTGGAACGCTTGCCGTCAGCAAATGACATCATATCTCACTTGTGTGATTTATAATGTGGAACGCTTGCCGTCAGCAAATGACATCATATCTCACTTGTGTGATTTATAATGTGGAACGCTTGTTGTCCACAACTGTCATTATATCTCATTTGTATCATTTATAATGTGAAACGCTTGCCGTCCACAACTGATATCATATCTCACTTGTGTGATTTATAATCTGGAATGCTTCCCGTCCATAACTGTCATCATATCTCATTTGTATCATTTATAATGTGGAAGGCTTACCGTCCATAACTCATTTGTATGATTTATAATGTGGAACGTTTGCCGTCCTGACATATCTCATTTGTATGATTTAAAATGTGGAACGCTTCATGTCCACAACTGACATCATATCTCACTTGTGTGATTTATAATGTGGAATGCTTGCCGTCAGCAAATGACATCATATCTCATTTGGGTGATTTATAATGTGGATAATGTGGAATACTTGCTGTCCACAAGTGACATCATATCTCATTTGTATGATTTATAATGTGAAACGCTTGACGTCCACAACTGACATCGTATCTCACTTGTGTGATTTATAATGTGGAACGCTTCCCGTCCACAAATGACATCATATCGCATTTGTATGATTTAAAATGTGGAACGCTTGCTGTCCACAACTGACTGATATTTAATTGTAACTCTACCATTTGCTGATTTCGCCTTGATGAAACATATTATTTCAACTGAAATGAAGGTCATAGAATGGAACAATATTTTCTCTCCCCCTCTTTGGTTTTTATTTTCCAGATCAAAGACACACACAAATGATACTATCGGGCAAGTTACATAATTTTTAATTCATACTCTGCAGAGACTCCAACCATGATCCGCGTTTAAACGGCATGCATGCACCAGTCCATATACCATCACAACTTATCACACATCACCAAAAAGTGAGTTTACGAAGTCGGTAGTATATACACACGTGCGTGGCAGACACACTAGCATGTCGACCTATACAAAAAGAATTCGGAAAGACGGAATGTGCGATTCCTGGCTACTACAGGAGAATGCTTCATAATACTAAGAGAAGTTTTATAGATTCCGATAAATATCATAACACAAAGGTTGGAGTATTTTAATTGGTACTCTACAGAGATTCTAACCCGGGTCTGCGGGTAAACGGCATCCATCTCTTTATGAATCTGGAATGACTGTGTACCGATGATAATTAACCACTAGGGCGACATTTCGTTGAACCTGCTATGCATGGATGCCTATAACACCGAGTTGGTGAGGTCACCATGGTCGCAATGGTATAGGAATCTGTGCTTACAGGCAAGGCGATGGGTACCGGTTACATTTGTTCAAATTTCTACAAAGTACGATATAAATTTATATCCTGTATGATAATACTATTTATTCGTATTTATATACACACATGAAACTGTTCAGTAAGCAACAGGAAGCAGAACCTGACGGATCGTTATATAAAATTACGTCTGGGCATTAACAGCGAAAAGAAGGAAGGTATCCCAAGTAATAGGCTATTCTAGGCAGGAAAAATATAAACAGTTTCAAAAGACAGAATACCGTTATATATTAGCCATATTTCTATGTTTTGCCTATAACCTATACAGGTAAAATTTGAGCGTTGTGAAACGTTGGAGAATCTATAGACTGTGTAGTTGAATTTTATTATTTTATAAATATGATGAAAGAGATGAGTTTTATGATATGACTATGGTACTATCTAGGTGTAAGTAACTATGTCATCATTTTTATAACACTAACGTAATAAAGTCATGTAAGGCAAAGCGTAACGCCCAAGGGAAATAGAATCTTTTTCGTTATGTGAGAGACAGAATCTGACGTTCTCGTGCCAGTTTCAAATGAAATTTATGAAATGGGTTGAATAATTTTTCATCATTTCCTCGCTACGGTTAGCCAAGATTTGCTAAAGATATAAAATAGTTGATTTATTTCATTGCCATCATTCAAAATGAGTACTCGTGTAGTATCTACTATATGCTAGGAGTATATGAAATGAGTATTCATGTCAGATCCAGTATATGCTAGGAGTACATGAAATGAATAATCAGGTGGAATCCACAATATGTCAGGAGTACATGAAATGGGTAATCGTGTAAGATTTACTATATGCTAGTAGTACATAGAATGAGTGCTCTTGTCAGACAGACCACTTTATGTTAGTAGTACTTGAAATGAGTAATCGTGTAAGATCCATTATAAGCTAGGAGCACATAAACTTAATACTAGATCCACTATATGATAGGGATACATGAAATGAGTACTTGTGTCAGATCCAATAGGTATTAGGAGTACATTAATTAAGTACCCTTGACAAATACACTTATTAATAGGAGTACGTGAAACGAGTACTCCGTGCCGAATTAAAACCTTCCAGGGCCCTAAGAACTGAAAATATTATGATGCCCCCATCTCCTGCAAAATGTGAAACTAAAAAAAAAAACAATATTAAAAGTTAAACAAGTGGGAAAATACCAGTGTTGCCATCATTCCAAATAAAAAAATACTCGTAAATGCATATCGAAATGGTCATATATAATTCATTCAAATTTATCATCAGCAATTAATTTAATTTTTTTTCTGGTGCTCATCTTGGGCTGGAGCCCTAAGCACGTGCATAGTATGCTGAATGGGTAACCCATCTTTGCGTGTACTGATGTACGATCTACAAAAAAAAGAGAAAAAAGAAACAATACCCCGCCCCCCTAAAAAGCCCCCTTCCTAACAAAACAGGAATATTTCGGTCAAAAAAGTCATTTCAGTCAAGTTGCCTGTAAAGAGCGCACTGAAGGCGTGTAATGTGTACAGCACTTTTTAAAATAAAGTGTGCTTATGCAATGGGGGATGCTCCAGTATTTCTGAAGTGCTTTCCCGAACATTGTCGGAAAGACCTAAGTGTTTCGACTTGAGCTAATGTCCGTAACCGGAAACCCAAAGTCAATAATACACAGTGCCACATTGATGGCTTGAGCGAGTTTCATTACACACTTTAATACAGAGGCGTAACTATGATATTTTGCGCCCGGGGACGAACTATAAAATTGGCGCCCCAGCCCACTCCCCGTTTAATCACATTTTTCTATTTTACTTATTATAATGTAACGTTGTAAGCCTCATTTTGGCGCCCTGTACCTTGGCGCCCGGGGACATATGTACCCCCCTGCCCACCCTAGCTTCGCCTCTGACTCAATGCGGTTGTAAAAATATACGAACTACTTCGCATTTCATTAATGTATACCAGTTCTATTTGCTACTGACATCGTGATAAAGCACTTCCATTTCTAACAATATAGGGTTATCTTGCTTTATTAGATTACGATGCAAACACTTTTAAAAGAGAGACCATATCTTATGCTAACGTAAAAGTGGTCTGTCAGGATAGATAGTCTTTTAATAGGGGTTGTTAGGTTTTAAACCTAAATAGAATCGTGTATTAAAAATTTGGTCTTCCTCAAAGATGTTCTCCCAAAACAGAGTTCTTTCATGACTGGTAATCTAACAAAGTTGTTTGTCTTTCCTGATAAGTGGTCTCCAAAAACAGAGATCTTTGATGACATGTCTTCTCTCAAGACAGGGATTTTCAAAGCACGTTTATTATATTATTTAGATACTCATTAAACTACTACTACTACTTCTACTACTACTACTACTACTGCAGCAGCAGTTTTCGATGTGTTCAACAACATTATAGCTATGAAGAAGGGTAATACATTAAATCGGTTCATTTAAACTGTCTCAGCACATGCCCAGTTAGGAGTCTTGTATGCAGCATTATAATTTATTATTTGGGGGAAGGGTGGTATCTTTGATCTTTCCATATGTTCACTGTAATAATTTCTGCGGCAGATTTATAAGACTCAGTTTGGTTTGGCTTACTTGCCGTTTGCTATGCTTTAAAGTAGGTGCCTAAACATAACGTGGAAAAAGGCTGGCTTTTGTGTCAGGCTAAATGTTAGAATTACAAAATAGCAAACTTTCAGAAGCTTAAACGAAACTTTTTCGATTAAATAAATTCTGACATTAATAATAGACTTTTTATGGTATCACATTTTCTTGATTTTATTTTTATTCTTGCATGTCTTTATTTAGTTCGTATAAAAGAATAAAAGTGGCACAAGCAATAATTTTGTATATTCGACCTTTAGTTAAGAAAAATTAATTAAGCTGAAAAGAGACGACTGCTAAATTATTTATTTCGATTATTTGCATGTACTAATAGTAAATTAAGACGAGTGTCACGAATAGTATTAAAATAAATACGGTGAATATTGTTTAAACAGATTGTATTAGAAACTTTGGTTAATAGTCGGTTCAAATCAAAACCAGTGCTGCAAAGCCTTTTATTAAACTTTATTTTCCTCATGAAAAATTCCCCACTTTCTTCTTTTTTGGAGAACGCTTATGGTTTCTTAATGTAGTGAAGATAGAGATCGTATGCACAGCATGTTGGGATTAACCGTACACACATCATATAGGGATGTGACCATATATACAATACGTAGTAGGGATGCGATGGTATACACAACATATAGTGATATGACCGTATATGCAACATACAGAGATATGACCGTACACACAACATATGAGATGAGACCGTACACTCAACATACAGGGATGTCACCGTACACACAACATATAGGGATATGACCGTGTATATATATATATATATATATATATATATATATATATATATATATATATATATATATATATATATATATATATATATATATATATATACACACACATATATATATATATATATATATATATATATATATATACACACAGATATATATATATATATATATATATATATATATATATATATATATATATATATATATATATGAAGGCAGTGGGGAAGCATAACCAACCAAAAATCAGGTTTGATCTTGAAAACTTAAAGCATTGAAAAGACTCAGAAGCCCTCCAAGCAATGATAGGTGGTAAATTTGCACCTTTGATAAAACTGGACAGCCAAGACACATACCTAGAGTCATTAACAACCACATTCAACACAGCTTTGACTAGCACAGCTAGCAAAATCATTGGCAAATATCGTCAAACAAACAATCCTTGGGTTACAACATATGTCATTGAACTGTGCGACAAAAGGCGACAAAAGAAGAGAACTGAAAAAGGAAAAAAGATCATAAAGGAGTTAGAAAATACAGAAAGATAAACAATATGATCAGGTAAAGCATGAACAAGGCAACGAAATCCTGGATAGAAAGATAATGCTGCAAAATCGAAGACAGTCTGAGAAGAAATGACAGTAAAATGGCATATCAACTGGTGAAAGATCTCACAACCCATAAAACGGGAAAACTACCATCATTCAAGACAAATCAGGAAAATGCCTTACAGATGATAAAGGGATCCTAAAGCGATGGACAGAATCCTGTTCAGAATTGTAATATCATAAGACACAAGCAGTACTAAATTGCCAGTACGCTGAAGAAATTGATGACAACCTCATTCTTCGTGAAGAAGTAGAAATTGCAATTATAACTCTACAGAAAAGGAATTCAGCCCGCATTGACAACATACCGGCAGAGCAGGAGAAGAAATAGTCACATTCATAACAACAATCTGAACAATATATTGCAGACAGGAGAATAGTTCGCCAAATGAACACAAACCTTGGTCATCGTGTTCAAGAAAAGAAACCCACAGCTATGCCAAAACTACAGAACCATCAGTTCGATCAGTCACCAGAGTAAAGTCATGCTGAAGATAATTCTCAATAGACTAAAGCCTCAAGCAGGGATAATTATTGCTGAAGAGCAGGTATGCATCCGAACAGGAAGGAACACCACATAAAAAAATCTTCAGTCTCAAACTCCTTTACGAGAAATACCTTCAGTATCAGCTATCAGCTGGAACTATACCACGTCTTTATAGATTTCAAAAAGGAATTTGTTACTGTATGGCATGCAACCTTATGGGCAGCTTTGAGGAAGTACATCAGCTCAAAAATGATGCACGTTGTTGAGCACCTCTATGAAAAAGCCACCAGTGCTGTCGTCATCAATGGCAGCAGAGGTGATTGGTTCAAAACAACAGTTGGAGTCAGAATGGGATGTATACTGTCACCTACGCTTTTCACCATTTTCTTGGAAAAATAATGGAGGATGTCTTGCATGAACACAAGGGAACTGTCAGTATAGGATGAAGAACAATCGCAAACATTCGTTTCGTAGATGATAGTGATGGTTTTTCAGAAGATGAAAAAGAACTGGCTGGCTTGGTTGAGCGCCCGGACACAACCTCCACAACATACGGTATGGAGATTAACGCCGAAAAAAACAAAACAACTGATGTCAAACAAAACCAATGATATCAGTGCAGAAATAAAGGTTAGTGGACTGCAGCAGGAAAGTGTCACATACTTCAAGTACTTGGGATCAATTGTCACAGAACTACTTTGCAGGATTGCCCAGAGAAAATCAACAATAACAAGGTTGAAACTATTATGGAAAGATACCAGCATTGCTTTTGGTTCCAAAAATAAGGCTGATCCACTCGATTGTCATAACTATCTTTCATCATGCTTGTGAAACATGAACGCTCACATCAGATCTAAAAAAAGGATTCAAAAATTCGAAAAGAGATGCTGCCACAAGATCTTGGGTATCTCAAACATTGACCATGAAACCAACGAAGAAGACCACAACATGATTGGATCCTATGAAGACCTTTTGACCACTGTAAAAAAGCGCAAACTCAAGTGGTACGGTCATGTCTCAAGATCATCTGGACTAGCAAAACAATCTTGCAAGGCTCAGTGCTAGATTGCAGAAAAAGTGGAAGAGAGAAAAAAATTGTAGGAAGACAACATTTAGGAATGGAGTTTTATGGGATTTGGAGATTCCTAAAGGGCAGCAGAAAACAGGGAAAGATGGAGAATTGGTTGTATAATCAACTGTGGTGACCCAACAAGCTCTTGGGCTAATGGATAGATGATGATGATGACGACGACGACGATGATGATGATGATGATGACATATAGGGATGTGACCTTATACACAACAAATAAAAAATGTGACCGTACACACAGCATAGAGATATGTTACCGTATATATATAACATAAAGGGATATGACCGTATGTACACAAAATATATTCGGATGTGACCGTATAGACAACATATAGAGATGTGATTATATATATATATATATATATATATATATATATATATATATATATATATATATATATATATATATATATATATATTGTGACGATGGGTGGATTCAAATTTTAAACCAACCCCTTCTCTACGGTTCGTTGCTAAGGAATGACCTTCCTCGATGTAATGTACCCAGTGTGAATGGATAGAAAGAATAATACAGATCTCTGAGTAAGTATATTGAAGAAATTGAACAATGAGCCCCCGTTCAATGAACAAATATAAAATTTAAACAATCTAACAATAGGATTTCAAATGGAAAGAAGTCGATTTCGCTTGCTACAAAAGAAAGAAAATATACGAACATGTACTCAATAAAAGCAAATACAAATTTCATTTTACTATTAATTGTCAGTGACAGAATTAATGCAGAGTTTCATCATAGCCTACGAGTCGAGACTTTAAGTTCAACGCTGAATGACATTATAATCACCTATCTTTATCTGGACATCGAATTTTCCGTTCTTTCCTGTGCTTCCAACCTTTGTCTAATCATCTTGACTTGAACCCTTGCCAGTCGAAACTTGAATGATTTGACGATAGTATCTAAATCTGGAATTCGGCTGTGGAATTCTTCCGATGAATTTTTATGGAGAATTAACCGAAGAAATTTCTTGAGGAAATTTGCTGATGAAGCTGTTTCCATAAAGAAAAAAAAATGTCCCGCAATAGACAATAGGTTACCGTATATCCCAGATCAGATAGTAAACTGCCTAATTCTGTCTTAACAATTAGCTCTCTCACTACTTCTGTTTACAAAAAGAGGCGGCCATTACATGTATCCTGACCTTAATTCAGGTTATGAGCTAGCTGTAAATCATTAGATACCAATTTACGGCTAGCGCGTATGTGCCCGTATTTAATACCCCATGACTTCTTTACATTAAGCTATTTAAAACAGTATGTTATTAAATTATAAGTGGCTTAGCCCATCAATCTAACTATTCTAAAATAGTTTACCTGATCAATTGAATATTACGAACTAGTATATGAATATACACTCAATTCATGGCATACTACACAGAAATTTAATTTATAAATCTACGAAACTTTACTCATCATGTATTAGAGTCAATTCATGAAATTCCTACGTTTCAGTTGCATGCAATCTTGTCAATTCTCTCAATGAATTGGTAACTGAAAATCAGAATAAAATGTCGTGACTAACATTTCACTAAAACCATGAGAAATACAATCATACATACATAATTCATAACATCAATACATTTGCAAATAAACCAACAAATGAAATAGTATATTAAAATCTGGAAACAAACATTGCGTACCTTTGCCATTTTGTTCGTTTTTCCCACGAACCTCCAATGAAGTCTGCCTGCTTACTGAGACGACTAACTCGCCTTACTTCAGTCACGAGGAATTTTACTTCTTAAGTTCGCTCCCGGAGTCTGGTCTGACTTCTTCCAAGCAAGATTGAAGATTGAAGCAATTTTGCAGAGTAAAGCTATTTCTTTCTTACAAGGTTTACACCCATAAGTTTCTAATAGACAATCAGAATCGACTGATTCCTTCCTAAAATCTACGTAGAATATTTGATTAACGAGAATAGACCAATCATGTCGCAATTAACTTTCCTTTGAACAATCATTTATTAACGTTCTTCCCCTTTTAACAGGTGCGAGTTCGAATAGTGTTATGCCAAAACCTTTCTACCATAACAGATGACTCGGTTAAATTTCGTAGTGCACAACCAAATTTCCTTTGACGTTCAGAGATGAAATGAGAATAATCATATAATTCTCTTTCTACTTTAATTAAGTAAACTTTGGTACAATTCATTTACCAAAGAGTTCCAAAATTCGACACACACACACACACACACACACACACACAACATACAGGAATGTGACCGTAGGTATGCACCACATGTGGTATAACGGTACCAATTGCGCAAGTCCAGGTGGGTGGAGCTTAAGATGAAGGAGAACATTGCATTCAGAAACAAAACAACATTAGCTGTGATTGGTGCATTATGTAAGAGTGTACTTTTTGTTAGTCTTAAGAAAAGTTTAGTCTCATGGCAACATGTGAGATTATGTTAATTCCTATCTAGATTATATTTTGCATTTTTATGATTTTTTTTTGAAAATGTGGTTCACATGACTGAAAATGTT
This sequence comes from Potamilus streckersoni, assembly GCA_016746295.1. Lineage (NCBI taxonomy): Eukaryota > Metazoa > Mollusca > Bivalvia > Unionida > Unionidae > Potamilus > Potamilus streckersoni. The sequence continues at coordinate 501,968 of JAEAOA010002192.1, read as the reverse complement.
TCTGTAGTGACTAGATAAATCATACCCCCTGTCTAGTTCCAGCAGAGTTATCTCCCTTAAATGCAATAAAGTACTTGGTTCTGCTACTGTCAAATTGATAATCTAACACTGCTCTCTAGAAAATGAATGCACAATTCGGAAAGAAAATATATTTATTTCCCCAAACATTAGTATTAAGGTCTGTGGAAAAACAAATTGTAAAGTGATACCATAAAGAGGGTTTCACGGTCACAACGGAGTTACTGATCGTAGCTCTTAAAACGACCTCCCTAAGTTCCAATGCGCATGCCCACAAAAAATTCCCGTCACGGATCGTTCAGAATTTTAGCTGTACTACACAGATCAGTATAGTTAAACCAATGAATAAATTATATCGAACATCTTTTGTTCATACTAGGAGAATAATTATAGACATTACATCAGATATTAGATTCGGTATCCATACTTTTATTATATCAGATAATTAAATAATATTTACTGTCTATATTTAAATGATATAAAATAATTTATTTAAATAATCTGTCCATATCTATATTATCCCAGCTAATTATATATATATATATATATATATATATATATATATATATCTATATATATATATATATTTATATATATATATATATATATATATACATACATACATACATACATACATACATACATACATACATACATACATACATACATACATATATATATACATATATATATACATATATATATATATATATTCATATTCCATATTTTCAGATACATACAGATACAGATACATTTGTAGGAACATTTCATTTTGCTCTCCGATTTTAAACATTTATTGCACATTTTATGCTGCATAACTTTAAAGAAAACCATCTCAATAATTTGCATTTTTCATACGTTGATATGTCCTTCTTTCTCAACCTTTTTCTGAAGGCTAATAGTTGTTTATTACACGAGTTAAGAAATTTGTAACACGAGTTCAATAAGAAAATGATGACACGAGTTCGATACGTCAGCTGATTTGAAATTCTGAATATTTTAGACCAGAAAAGTTTATTACAATGGAAACACAGTATCTTAATGTATTCAGAGGAACTTAGCAAAGCAATGCTTACATTAGTCATTAAAAAAATTAAAAAAATGTAATTTATGCATATGGAATATTATTTCAGAATGATTTTTCTTTGCCTATCCTGACACTTTGTAATAACTCTCAAATTTGATGGGGTCTTTAAACAACATTTCTGATTCCCACCAACAATTTCATCCGGAAGAGCCTTCTTAAATTTAGTTTAATTCTATTTGACTTTCTATACATCAAATATGTAAGTTTAAAAGATCCAATTGTTTCACAGATTCCGTCCTATTACTTTGGTTCGCCTATTAAATCAATATTGATCCACGTGACCAGATGTAAAATTGCAGACAGTATGATTTAAAAAATGAGACTGTTGTCACAATTATTAGTTTTTGTCTTTATCTATCAGTCACTCTTTCTATCCTAGCACCATTATATACTAAGTTTTTAACCAGAGGTATGCGTCTGCAATATACGTATGCGCACACATTCATTCAAGCATATAGATACATATAAATACTCATGCACCAGATGAAATTAGACATACAGACATATAGACAGACAGGCAAATATTTGAGTCACAAATGTCATATACATACATAGTGTCTAATATCGATATTTCTTCAAATTATATACTCTAAAAATTCCAACATTTCAAGGAAATAAAATTAAAATAATCATCAAGGAGACTCGTAAGTGCTCCTCTCTGTTCAAGCATGGATGACATTTGTGCATTTTGAAAACAAAAATATACTTTCTAGATATAACTCAAGCTATTTCATGAAAAAATGAACATATATATATATATATATATATATATATATATATATATATAAATATATATATATATATATACATATATATATATATATATATATATATATATATATATATATATATATATATATATATATATATATATATATATATATATATATATACTGCATGACATTATTGTTTTATTCCTTCTTTTAATTTAAACATGGCTAAAACTTTACATATAAGGTAGAGAACTGTCAGGTATTAACTGGCCGAGTTTCGTTTCGTTGGCGGAAATGGGGATGCAATTTTATTTGTAGAGAAAATTACACAGCATTCACAGTGATCATTAGTGTGAATTAAGCTAATTGGTGCCAATTTTTTTATATTTTTTTTCGTGGCATCTTTCGCACAACATAATCACTACGCGCCTACGATTAGTAATTTATAAACATTACAGTCGCATTAAAATTTGTAGGGAATTACATAAAAAAATATGTCTGGTCTCTTTTAGGAAGTTAGAATTTTTTTCTCGTTGTTGTTCAACCTCCATTAACTGCAATGATTAAAGATGTAAAAAAATAAACATATTTTCATTATTCTTCTAGTGAGATAAATTGCAGTAACAATCAATTTACGCAGCGATACACTTTTGCATAATCAAATAATACAAACTAGAGCATGAGGTAGTAATGGAAAGATAATGAAGTTTTGAAATGGGCAGAGAACATTTATTTGAAAGATGGGAACTCTTCCCAACTGTGCGAGTTACTGAAAAAATAAAAGATGAAAAATCAATTGATTAAATATTGATATAATTTTTTTAAGATAGTGATATATGGATCTTGCTTATGGAATGTGAGCGGTCTGTCACATTTTCTTGATCTACATCTGCCATCTTTATTGTTTGAACTAACCGGAAATGAGCTGCACCGAGACGCCCTCCTGCTTTTTCAAGGGGAGTTCATAACCGTGAAATGGTCTATAGGGATGTGACCGTATGTATACACATCATATAGGGATGTGACCTTATGAATACCCAGCATATAAGGATGTGACCGTATGTACACACATCATATAGGGATGTGACCGTATGTATACACATCATATAGAGATGTCACCATATGTACACACAATATATATAGATGTCACCTTACATACAACACATAGGGATGTGACTGTAGAAACAACATATAGGGATGTGACAGTATACACAACTAATAGGGATGTGACCGCATGTACACATAGCATATCGGGATGTAGCCGTATTTATGCAAAGCATATATGGATGTGACCGTATGATACTGCTATGTATAAAATCAAATGTTTTTTGTTAGTTTTAATATTTTTATTCCATTACATGCTATTGTAATGTAACATTGTTTAGTGGACTTGACCTTGTTCAGAATTGAGTTCAGTTCTGTTTGACCTAATCGACTATTGTTTTTTTTAAAAAAGTCTTTCGCCAATAACTAAATACTATTTTAGACATTATTCTCTAAGCTGAAGATACTTGCTAAATGACAAGAAAACTGAATGCATACGCCCATGTATCAATTTGCCAAGTAATTATTGAAAATCAATCCGCTTTGTCATGGAGTACCTACCAAGTGATATCAATAAGCAGCAAATAAATTACCCCGCTTTAAAAATCAGTAGCAGAACACATTTGATATAAATCAATTGTAAATTAAATTGAATGAACAAATAATTAACTTTGTCTGTTGTTTGATTTCTTATGGCAAATTGTGTCATAGATAAGTGTTCACTCTTATCTATTGTTATAATTTCAATAAGCGCATTTAAAGGATTTCTAATTATCATGACAGTGTCAAATTTACCAAACTTTATACGCTAATTTCTTTTAGCAATAATAATTTCATTTCAACTCTTCTCTCTCAGTTATATCGATTAAATTGATTATATTGATTAAATGGGTTTTTACAGAAATCAAATGGGTCCCATTTACTGACACCGAAAATGTTATCTTTTGAAAAATAAGATAATAAAAATTACATTCAGAAATTCATTTAGACAATTTATGTATATTTGAAGTTTGATATCCAGAAACTGCATGTCAAAAGGGTAAAAGGGGACGAATTTTATTTGATATCATCAGACAGCCTGAAGCGTAGATCACCATACATCAAAGAATGGTCTTCATCTGAAGCAAACTAATGAACAACGAAATGGCATGGTTTGGTCGGAATGACCAGTGAAATAGATAACGGTGTATGCCTTACCCCTTTAAGTTTGCGACCATATAAATTGCAAATACGGTCAAATTAACCTCTTTCTGAAAGATATTTTTAGAAACAAAACAAATGTGTTTAATTGGTAGTGGTTCTCCGAAAGTGTTAATAAACAATTAGTTTTCGAGACGTTAAAAGGTCTTGGATCATCATTTGGGTAATATAGCGTTCCTAAGCAATAATAATGAGAATCACACAATAGGCTTTCAGGTGGAGTCCATTCATTAGCTACAATACTATTACATGTTGATTTTAGCATGAATGAAAAAGACTAAAATGCAAGGATTAATAGGTTTTTATTTTTATTTTACACAATTCCAAACTAAGGTTGGAATTTTAGTTTAAAGAAATGCGTCAAGTCCAAGACTGGTTAATCTTTAGGATTCATTATTCACTTAAGATTCTAATAAACATGTGATGCAACACATATTTTAACCAGTCAACGACCTGGACTGTGATGTAGATGGTAACGAACGTCTTAAAACAGTCTGTTTTATTTTTGTTTGTGTTAATGACACTTATTATACATTACTGCTTGTATCAAGCCAAGTAAATTTCAGCTAAGTGCATGAGCAAGGTTGGCATCAGCAGGAATAAAACACGAGACCAATGAATAACGAGTACGAAGTTCTACCAAATGAGCCACAGCGGTTCTCCATCAACATAGTAGAGGCACACAACGTCGCCTTAATTAAAAAGCAGGTCCCCATAAATCTAATTATTTGTACACGAGTCCAACTAAATGTGTTCTACAGAGATCGAGATAAATTTGCCCCTTTACAGCAAGATAGCTGAGTGTCTATTTTCTTTCGATAACTATTTCTAAGCTGTATTACATTATTTCTCAACAGAAATAATAACAGGTTGCCCTAATGGTTACCCAGTCCCAGTTCAACACAAAAGCAAATATTTTCATGACTGCTGTAGAGATTGCCTGAACAATTAGTAAAAGTATAATTTCTGCACTTAATTCACAAAAGGCTAAATTTTGATGCGAGGAGAAAATCTACCAGGATGGCTTGCGACATATAATTATCGTTGTCACTGCAGGTGGCTGGTAATTACATGTAATGGGTTAGAGACGATGAACGGGGGATGTTCTCTTGTGACACCAATACTTTGCTATAGATAACAGTATGACAGTTGCCAATGTTCCTCCTTCATTACACCAGACCTATCCCTAAGTATAAAGTTTTGTGTAGAATTTCCCTCGTTACAATAAGATGATGGTTATATAGTACGAATATTTCAGCCGCAAATACCTCCAACCCCAACCCTCTCGTTGAACAGCCACTATATATATATATATATATATATATATATATATATATATATATATATATATATATATATATATATATATATATATATATATATATATATATATATATTGTTATGTATATTTAATTTGCTTTGTTGTTAGTTTTGTTGTATTTTATTGAATGGTATTGTAACGTAACATTGTATGCTGGACTTGACTTTGTCCAAAACTGAGTTATTTTCAGCTCAATATATACGGTTAGGTACATTTATTGTACATGACATAGACATGTATTTAAAGAACAATTTATAAATCTCCAAAATAGTTCGGAGTTTACATGAATTTCTCATGTAATCTATTGGAATCATTGATATGTTTCCCATATTTCAGCATAAATAAAAAAGAAGAATGTGTTGAGTGCACATGAAAATAAAATAAAGCAAGCAATATACTATGAAAAAAAACAAGTTGACTAAAGTTTTCAACATTAAAAATTATAAGTGTAACTTGTTGTTTGCTGAAAAAATTAAACGTATTACTTTACATCAGAAATCCATTATATACAACTTACATTCAAGATATGAGCAGTATATATATATATATATATATATATATATATATATATATATATATATATATATATATATATATATATATATATATATATATATATATATCAAACACTCAAGAATTATGCATAATGTGTACACATTATATGATACGAACATTCAAGAAGTTTTATTCATAAATCCTTGCCACCTAGATATATTAGGTCTGGGTCAGAAATTTGCTTGACTTCCACTAATCATTTACTGAAATTTCTACTTTGTGACGCATATTTTGAACAAATGCCGCATAAAGTGTAGCTTAATTAATTGGCCTGTCCTCGTTTGCATTACGTTCTGACAAGGGACAGATGAAGGATCTAACACGTTATTTGTTGTTACACATTGAGGGAGTCTGTGAAGCACTATGCATAAATGCTATATCAATCATTAACAAAGATTGCCATGTTTAAAATAGAGATTGAAAAAGGTATCTGGTACTTTGATAAGGCATTAGGACAAAACACCACCATATTTTCGGATGCCTGCCAGTTAGGGTTGCTTTCCTGCTGCATCCTCCCTTCGCCGAATCCAATCCTGTAAATCCACTACTGCTGGATTCAAACGGTTCGTCTAATGAACTCTTTATGACTTACTGCTTTTATGATTCAGTGTAACAAGAATCACGACCAGCAGATGATTTCAAATTGTTTCGAGAAGAAACAGCGACACGTCCTCGTCATAGACAACAAATAGATTAGGAACGTACGATATGCATTGCTGGTTATCATGGACATTGCAGCTTAAGGAACAAACTGAGAACTCTGACAACGCTACTTTACTGCTCAAACATAGATTTCCAAATTATGCGGTTTATCTCCTCAACTGATTTGTGGACCATTATATGCTGCTTTCCTAGCCAGGAGAACGGAGCGTACTTTATTACATCGTTTTGGCAACCTTGGTTTGCAAATGTGACTTCATTAGTGTAACCAAAGCCGATGTTTGTCGTGAGTTTGTGATAAGCAAAATTGTTGCCAGACGGTCAACGTCTTTCTTAATTGCTAGTTACCGTAAGGGAACAAAACAATGTATATGTCTGGTTATCTCTTGACAGGAACAGGTAAATTTAGTCAAAGCGCCGAAACGCGCGAAAATGTAACAGCTGAAAAGAAATCAATTTATTGGCCTTACTAAAGGTGGGCACATTTGAATCTAGACTCATAAATGGAGTTTTGACTTGGACTAGTCAGATTTTTACTCCATATATTATTACATTACGTAAAAGACAATAAATCAACTTATTTATACATATGTTGTGCTCGTTCTGGATGTATTACACTGGCGATATTGTTAATGTTTAAAAACGAGTTCGTATCGTTGTTTAGTGAAACTAGAGAAATTGCTACTAAAACGAGATCAAATCTCGTGCTTGTATATATGCTGAAAATGATTGGGTAAAAAAACCAACCTTGCATTCTGAATTACCTCCATCAAACAATTTCCTAAGCAAATAAAGTTATTTTATTTTCATATTTGTATAATTACATATCTATGATTAAAAAAAACTATTTTGAAAACGTCACTATATAACCACCATCTTATTGTAACGAGGGAAATTCTACACAACACTTTATACTTAGGGATAGGTCTGGTGTAATGAAGGAGGAACATTGGCAACTGTCATACTGTTATCTATAGCAAAGTATTGGTGTCACAAGAGAACATCCCCCGTTCATCGTCTCTAACCCATTACATGTAATTACCAGCCACCTGCAGTGACAACGATAATTATATGTCGCAAGCCATCCTGGTAGATTTTCTCCTCGCATCAAAATTTAGCCTTTTGTGTACGTTTACTACGGATGCTTAAGATTTACATGTCACGTGTATTCCTTCACTGAGACAAATGAACAGATATGCGAATTAAAGTGAAATATAATAATGTTACGTGTCTAGGCTCGTACAAAGTAACAAATAAAAGAGTGAAGCCAACAAGCTTTGTAAAAGTTAACAAAATAATTTATTTCCCTAGAAAACAAGGTAAAAATATGAAATAAGGACTTAGGGTTTGTGAATCTAATCCAAAAAGTAATCCTCTATAGAATGAATAATATAAGTAATGTCACTAAAAAGTTCTAAATGAATCAAAGTTCGAATCCTGATGAACTTCCAAGATGAAAGGCTATGGCGTCTTCCATAACCTGTTATGTGTTGTTGTATCAACAGTTACTAGTTGAATTTTGAATAGTATTCCGGCTTTAGAATCCCGAATAATTTCCAATAAATGTGTTTGTCCAAGAATTGTGATGAAGAGCACTTATATTTCCAGGACAAAATTATTTTAAATAACAATTTCAACTCAACTGTTCACAACATAATGATTGAATTCAATCACTAAAAGCATTAGTTTCAACGCAGTTTTAGATCAAATGATGGGGCCAAGTGGTCACTTAATTCGAATGTCGCAGAAAGCCCATAAGACAATTGACACGTACGCCATGGACGAATTTGATTCTACCTAAGGAATTATATTGTAAGATTCAATAACAAAAAATCTAATGGTTGATTACAATAGAGTTGATACGTAAGCCAAATAGACCTTGATTACCAATTGTTTTCACTCTGTGTTTACCAATTTTGAATCAAGGCCAGGAACTGGGTCAGCTAAAAATACAATGTAGCAACACCGTTTTTTTTTTACTTAAACTGAACTGAATTTTACAAAAACTGTCAAATCTAGTGAATAGTTATCATTACAATAACATGTATAGAAATAAAAAAAAATAAAAAAAAATTGAAACTAACACACAGACAATTAAATTGCATATACGTAACAATAATTAACGATAATATAATTAAATTATTTGAGGATAAAAGTAAACTGAAGTGAAAAAGCAGTTTCACAAACGTTATTTGCTAGATGTCTGCTGAAGTAATGGTTTGTGACATAATCATTTTACAAACCCACTGTTTAGCAAAACATTATAGTTTTAGGCAGTTAAACCAATTGGATAAATTAGGTGGATAAAAGAGATAGGGCTTTAAGTTAGGTATTATTTTAGGTTTATGAAATTCTACTGATCTTTTGGCCTCAATCGATACACTTATATGTTCCAAACACAGATTCTCTTGAAAAGTGTTCCATTGCAAAACCATTGTTTAGTTTGCCACACAATGGCTTGGTTCCTTAGATATTCTTCTGTTTCTTAAGGGTGATGATTTTCGTACCCAGAAAAAATAAAATTTACAGATAAGCATGTAGGAGGAGACAATATGGGGGACACATACAGATAGACGAATAGTGTGTGTGATTTGGATTTTTAACGTAGCTTTCGCTACGATGTCTGCAGTGTGACATTTTATAGTGATGTCTAGCACTAGGACATCATGCCACAGACATGTAGCATGATGTCCCACCCAGTCACATTATCCTGACACCAGACCGACCAGACCTAGCACTAACCTTTTAATGCTGAGCGCCAAGCGAGGCAGCTGTTGGTACCATTTTTTTTTAAGTCTTTGTATGACTCGGTCGAGATCGAATCCACGACCTCCCTCATCCGAGGCGGACGCTCTAACTACTAGGCCACCGGAGCGATAGACGAATAAATGGAAGAAAATACAAGGTAAATTGGAGCAGATAAAAAAAATACTTGTGGGGAAAGAAGAGATATTGATAGACGAATTTCCAGAACTCTTAGACTACCTAGACAAACGATTTTGATATTTTTTTTCGTATTGATTCTTTAGTAATCAATTTTTTTAGAACTATTTTTATTGCAATTCCTTCACTTGACTAAAACAACATAACATTGCTAGCGAGAAATACTATCCAGGTCGTATTGTTTATAAATACCATCTCAGCTAGTTTATCACCAGGTTTGGAAAATGTCAAAACAATACGTTGCAAAAAATTCTGAGCGTGTGCATTTTTGTAGCACAGAAACATTAGAAGTTATCCGAATAACTCTCTGACCCAATGGATCCAATGTGCATCGGATAACTTGCAGAAAATTCAGAGTTCAATGGCTTTAAATTATTTTGTACAGTTTTTATTACTGAATATTCTTGCTTTAATATTCTTACTTTAATATTCTTACTTTAATATTCTTACTTTAATACTCCTTAGTCGTTTATTACATTATTATTAACTTAAACCTATTCTGCTATCCTTCCGTGAGGTATTGTTTAGACGCAACTAATGGCATGTTCATCCACATAATATAACCAAGCATTTGGAAAAAGGACGGTCAGTAGAAGCAATTTGATATACAGAGTTGACAGGAGTATAGGTAATGAGAAAAACATGGTCGCTTTTATGACATTGTGCAAATGATTTTAAAAATAAAAATACAATTATATGGTCTTGTCTTCGTACAGTTTTCAATAGTTCAGTTGTAATGTTGGAAGAGACGTTAAAATCACTGTACCAATGTTAAAATTACTGTATCATTGCTCGAATTATTGTATCAATGTTAAAAATGACTGCACCAATGTTAAAATTAACTGTAAAAAATGTCAAATTACTGTACCAATGTTAAAATTAATGTACCAATGTAAAAATTACTGTACCAATGTTAAATTGTTGTACCAATATTAAAATTACTAAACCTATGTTACAAATACTGTGTACTAATGCTAGAATTATTATGTTAAAACGACTGTACCAACGTTAAACTTACTATACCATTGTTAAATTACTGTACCAATGTTAAATTACTGTACCAATGTTAAATTACTGCATCAATGCTTCTTTCATCCCAGTTAAGCACTTTAAGTTAATAATGAGGCAAAATCGTTCTCTGATCGATTTATAACAAATCTGCGAAAATAACTCCTCGGCTAACAAACGATAAGAGTTACATCATTCTTTTAACATCAAAAGGAACGGACGAAATGGTAGCTAATTAGCTTCGTTAGTTGGATCACGTGCGATTTCTTTCGTTGACGTGGCGTAAATTGCAAATACAGATTTTGAAGATGGTTTACATACTCTTCTTTTCTTGACATGGCGTAATTGGATCACGTGATTATGAAAATGGTTTACATACTCTTCTTTTCTTGACGTGGCGAAATTGGATCACGTGATTATGAAAATGGTTTACATACTCTTCTTTAATCCTATTCTTATCAATCGGAATGAAACTTATGCTTACATTTTAATACTTCAGATGACGAATGTAATTACTTATGTTTCCAGGAATCACGGTATTAATTCAATTCCCATAGTAAACCTATACAAACACCATGATATTAAAAATTCAATAACTTAAAAGTTTTGAGTGCTCATGACCAAACCCATGTTTATCACTAAAGATGAATCCTGGAGGTTAGCTACTGTGTAGAGGAAAGGGTATGAGCCGCGGCATTTTCTGGACCTACATATGTTTGAAACATGTGCTTTCAATTCCGCACTGAAGAGTTAGGTGCTAATTTTAGTAATGATTGTTCCAAACTTAAGACTATTAAAGGACTGAAATTTCAAACTAGTGTCTCTGTTTTTATTCTTTTTCAACTAGGACAAGGTCTTACAAGATTCTTTTTTTCCTAAAACATAACTTAGATACATTATGAACCAATTCTGGCCAAACAAACCCGTAAATTCTCTATTTACTGCTCACCCATTTCTAAGCTAGTTCCCATGTTTCAATACAATAGTACCGTGTGTCCTCTAGAGAACGGTTCAGTGGTCTAAATTGATCGCCTTTACCAATCACTGTCATCTCACCTCTGTCCACGTGGGGTCAAGTTTAAGGCTCGGTTAACTTGGGTATGCGATAAAGCTACCAGTACCTTCCAGTTGATCGGTAGTTAATACCGGGGTACGTTCGGGTTCTTCCTCCACCAGTTATATTGGCCGCCTTGTATATAGCCTATACTGGGTTGAAAAATGGCGGTATACGCAAAATATCAACAACTTCTGGTTCCCTAATTCAAAAATTTCCATAACAACCAGAGCGGCAACAAAACGGTATGAGCGTTGAATTCGATTCAATGGAACATATCCATCTTTCTCATGTGTATGGCGTGAATAAGATGTAATTTCAAGACATATTCTGTTTCAGAAAGTGTTGCTAACAAGAAAACTTTTGTAAACACGTAGCCAAAAACAAGATGATGTTATACTAGTGCCATCTGGTGAAGTACTTTATGGGTGAGTGCGATTCCTACCATTTCTTCAATAACATGCTCAACAACAAAATCTTCCTATTATTACATAACATTTGGTACCTCTTTATAACTAACTCTGGTTTCAAGTTCATTCATGTGTAAAATATATCGTCTGAATACTAATGATCAGCCATCGGGACTATACTTTCATTTTCACGATACCCAGAACTATTAATGTTATGTTATCACATGCCCCAAGCCTTTAGGTTATACCTTCATATCATCCCATTTCCCAAATCCCCAAGGCTATATCTTATACGCGGTCCTATGTGCTCCGGGTGTGCCTTCAACTGTTACAAGTCTATGCTCTTAAAATGAGTAATAGAAAAGAGCGAAACACAACAAGCTTTGTCACTAATAATGTATTTCCCTATAATACAAAGTGAAAATAATAATATAAAAACTACGGTAATACAAATTAAATACAAAATTAATCCAAGAATTGAAGAAACCAGTCCTAGTAATATAGAGTCCTGAATAACATTCAGTAAAAGTCCAGAAGAGATCCAAAACTGAAGGCGATTACGTGGCTGTTCAAGCCTCTGGAGTACTGGTTTGTCAACAGTCTTTTGTTGAATCACAGAAAAATTATTCCAGGTTTGAATTCAGTATAAATCCCAGTAAATGTTTTAATCCATGAATTTTAACAGAGAACTTTTGTATTTCCAGAGAAAATAATCACTTGAATTCAATAATTTGAAGAAAATAAAATTCAGCCCAAACTGGTCACAACATAATACAACTTAAAGTTCTAGATGTTAAAGCACGACTGGCAAAAATCCTCACAATCACAAGATTATATAGTTCTCTGCTTGACGTAGATCACGATCAGTGTTTTCTAAAAATAATATTACCTAATGTAAAATAACCTTCTATAATGATCTAATGAGCATTGTTTATTTAGAATAACCTGCAAAATTCACTTAGGCAAATCAACATACTCCTTGTTGTTTACCTGAATAATAATTCTGATGATGATCTCATGCACACAGAGTACATTGAAGCTTTTATTAGGTTTTTACATAAATGAAATAAAAAATTTAATCAGGTCAAGCAGATATAAACTGAGTTTTGGACAAGGTCAAGTCCAACTTACAATGTTAAATTACAATAGCATGTAATAAAATAAAAAAGTAAACTAACAAACAATTAGATTTTATATACATAACACCATACTGTCCCAATTCCTCAGGGTGTACTTTCACAAGTCCTCTGGTTGTACCACCTATGTTCTCTAATTTCTCAAGTCATTGGGCTATACCTTCTATGTTCTCCCATTTCTCAAGTCATTGGGCTATACCTTTTATGTTCTCCCATTTCTCAAGCCATTGGGCTATACCTTCTATGTTCTCCCATTTCTCAAGCCATTGGGCTATACCTTCTATGTTCTCCCATTTCTCAAGCCATTGGGCTATATATACCTTCTATGTTCTCCCATTTCTCAAGTCATTGGGCTATACCTTTTATGTTCTCCCATTTCTCAAGCCATTGAGCTATACCTTCTATGTTCTCCCATTTCTCAAGTCATTGGGCTATACCTTCTATATTCTCCCATTTCTAAGCATCTCTACATTAGACTTTCTTTCTACAATAGGAAGCCTTTTGTCTCCCTATAATACTCAATGGTATTTTTCCTCAAAAACATAGTACTCCGGTGTCTATGGATTTTTCAAGACTAATATTTCTTTGAAGACATATAATGTTGTGCAATTAAAACATCATGGGATTTTTCATGCATACCAAGGCGTTTAAACCTGTGTACCTTCTTATAAAATGTCCAGTATCTATACGCAATTAACACAGCTCTGTTTCGTCATACAAATAGATACTCTAATATGATTATTATTATTATTATTATTATTATTATTATTATTATTATTATTATTATTATTATTATTATTATTATTAGCATTATCTGCATTATTTCACATGAGTACAAGTATCATGGTTTTCCATACTGTATTGTGTTGACACCACAAATGGCAAGTATGTTCATCTATATAATTTTACAGACGCTTTTAAAAAGAAAATATTCAGTCACATTATTTGTAAAATCTGCAATACACTGGAGGCTCACATCCGTCTAAAACATCAAAAATACCTAACGTTAGGTGGCTATAAACATTTTCCAGGTCACTATATTTATAAACAAAATGTCAGCTAGTTTACCCCTATACCGAGTCTTCATTCATATTTTTTTTCTCATGGAAAATGACAAAAATGTATTTTGCAATATATTCTGAGAGTGAGAATTTTACATTATACTACAAAAGTGATACCATAATTGTTTCCAATCACTCCATTGACTTCCTCCTGATGCCAGTATGGAATCCCTAGCTGGCATGTTAATAATATCATGGGATTATTGTTCCCTGAGTGGTTTACTGCAGACCTGAGGATTAAAGTTGGACCTGTATAAAATAACAGTTAGAAGAATTTCTTTGATCATCAAAGGTGAACGTTCTTTGGTGGCTAATCAGTTTCATTAGTTTGCTCACGCGCCCTTTCTTTCATGGCGTAATTGGCAAACGTTGTTTCAGATGATGGTTTATGTACCCTTCATTAATCCCAAGGAAAGCAATTGTACTTACACACAGCAATACCTGAATAGAACTCACACATTAATTAATCATGAAAATGTGTGTGTTTGTGTGTGTGTGTGTGTGTGTGTGTGTGTGTGTGTGTGTGTGTGTGTGTGTGTACTATTGACAGTCTGGTTCATTTTTTTTCAGAACTTCCATCATGAGCCGATCTTTATGTAGCCATTATTCAGTTTAGAAATTTTATAGCATACAAGCGTCAATTTCGTAGTATACAATCAAAAAAATTATCACATACTAACGAAATGGGCCTTTGTGATCGAATGTATCCTGACTATAATTTTCTAAATGAAAGAATCGGTCATTCTGCATTGCTTGCTTTCTCATGATTCACTCTCTGTGAGTACTACAGAAGGAAATGCTACATTCAGAACACACCATGAGTACTACAGAAGGAAATGCTACATTCAGAACACACCATGAGTACTACAGAATGGAATACTACATTCAGAACACACCATGAGTACTACAGAAGGAATTGCTACATTCCGAACGTACTATGAGTACTACAGAAGGGAATGCTGCATTCAGAACACACCATTAGTACTACAGAATGGAATACTACATTCAGAACACATCATTAGTACTACAGAAGGAAATGCTACTTTCGGAACACACCATGAGTACTACAGAAGGGAATGCTACATTCAGAACACACCATGAGTACTACAGAAGGGAATGCTACTTTCGGAACACACCATGAGTACTACAGAAGGGAATGCTACTTTCGGAACACACCATGAGTACTACAGAATGGAATACTACATTCAGAACACACCATGAGTACTACAGAAGGAATTGCTACATTCCGAACGTACTATGAGTACTACAGAAGGGAATGCTACATTTCGAACGACTATGAGTACTACAAAAGGGAATGCTACATTCAGAACACACGATGGTTACTACAGAAAGGATGCTACATTCAGAAAGACAATATAATCAAGGAAGGCAGAATAGGCTAATTTATTTCTGTCAAGTCATAATTTCAAAGATATTTTTGACACCCCTAAAAAGAGTAAGACTACGCAACTCATAAACTCTCTTAGTACAAGCAAATGAGGTGCACTTTTATTACCATTATCCACTATTTTTTCTTTCTATAAGGTAATATTGTTCTTGTGGACACTCTTTTCCTCCATCGTTTCAATGCATCTAATCTGAACACTGTCAGTATATTTGTGACTCGAAATGTACTTTTCTTCCCCCAGGTTTTGCCTGTTATAATTATTATCTTGCGTAGATAAATGCCATTAAACACATACAAAAAACAACACTGATACATTTGTTTTTAAAATTTCTCCTTTTCTTTGGAAAGTTAATAAAGAAAACAAAACATGTTATGGAAATTACAAGGTAATATTTACAAATTAAAAGAAATCGTTAATCCCAGAAACGTAGTCCAACCAATAACATAAGCTACGTTCATTTTAGGCAAGTTCCTTCCAAATTTTACGCAAACTAATGTTGATAAGACTAGTTCTTGTTGAACTAGTCTTCCTACTTCTTGTTGAACTAGTCTTCATTTTACGCTTATTGGTAGCAATTCTGTCCTGAGCTATAACTGTAGGAATATGTTTAATTAGCAAAATTATTTAAATTTCCTCTTTCATAAACAGATTGTCATATTCAGAAATATGTGGTAATGAAGTTAACATTTGACCTTCATCACGTTCCTTCTCGGAAGAGGTGGAGTATCGGTGATCTTGGATCAAAACACATCTGTGGCTTGCTGGAAAAGGTGATGTGACCCCGCATACCAATCCGTACCGAGCTGAGACACGAGACGGATATCAAGTAGCACCAAGCTCTCCCACCACTACAAAATCCGGCTAAATAAACAACGTGCAAAGTGTACAGTTTAATCAAAGTGGTCTACACCTGGAATGGGGGAGTTGTTTCTCATAAAATAAGAAACCACAAACCGTCACGCAAACAGTTGTAAAATGATACTGTTCTAGTATAGATTACAGAAAGAGATAAGTTGTAGTTACCACACACAGTCAATTGCAGGCTAATAGTATGGTCTGTATTCAGGGTCAGTGTAAATCATCTTAATATATTTCTTTATTTTTTTCTGAAAGACTTCAAGAAAACTGTTATTTTCTGTCCTTCAAGTCCGCTTACAAAATCCATTTTCTCGAAGCTACCCCATTTTGTTTCCTTCTTTGTCTTCATAATTAATGCACGAATGCACAAGGGGAATACGTTAAAGGTGGTTTTATTATCGCGACTGGGACTCGCTTGTGGAATCAGTAAATCGGATATTTGCGAAGGTGAGGTAATCATTACCGTTCTTAGACTCTCAGGTATAAGATAGCTATACTCATCACAATATACAGTACTTAAGAAAATTTTGCCAACAAATAGTAGAAAGTGTAATTATTATTGGCACTACGTCAACATGAAAATCCTGGTATCACGAATGGCGTCAGTGTATTAGACTATTCAAATGTCTTTTTTTTACAGACAAAATAAAAATATTTTGTTCTTCAGGAATTCCTTGTAGCTTCATTCAACCAAGATCGATTCCCTTGCATTATCTTTAAAAAGGAGAAATATCATTATTGTGTCTAACACAATATTATTATATATTATTATTATATTATTATACACAATTATTGCTGTAAAATATGTTGCATTATTTGCATGAAAGGATCTTTGCCTCATTTTATTAAACTTTGAAAATAGTCATTTCATTAATTTTATTAAAGATTAAATTGGACATCTGTGAATTTGTTTTTGTGTTAATGATGGGCGTTTCGGTATCCATTTAAAAACTCGGCGTATAGCGTATAGATAGACATTGTAACATCACAAATGAATTTTTTTTCATGCACCCTGTCAAAGCAGCCGTTACATAGTTTCAATAGCGGAAGTACAGGGTCTGCTCAGTTGTCAAGATTAACATTCAGGTTATATGGTAAATTTGCGTTCACAAATTTGTTTTTGATGTTCGACCATTCAGAAAGCGCGTTTTATTCTCAAGTTATTCAAATTTAACGAGTCTTTGAATGATTGATTGACATGGTTGGTATGTACGCATGTTTACATGAATCTGAGCAGAATATTTGTGATAGCGTTACTTACAAACTTAGTAGAACCATCTCGTGTTAAGTTAGGAGAACCCTCAATCATAATATTTAAAAAATAAATAGCACCGTCTGGTGTAGGGCTACTATGACAACTTTGGAAAATTGTTAAATGTTCTCGTGTTATGAGGGTTGGAACAGCTCCTGTTTCAAAGAATCAAAGATAGCATAAATCTAAAGCACTGCCAACACACTCAAGGTTCAGGACTATACGACCTCCATGATATATCTTAACCACAACCAACACACTCGAGGTTCTAGATCAGTGGTCCACAACCCCCGGTCCGCGGGCCAGTACCGGTCCGTGGATCAAATGAAACATTAAATTATTTCCATTTTATTTAATGTGGTTTATTTCGCTTGGGTTTGTGCGACTTTCACTGGACTATAGGTTAACTGGGAGCTGAGAAACGTAACCTAAAGCCGCACCAATACCGTGCATACTCAAAATATCGTGATATCCGGGCTATTTTAGGTCACGTATGGACCTGAGCGGCTGAAAGCGGCAGTGGCGTTGTAGCTTTGATGGAGAGGTGTGTATCGCTTTTCTCTCTGTTCACCGGTACTTGTTTAGGGGGCAGGGGCCAGTATTTATGTACAAATTTAATGCCGCAATCAGTGACTAGTACAAAAAAATCATAAAAAATCAAATACACAAGTGAGGTCAAGAATGTCCATATTTTGAGATACCTATATTAAAACAAAGCATAAAAATATTATCCACTTGACCAGAGAAGTCAGTGGCAGTTCATAGCAGAAGAAGTTTATGCACCCCAACCCCAAATTTATACCTGCAATTTTCATGTCCGAAGGTCATTTTTGACACCATGTGGTACTCACAGTGCAAACACAAGCCCTTTTCCTAGATTACAATTCTGCCAAACAGTGTGTACTAAACAGGCTGATGCAGTTGAAAATAGTTGTCATCCAAGCCGTTTTTGAGATATGCTCCTTGTCCCAAACCCACATGTTTACTGTTACAAAAGGCTAGCTCTTCTTCGTAGACAACTATTGGTATTTCACTATCAACATATTGCAGAGTAACTATGGAAGGTGTACATGCCTGACATCAATTTCAAGAACAACACCAGCCCGAAACACCTAGCTCACAAATATATCCATATATTTAATTAGTAGACAATAATTGCTGAAAATGTCACACCATAGCCTTAAGTTAAGAAATTTGCCAGGGGCCAAAATACGAAACTGTATCCTGCCTCCTTAACAGTGCTTGGTGTACGTGTATATTGTGTTTGCTCAAATTTAACCCACAAATTAGCAAAAACGAGTACGAAACAGACGTCGTTAGAAAGTTTCCTTGAGAAAAAGAAAAGGACCAGTGAAGAGACAGAAGAAGAGCCTTCAACATCAAAGAAACATAAATTTTTTACAGACAATACCATGAGTCCTACTTGAAATAAGGATTTATCGGGACAGGTGATTCCCACACACCAACCCCGCTCTGCATAGTTTGCTGAGATAAGCTCTCTGATGAAGCAATGAAACTTTCAAAACTGCTTCGCCACTTGAACGCCAAGCACCCTGGATTAAAAGAGAAGTACCTGGTGTATTTTGAGGGGAAAAAATCGGGAACACCAAGGACAGAATAATCATTAAAGGAGAATGCACTGAGAGCATCATATCTGGTGGCTAACCGTATTGCTAAGGCTAAATAGCCATTGACTTTCGGTGAAGAATTGATCTTGTCCGCCACTAAAGACATTTGCCGTGAACTTCTAGGGAAGGCTGTTGTGGAAAAGATAGCACATGTGCCTTTGTTGGCTAGCACTGTGAATAGGCGCATTGAGGAAATAGCTGAAAACATTGAGATACAATTGTTGGAGAGGATTAATGCATCACCGTGGTAGACGAATCTACAGATATCAAAAACAAGGCAATACTACTTGATTATGTTCGATATCTATATCAGGAGGATGTGCATGAGGATTTGTTTTGTGCAATATCTTTGCCAACTAACACCACAGGAGCAGAACAGGATGGTTATATATAAGGACAACTAAAATAATCCTTTTGTGTCCGCATATGCACAGAAGGAGCTGCTGTCATGACCGGACGACTGTCTGGTTTAACTGCTCAGATTAAGGAAGTTGCACCTGAAAGTGAATCTACACATTGCATCATTCACAGGGAAATGCTGGTAAGCCAAAAACTGGCACCGGAATTTAACAGCGTATTGATTGATGTCGTTAAAGTTATTAAACACATTAAAGCGCACGCCCTTAACTCGCGTCCGTTTCAGCAGCTTTGTGAGGAGATGGACGCAGAGTGCAGATGCCTTCTCTTATACACAGAAATAAGATGGTTATCCAGAGGAAAATCGCTAACCAGAGTATTTAAATTACGAGAGCCATTGCAAAGATTTCTCTCAGAAAAGAAGTCACCGCTGGCAGCACGTATCAGTGGCAGTGTATGGGTCGCAAAACTGGCTTACCAGTTTGATATATTCAGCTTGTTCAATGAACTCAATCTGTCCCTTCAATGAGACAATGACATCTGTTTTCCAGTTGGCAGACACAGTAGCTGCAATTAAAGCCAAACTGGAGTTGTTGGGACGGCGCGTTAATAGATGCATATTGACATGTTTCAGAAATTAGCGGAGATTTTAGGAGAGACTGAGCTTAATCATTCATTCTCCCAGTTTGTGCACGATCACCTGTCTTTGCTTTTAAAAGAGTTCTAGCGCTACGTCCCAACCATAAAAGACCAACGAACTTTTAAGGAATGGATCCGCGACCCAAATGTCAACAAACCAGGTGAATCTAGCATGTCTGTGCAAGAAGGTTAAATGCTGAAGATTGCAAAAGACGGAGGCCTTAAAACTACGTTCGAGGCAACAATTATACAGGTGTTCTGGATGAAAGTCATGGCTGAATACCCTGAGATTGCCACCACATCACTTAAGGTGGCGCTCTATAGTTTCGTATTTAGCATAGTGTTAGAATTTTAAAGGAAAAGAATTTCTATGGGTTTCCTCACTAGTTATACTGGCTATTTAAAAAAGACTTTGTATATCTTAGGTATTGTTCAAAGAACCTTTAATTCCCTTTATATTGGTGTATGATTGATGGGTGTAATATGGGTTAGAGAGTACACAGATTGGTTTACTGCACCTTTCAAAAAAGTGTTAGCTCTACTTGCTCATTTTCACTTCCCGAACTTCAGAGGTAAGTTGCAAAAAATAAGATCTGATAACTTTTTTTACATGTTATGTATTTGGTAATTCATTCATTGGACTTTTAGAAGTTGGTATTGTTTAATTTGGCAAAATTCATTTTACCTATTGTAATTGCTGCCAAGGATAGTGTACTTTAGACAAATTCTGGTTGATTTTTTGGAGCACAAGGGAGGAGTTATTTTAGTTAGCAGTGTGCTAAGATCATTTAAAATTTCCAAAAGTACTATATCCAAAGAAATTTCAACCACATTAAACGAAAGTATCATATAGGTATGCCAAGATTCTCTCCACTGCATGATTAAAATGAAAACAAATTCATTTTATATACATCACTCTCTCAAAAGTACATGATAACTGGTGAGTGCCACCTAAATCCTTATTGCCATTTCCCACATCCTATCTGCGTGAAGCTGTGTTTTCTGCAGTTACAGTAACCAAAGCAAAATAACGAAATAAACTAGATATAAGCAACCCACTTCGGGTGTCATTACCCCAGATGGAACCGTCTCGTTGCAAAGAACAAAGTTCAGGGTTCTCATTGATTTAGCTTTCTAGTGAGTTAAAAAATTAATTCACTTTATATTGATTTTTTGGTGTAACTGTATTTTTGTTTGAAGGCATGTTTAAATATTAAATCAAAACCATCTAAAATATAGACAATCAACGTCCTCCATCAGCGGACCACGGTAAAATTATCAAACGTTGACCGGTCCGCGGCGATAAAAAGGTTGGGGACGACTGTTCTAGAACATACGACCTCCATGATATATTTCTTAACCACAACCGACACACTCGAGGTTCTAGATCATACGACCTCCATTATATTTTTCTTATCTACAACCAACACACTCGAGGTTCTAGATCATACGAGATCCATAATGTATTTCTTAACTACAACCAACACACTCGAGGTTGGAGATCATTCGACCTCCATGATATTTTTCTTAACTGCAACCAACACACTCGAGGTTCTAGATCATACGACCTCCATGATATTTTTCTTAACTGCAACCAACACACTCGAGGTTCTAGATCATATGACCTCCATGATATTTTTCTTAACTGCAACCAACACATTCAAGGTTCTAGATCATACCAGATCCATGATGTATTTCTTAACTACAACCAACACACTCGAAGTTCTAGATCATACGAGATCCATAATGTATTTCTTAACTACAACCAACACACTCGAGGTTCTAGATCATATGACCTCCATGATATTTTTCTTAACTACAACCAACACGCTCGAGGTTCTAGATCATACGACTTCCATGATATATTTATTAACCACAACCAACACACTCGATTTTCTAGATCATAAGACCTACATGATATGTTTCTTAACTACAACCAACACGCTGGAGATTCTAGATCATATTGTAATATATTGATTAAAACGTTTGTAGAGCGTAAAATGAAGAGAAATATTTCAACAGTTGAGAGAGAGAGAGAGAGAGAGAGAGAGAGAGAGAGAGAGAGAGAGAGAGAGAGAGAGAGAGAGAGAGAGAGAGAGAGAGAGAGAGAGAGAGTGGACATAACAATTTCACGAGTGTGACACAAAAACAGAAAGCTCGGAATGAAGCGATAACATATATTCATTTACATAAAGAGATAACTTGTATTTGTTTACAATTTTCAAATTATTCCAAACTGTGGTCAAAATCAGGTGTTACAAAATAATATACAAGAGAATTTTGAAACTCAGAAAAATATACTAAGTCATGTGCTTATGTCGCAAACGATGCATATCTTTCTCTAGGAAATAATGAAATATCATCGCATAGTTACAGCTCCTAACAAGCAATGAAGTACACTTCAAGGAGTTAAATAATTCAGTCTAACTCATCCATGTGTGCCATACAAACTAAACGGCAATAAAATCGAAACAATTTTCATAGATACCATTACCACAGCAATATCCAAATATGTTGATTATACCGTATAGTTTTTAACGTTGAAAGAATAAATATTAAAATAATTCATAACGGTTGTAATAATTGTGGCTATAATACTTTTTAAACATATTGTTATGTCATGCGGAAGCCATAATCGATTCAAGTTAAATGACTACAACATTTTCATGGTATGAAAAGATTTGTGTTTGAATATTTATGCAAGAACAAGCGGGGTTAAAAAGGAGTATAACGAATGAAAATATGAGAACGTTACGGCCAGGAGCAGGTAAAGAGAAAGATACAGGTACAGTCTATAGCGTATATAAAGAAGATTAGAATATGACTGCACTTTCAGACTCAAAATCCTTCTCAGTATGTATATACCATTCCTTTCGATTCTAAATGTAACAATATATTTGCAAAAGCAACCACGGTGACACAAGGCTGAAATCAAGACCATTAGACGGGAACTTTTTTTTACCGTACTACGATGCGATTACCTGCTAATCAGTTCCAGAATCAACGACAGTGACAGAAGGCTGAAATCAAGACCATCAGCCTGGAACTATTTACTTACCGTACTAAGATACTGTAAATTTGTAAAGGATCAAGTTTTAGGTCGATCTTCTTTATTAGAATTAGAGTAGAACACACTTAGCTGCATACATGTAACATTAACGATATTTATGGGGAAATGGCCACCTTGTTCAAGCCATAAAGTACAGATTAGTTCGGATAAGGCCAGAAGTTATTAGTTTTTAATTATGGACCGAGTTTGTTTAAACTTACCGAGTGGGGTTAAAGCTTTGTTCTGCGTAAAACTGATTTTGGTAGTCAGCACAGTCACAGACGTTTGTTGATTGAAATAACGCAGTGTTTAATACTGGAAAGGCGGGAATAATTTTAAATCTGATTGGTCGCGCTGTGGAAGGCGGCGTAGTTTAAACTGAAAATCTTGAGCTTAAATATACTGGAGAACATTTGAAACTTTAGTCTACCATTCTCTATTAGAGAGGAAGGGATTAAGATCTGAGACACCGAGGAGTTTGAAGAGTAAATTTCTCGAAAATATTAAGTGTCATCCAATGGAGAGACTATGTCTGGAGGTTTTGACAGACACAAAAGCAGAAAAAGAAACGAGGAGAGATAGTCTAAAAGAGTACAACTCAAACAGTGTGGGAAGGAAAAACAATGTGGGAAGAAAAACCAATAGGGAGAGGAAAAGAACAGAGTGGAACGAAGGAAAGGGACAGTTTGGAACGAGGTAAAACGTGTCTTGAATTGTTGGGACTAGAGAAAGTGGAACGGAAGACGTACGGAAACAACGGAACCGAAGTACAGTCTGACAGGGCCTTTACAACAGAGATAGTCAACAGGTTACGTTTAAATGCCAGGCAGAGTTATTCGATTACTCGGACTCGCATAATGATTAAACAGCGTCGGCTAGTACATAATTGTCATTGTATTTTCGAAATTCCGTAATTAGTAATAAGTAACGAAAGAAGTGTATCTTTCAAACGGTCATTTTTATATTGCTTATTCGTGGAAATTTGTTTTGTTTGAATTTTTATTAAATTTTGTTTTACTTGTAATGGGGGTTTGTCTTATT
This sequence comes from Potamilus streckersoni, assembly GCA_016746295.1. Taxonomy (NCBI): domain Eukaryota; kingdom Metazoa; phylum Mollusca; class Bivalvia; order Unionida; family Unionidae; genus Potamilus; species Potamilus streckersoni. The sequence continues at coordinate 477,525 of JAEAOA010002192.1, read as the reverse complement.
TGTTCTATATATTAGCTCAAATTACTACTTTATCACACGGCGAATGTGGATATGTGAGAAAGCTTGCCAGTAGCTTCACGTGGGTCGGTGGTTCTTTCCGGTGATTTCCCGGTTTCTTCCTCCACCATTAATACTGGCCGCCATGAATAGCCTATCGTGTGCTGAAAAATAGCGTTAAGCCCAACAACAACAACAACAACTTTATCACAACTTGTAATAGCTTATTCTATACCTGGCAAATTGCACCGTTGGAGGTCACTCCATAGACACGAAGCCATAAACATATTTTAACACAGATACCATTACCTGCTAATCAGTTCCAGAATGGCTTCATGGTAAGAACATAAATGGAAAGTATTACTAACTCTGTAATCGAAGATGTGAAACAAAATATAGATTTTTGGTCGTTGTCTACATCAAGAACAAATAAATCAATGACTACTATGTTCAATGAAAATGCTTTAGTTAAAGATGATGCTCAGAAATTGTAGATGCTTTGAAACAGAAGAAAATATTCAAGCTTTGATAAGTCTTTCAATGTATTTGGTAGATCATTGTCGATAAACTAATGCGCTTACGTTGTCACCAATGAAAATATTTCATCGCACCAATTGAGTGAAACTTTGTTTATTCTGATGTTGCAAACCTTGTGATTATCAGTAAAGTCATCCTTGGTTATTTTTTCTATGTTCGAAATACAATGTCGTTGAATTTTAAAATTTTAATTCATTTATTCTCAGCAACAGACAATTTCGACTGCTGTTGGGTAAAAGCGTCTCATCGTGCTCATTCAGTAATGATGTTTCTAGGTCCGTGTCACGCGTCAGGGTGGAGCACGAAATCTTTGGACAGATCCGATACACGGACAACATCGTTGGATGTCAGCCTATCCTTCAGCGTTAGAAAAGCTTGCTCACCCGCATCCGTTCAAATAGCTTTACTTGGGGCTCGTTTCCTGGTAAGGTCAGACAATAGTTCCGCAAGCACACTGAAGTTTTCCACATACTTCCGAAGAATGACCACACCTCAGTTTTCGTTGTGGGAAGGACGGATTTTCTCAACAGCTTCACCTACGACTTCACTGGGGACAGCGTTCCTTGACTCAGTGTGTGTCCCTAATAGACCACCGTCATGAAAGCAAGGTGACATTTAGAAGGGCAAGTCGTCGATCCCACCTGACGTAGCCGTTCCACAACATCAGCTAGAAGAGTGAGGTGCTCACCCACGTTTTTGCGGCTAGCAAGAGATCATACATGAAGTTGTGAAACAATCGGACGTGGACTGCGATCCCATGTTGACTGCACAATGGTTCCAACAAACCCCACATCATTCTAGTAAAGACAATGGGAGAATTTTGGACTCTGAACGGCATGACTAACCATTGGTAGGTCCTGTCGGAAGTATCAAAAGCGAGCTTTGCCTTATCCTCTGCGGGATCGATTACTCCTGGGGCTCTTCTCTTACCACTTGTCGTTACGCGTGGGGCAAAGGGTAGAGATTCCGCTGGACTGGCAGATCTTCCACAAGCTATAAACCGAACTCGACGAGTGACAGTCTCGCGGGTATTTTTGTAAGCACATTGGAAAACCGCGTCAGCAACGCCTCTATCTCTTTCCGCTGCTCCGCAGTCAACATGGGATCGCAGTCCACATCTGAGTGTTTCAGCCCTCTTTAATGGATAGCTCGTTAATGGACGGCGTCCTCAGTGATGATCGTGACGACGACAAATTTGCCAGCGTTCTCTCTTTCTCTGTATATCTTAAGGACATTAGCATGGTGCACCTTCTCCTTAGTCGGTAGCCTCTGCGATAGGTTTGACCCCCGACCTTACTGGTTACGACGTACAGCTCTTCCCCCCTAAAAAAAAAAAACAAACGTGCAGCATATTTTGTTCTTGGGGCAACAGCAATAACACATTATCCCCTATTTCATATTGGTGTGGTTTCGCCAGCTTGTTGTAATAATTCGTCTGACTTGACATCACCAGCATGATGTTTTCCTGTGCCAAGTACAAACTTCTTCAAGTTTGTTTCGCAAATCCGCGACGTGCTGACAGTACGTACATCTTTGACAGCGTCCACAGCTGTCTCAGTACGGCGATGGGACCATGTACGGTCCTCCCATACAAGAGTTCAAAGGGAGAAAATCCTGAACTCGCTTGTGGTAATTTCCAATATGTGAAAAACATGGCAGGAATATACCGATCCCAGTCTTTGGGGCAGCCTTCACACAGTTTCTTAAGCGCGCTTTTGAAAGTCAACGGGCTTTATCTTCACTTGAAGTTGTTGATTATTCAAACGCAAGTGATGAGCGATAATCATTGTTATATTTAAATATTCCGTTTGGAAATCAGACAGATGGGCAATATGTGGGCATCTTGTTTTTCAAGCATTGCGTGTATTCGATCTTTTACTAGCACTGCACATTGGTGTTGATTTTACCTTGCCACTTAGAAAATGCACGTAATTGTCCAGTATACGAGGTGCCTAATATTAACATTGACGTGGCATGATGCAGATCTGACCAGGTTTAGCACCTAATCATATCTTGTAATTTTCCGAGATCAAACTGAAAAAAATAAAACGTCTAACGTGGAAATTCAGAATGCTGTTTTGAAGCTGTGAAACTCTGGAGTGATGGTTGCATTTATAACAAGGTACGTCGATGAAAAGGCCGTTCTGTTACTACCATGCATTACCTTGCCAATATGCATAGTAATTCCATGGAGCGCATTTGAAGTGATATTAACCAATGAAGAAGAGAGAAAATAAATGAAGACGTGGTAAATAGTTTATTTTTTCGATGTTGTCGGGAATGCTATTGATGCGTACAAACCTCATATACTAAAAGTGTGCAACTCTGGAAAATGCTATGCATCTTAACCGAAATTAACGCGGGTGGGGTTACAGTAACAATGGTGGAAAATGATAAGCGATTTGTAGGTCTGCCAATATCACATGTCAACGATGGTATTTTGGAATGTCTGTTGTTGTTGTTGTTGTTGTTGTGGGGCTTAACGCCATTTTCAGCACACGATAGGCTATACATGGCGGCCAGTATTAATGGTGGAGGCAGAAACCGGGAAATCCGCGGAAAGAACCACCGACCCACGAGAAGCTAATTGCAAGCTTTTTCACATATCCTTATTCGCCTAATCTTAGACTCGAACCCACGCAGAATGAGGTGAGATGGCAGTGATTCGTAACGGAGAGCGCTTTAGACCACTTGGCAACTCGGGGCCCCCATTGGAATGTCTGAATATGTGACAGCGGATGTTGGCATTGATAGCAATGAATATCTTCTTCATCTAAAGTTATCAAGCCTTCATATACGCTTAAAGTTAATCTTTACGACGGTAAGATGCAAATTGGCCGTTCGATCAATGAAATGCTATAACCAACTTGAGGCTAAATTGGGGTCATAACACTGGCGCATGAAAACGCCAGACAAAACGATGAAGTGAAATTCAATTGATGCGTACAAATCTCAGTGTCCTCACCCTGCTATTATGCTAATCCAGCATTGACTTAGCTTGGACGAGAAAGATCTCGACTGATATTTAGCAAGGACGCACTTGTCCGTGTAACAGGTATTGAATGAAATGATCATGAGAAGCATAAGGCAAAGGCACAATGTGTTTCTAAATGAGTGTTAGTGCCAAACCCCAGGAACGCACAATTTCCTAGATATCGATATTCCCCCTGATTATATATATATATATATATATATATATATATATATATATATATATATATATATATATATATATATATATATATATATATATATATATATATATATATATATATACAAGGTAGTTATACCCGTGACGAAAAGCGCTCTACTGGTAAAATACAGACGCTATTTACGAAATCACTGCCGTGAATATTGTTGGCCTTGGTGTGTCTGGAATTCTGACCGTAGCAATTATCATAGGTGCACCATTTGGATTTGTTTTAGGAAATGTATTTCTTGCAACGGTTGCCGGAGGCTGTGCTAGTAATTTTAAACTACTATTGTTACAGCTGCTTTACCAACAGGTGTCTATTCGGAATTTCTCAAAACAGCACAAAGCTGTCTTAATACAATTAGAAAGGTCTACTCTTAGGAGGAGTTTGAGATAGTGTTATCTGCAGCACCGTTTTAAGGCATAGGCACGTGCCTAAAACCACGTCCAGCAGGAAGGCCCACGGCGACCCAAAAACAAAATTTCGATGTCGATTGTGTTAGACGTTCAGTACTACATTAATAAATTTAACAAAATGACACACATGCACATAGAAATGCAACGCAATACTCTATATATGAGACAGAGATTGAGGCACAATTCTGGTTATTTTTAGGATTAGAGTTTGTGGGGCCCCTCATCTTAATAAAACGGATCTGGCTATCTGAACCATGGCGCCATCGACCTAAAAGTGACAATTGATTTACTGACAGTGAAAGCCGAGAAATTGTTTGTCAGTGTATATCATTCTTCCCAACAGTGTATCTGGCCTATCTTTGGCACCTAGTGTAATAACATTGGTTGCCCACCGATAGAAACTCACCACGGGTTGGTCTAAAGCATGCAATTGTGCGTGATTCAAGTCATGGAGTGAATAAGGCTTTGGAAAGTAAGGCTCCATAATAATACAATAATATAGGTGTTTTGTGTAGTTTAAAATTATCAAGATTAGAAATGTACTTCAAACGATTTTGATGATAGACTAATAATTGATTGTTTTTAAAACATTCTGTCATGCCTTTATTTCCTCGCCTTATTTATTTATTTGAACAAGTATAGTGGATGAAAAGAAGCATTAAGAAAGATTAATTACGATAATATAAAGTAATCTACAACATTTATGATTTTTTTTTACAGTTGGAAAAAGGCAACAAAATTTGTAAAATGCGTTCATTCTGGGATCAAGATTATTTTATTTGTCTCAACCTTGTTCAGGGATTTTAAATATTCAAATAATTTCAAGCTTGAACAAGAGAAATACATTTGTTGATTTATTTTTTTATATTTGTAATCTTTCACAAATTATGGTTTACCTAAGCCATCGACCACTTTTTCAGCTGAAATTTTGCATAAAGGTATGCGGTTATGTTATTTTGCATGTTAGAAAAACAAGCAAGAGGTATTGTCGACGAAAGGTAAGAATTTAGGTAGAAGGAAACGAAACAAATAACAACTAATGATCGTATGCAAAATAAGTCACGCCCAATGTAAATAAATACCATGTGTTTTTTATTGTCATTTACCATATTTATTTGTTTTATTATGTAGCTAATCTCTAACAATGAAACTTCCAAATAACCTATAATGTGCTTGTGTGCAGTATTAAAGCAAAGGAACGAAAAGAATTTCTAAACTATTTACAATGATCTTTCTTTCATGGTGTCGACTCGTCATCTATGCTGTTATATATATATATATATATATATATATATATATATATATATATATATATATATATATATATATATATATATATATATATATATATATATATGTGTGTGTGTGTGTGTGTGTGTGTGTGTGTTCTCTCTTCTTTTTAATTCACATTTTCATGTATAAAATGTTGTCTCCGGCATAAAAGAGAAACCATTTTTGTAATTGCCAGATAACATATTCAAATATTTATTTGCAAAAGCAGCAAACTGTTTCATCTGCCTGTGTTTGCCCTTGTATGTTTCATAGATACAACATGTAGTTTCTTAGTCAATATAACTCTGGAATTTTGAAATTAAATTCTAGGTATGTGGGACGTCATTATAAGCACCGTCCTTTTGTGCCAGACGTATTAACGATATAATGCGAGAAACTAACAAACATGTTTGTAATACTGATAAAATATTTAACTTTATAATTGTGCGATGAATTACTGCGATTAAACTACATATTCCTTTAATCACAAATGAATATATAATATCGTGCGTGCGCGCGTGCGCGTGTGTGTTATTTCCACTATTTATTGTTTCATTCTACGGCTGACGGTTAAATCAGATGCTGAAAAGCATCATCCAATATGCCTTCAACCGTTTTATCTAGAGGGGCGAGATTTGCACAAATATTTACACTGATATAAAACATTATGCAGTTAAGACCTGTTGCAATATTTTAGAATATCATTATATCGGTGTATATCATCTGCATATTTAAACTGCATGACCTTTACAAGTGTGCGTGCTGTTACAGGAATACATACTGAGTTTTCATCCAAGTCCCATCAAACGTTATCGGAAGCAAAACTACCCCTTATGTTTGTCTTCTTCTTCTTGAATAATAATAATAATAATAATAATAATAATAATAATAATAATAATAATAATAATAATAATAATAATAATAATAATCAGCACTTTGTTGCAAAGCCTATTTTGCGTCCACATTTTTGTGCGCAATACCACAACGGTAAAGAAGAGTTTGTTAGTTATCTAGTTTATTTCGTATTAAGAAATACAGGACTTCAACTTTAAGTTCAATTTGAATTTTCGTATTAAGAAATACATGACTTCAACTTAAAGTTCAATTTGAATTTGATCGCAGTGTACACAGTAGTTTCAGACTGATTATACCTCATGATTTGAATGATTGGCTTTGATTGGGATGTCTTTGATTGGGATGTCTTTGGTTGGGATGTCTTTGATTGGGATGTCTTTGGTTGGGATGTCTTTGATTGGGATGTCTTTGATTGGGATGTCTTTGGTTGGGATGTCTTTGATTGGGATGTCTTTGGTTGGGATGTCTTTGGTTGGGATGTCTTTGATTGGGATGTCTTTGGTTGGGATGTCTTTGATTGGGATGTCTTTGATTGGGATGTCTTTGGTTGGGATGTCTTTGATTTGGATGTCTTTAGTTGGGATGTCTTTGATTGGGATGTCTTTCATTGGGATGTGGAAGTAAGAAATAAGAATAATGTACTAAAAAGTGCGTTTATACTGATTTGAAATATTATGCTTCTATATACATTGATACCATGTTCATTATCTTAAATTCTAAGACAGTTTCACTAAAATTAGTAATCATAAATTTACAACAAATAATCTGATGTAAAGAGGAAGCACCCTTAGCTTAGACAAATTACATCTCCAGAAGAATTTAGTGCACTCTGAGATGTTACTAATCAGTTTTATTTACCATCATTGGACAGCAGTATATCTGCCACTATAGCTTTCAAGACAACATCTCATTAAAAACAATGGCAATGGACAAAGGAAATTTTAGTATGTGTTGATAACAAAAAGAAAGATCAATGGATTAGAGAATTTTAAAAGTGTGTATGGTAAACAATACAAGCTACGCAGATATCTAACGGAGCCTTTGAATGACCTTTTGACTGACCAACACGTGAAAGATTTCTGTCTTTGACTGACCCAACACGCGAAGAAAAATGCGACATTGACCCTTTTGATTGATCAAGCAAGCGATGAAAACTACGATTTGGTCAACATTGATAATCTTGCTAGCTGATTGGCCAGGCCATTACATTTCTTTCATGCAATGGTTGATTGACAATCGCCTCTAGAGCCAGGAGGTTATTTGATTAATATTGGATACTTTGTTTACAATTTCATTTCTTAACGTTCTATATGCCCTGTGGCAGTAAAATGGCATGTTGGAGTAATGCACATAGACGAAATAAATTGTTTAATATTTAATATTATTTCCTTTCATGCTGTTTGCATGCCAAAGTTATTGAAATAAATTTATTCCAATACAATAGGTCTGGGTGAGGTTGCATTGGCTATGTATTATGACGATTCTATTAAAGTTGTAGACGAATTAAACTGAGAATTAAATTAAAACTTATCAGAAACCATGGAAAAAGTTAATATTTTAATCGGTCTTCGTCTAGACATAGTTTGAACTGAACTCATTTATCTTTTGGTTGTGATGAAAACAGCTATTTGCCGTCTCATCTTAATTACGTTGTTTGTTTGAGGGTGTCTTTTTTAATGCATAATATTTGAAAGCACTGATCCTTTTATAAGTACGTTTTTGCCACATTCAATGTATGTAAAAGAGAAATTAATAGAGTGTAAATGTATGCTTATGACAAAACGTATGATGTAGTAAGTACGAACACTAAGGTCTGGTTTGATATATTTACTTTTATCCTTAGAGATGCAGAGTGTTTGGTCACACATACATGTGTGTTCAATGTTATTGTCATCCATCTACATGTGTGGTCAATGTTATTGTCCTACATCTACATGTGTGGTCAATGTTATTGTCCTACATCTACAGGTGTGGTCAATGTTATTGTCCTACATCTACATGTGTGGTCAATGTTATTGTCATCCATCTACATGTGTGGTCAATGTTATTGTCATCCATCTACATGTGTGGTCAATGTTATTGTCCTACATCTACAGGTGTGGTCAATGTTATTGTCCTACATCTACAGGTGTGGTCAATGTTATTGTCCTACATCTACATGTGTGGTCAATGTTATTGTCCTACATCTACATGTGTGGTCAATGTTATTGTCCTACATCTACAGGTGTGGTCAATGTTATTGTCCTACATCTACAGGTGTGGTCAATGTTATTGTCCTACATCTACATGTGTGGTCAATGTTATTGTCCTACATCTACAGGTGTGGTCAATGTTATTGTCCTACATCTACAGGTGTGGTCAATGTTATTGTCCTACATCTACATGTGTGGTCAATGTTATTGTCCTACATCTACATGTGTGGTCAATGTTATTGTCATCCATCTACATGTGTGGTCAATGTTATTGTCATCCATCTACATGTGTGGTCAATGTTATTGTCCTACATCTACATGTGTGGTCAATGTTATTGTCCTACATCTACATGTGTGGTCAATGTTATTGTCCTACATCTACATGTGTGGTCAATGTTATTGTCCTACATCTACATGTGTGGTCAATGTTATTGTCCTACATCTACATGTGTGGTCAATGTTATTGTCATCCATCTACATGTGTGGTCAATGTTATTGTCCTACATCTACATGTGTGGTCAATGTTATTGTCCTACATCTACATGTGTGGTCAATGTTATTGTCCTACATCTACATGTGTGGTCAATGTTATTGTCCTACATCTACATGTGTGGTCAATGTTATTGTCCTACATCTACATGTGTGGTCAATGTTATTGTCCTACATCTACATGTGTGGTCAATGTTATTGTCCTACATCTACAGGTGTGGTCAATGTTATTGTCCTACATCTACATGTGTGGTCAATGTTATTGTCATCCATCTACATGTGTGGTCAATGTTATTGTCATCCATCTACATGTGTGGTCAATGTTATTGTCATCCATCTACATGTGTGGTCAATGTTATTGTCCTACATCTACATGTGTGGTCAATGTTATTGTCCTACATCTACATGTGTGGTCAATGTTATTGTCCTACATCTACATGTGTGGTCAATGTTATTGTCATCCATCTACATGTGTGGTCAATGTTATTGTCCTACATCTACATGTGTGGTCAATGTTATTGTCATCCATCTACATGTGTGGTCAATGTTATTGTCCTACATCTACATGTGTGGTCAATGTTATTGTCCTACATCTACATGTGAGGTCAATGATGTTGTTATATTATGTATCCTTACTCCTTAGCTTTCCCCTCCCCACTCCGACCCACCCAGGAAAGTTGACAGCTTTATAAACATCATTACAGACAGATATTTTGAATTTAAATATACGATGTTAGTGTGATATAAATTGAGCTAACCAGTAAAACTAGGACACACGCACGCACAGTCACACACACACACACGCATACGCAAAACATGTCACTATACCCGTCCATCTCTTAAACAGAAGCTAGAATTTGTAATCAAGCGATAAAGTTAGCTTTATTTGCTATATCTATAAGCATTTAAGCACATTTAGCCCAGCTTTTAATTTCCCGACCTTTCCGACGAAGGACGTAAGTCATTTTCTCGCTGAGGGTACTGCATTTGTGATGTGTAACCGGCGCATTATGTTATTGCTATACTAATGCTGTCGTGGAAGAATGAATTCGACGTGATCTTCGTGCATGTGTTGTGCGTGTGTAGTAGTAGCGAGTGCATGTGGGGAAGTGTGTAGTAGTAGCGAGTGCATGTGTTGTGCGTGTGTAGTAGTAGCGAGTGCATGTGGGGAAGTGTGTAGTAGTAGCGAGTGCATGTGGGGAAGTGTGTGAGAGAGAGACGGAGACAGAGACAGACAGAGCACATTATGTTTGCTAATATTTCAAGTGTGAATCAATGAGATCTCAGTTTCAAATTATCAGATCAGTGTCTTAATAGAATTAAAATTCCTGCTGTAAAGAATGAGCAACTGTTATCAAAAAATTTCATACAATTCATAATACCTATGGTCATTTTTGGAAATGTCTTCCACGTGCTTTGAATGATGTATCCTGAGACAACTAAACGTGAGTTCCATCCTTGATTAATCTATTGATCGGGTTCGTGATTCAACACTATAGGCCTACTCACACTAATTATTAAAAACAACACAAAAATTGACTGAAAAATGTTGATGTTAAAAAGAAGTAAATTGTGTGATTGAACGCTTATCAAAATGTAGAATTCATGTGCATATATATTTATTTTTCATAGAGTCATCTTACGAAACATAATATGCAAAGATTTAGTAATTACAAATTGAACAAGTAATCTGAGAAATATAGACAAGAATACAGTTTTATCTCTGCCTAGATACGTCGATCGGAACATCGCTCGAAAAATTCCATAAGTTCTCGAAATAACCCCAGAAGTAGTTGTAAGAATAGACATCAATTTGATGTTCTGGTGATTATCCTCTGGCAGAATGCATCACATTTGCTATGATAAAAAGGTCCAGTTTGCGTAAGTTGTGACTTTGTCTTCTTCTTTCGCCATATTGTTCAATGTGAACGAAACTAGTTCAGAATCGAATTCTGAAGTGCGACAATTACATCTGATTTCAAGACCTAGCTGAAATAGCTGAGCAATATTTCGATAGCAGAGGCGCAGGTGTGATGCTGCTGGACTCAGATCACTATCAATGTTTCAATATAGTATCTACATTTCTTTATCAGTACTTAACTTTCCGCTATGTCCTATTCAATACAAATCATGTTACCATAATCTAAAATATCTTCAAAGATGACTTCACAGTGAAATTCTTTTCATAGGTTTAACAGTCTTTATTTGAGAGACTGAACTGTAAGCAAAGCAACATGGAATGGAACACAGATTTCACTTCCGGATCATCACCAAGACCTTATTACTCACTGTAAAATGTCGCCGAAATACCTACAGCCTCACCATAGGCTCATAATCTAAAGAATAAACAATTACCTTTAAATCCGTGCCAAGAATACCTAAATCTATATATAACCACCAAAAGGAGACGGGAAAAATGCTCTAAATAAATACGGAGACTACATTCGTGGTACTGAACGGGAACTACCGAACCGTAACTAATAGCTGTGATCTGATTGAAACTGGAATCATGCCACAATTAATAATTCCAGTTCAGAACTCGGAATGCATTTATCAATGTAATACATGCCCGTTGCTTCACATTTCTGAGTGTTACTCTGTCAAGTTTACTTTCTGTCCCCCACTTTTGCAACCTGAACGTTATTTTGAAATCACCATGTCTAACATATTTTAACTTCATTTGCCTACATCTTACTGTTTTCTAGAAATAAGTGAAACCTGTTATATATTTTCAGGTCTAGCATGGTATCTGAAACAAAGTATTAGAGTTGGATCAGTTTGGAAGCTCTCCAGTCGTCCGGTGATGATAGCAAGGTCTTGTAAAGGAAATGTGCAGTATTCTGCTATAAGTGACCACTATTAGTTCATATCAGCACACTGATATACAGCACCTTAAAGACATGGCTTAGATCTTCATGAGATTCACACCATTGTTCAGTAAGGTGAAACCTCCATGAAACTGTATTTTCCTATCACATTGTCGAATTTTGTAGTTATCGACATTAAAATGGAATGCATATTTGCTATAAAACATGGTAGTGGTCCCATCAAAACTTTAAATTTGAGTATGCTATTGGTAATACATACAACTGCCCTTGTACTTGACACAATAAATGTGGAACATAGCACCTGTCATTGTTTCTTTGGTGTGTAGCACCTGTCATTGTTTCTTTAGTATGTACACCTATATGCATCTGGATAGGTATATTGCAATTTGCTGCCAAAATCACTGTGAGCTATCATTCTTCAGTACCCCTGGGAAAAATGTTATCAGTTGTACAGACCCAAACTGCCATTTGTTTAAAATACCATTCAATAATCGACTTTGCTGCCTTAAATTTGTCAAACTGAATGTTATAACTTGTACGAAATTAATTTTTTGAATTTGTTTTTAAAATTTAAATGTTTATTTCGATTAAAATTAAATATATCAATAGTTCTTTTACTTCAAACATATTTGCAGACTAGCCTTATCGTGTATTACAATTAGGTTATTACAGCATTGAAAAATTCATATAATTAAGGAAGATATAGCAAATTTAGTTTCGGTTTCTTAAGAATATTTGGACCACAACTTGCACCCTGTGGAACACCAGCACTACACACTTTCTGACAGCTGTTACATGACTTGCTTGCAAGGACATTAAAAAACACTTCATGTATAAAGCTGAAAAAGGTGTGGCATGCAAATATAAAAGTTTGACTAAACAATTGACCCTGTCAGGAATCAAGCCACAATTAATAATACCGGTTCAGTACCCACGAATGTAATCCCAGTCTATTTTTAGATCATTTTTTTCTGTCTCCGTTTGGTAGTGATACAAAAGCTAGATTTAGGCATTCTTGGTGGTGTTTTAAAGGCAATTGGCCGACTGGAAGAGGAAGGGAGTTAGTTCATTTGTAATTCAGTCAGAACTCCCTCAGCCTTCTCCGTCAAGTCGAGAAAGAAATTCGTCGCCGTTGAATATCATATTCTTAATTTCCTTTATTCACATGGAACAATATGGATGCGAAAGGAGACATAGTCGCAATAGGGGGGATATTGTTGACTTTTGCTATGGTAACATATTTTGCATTCCCCCAGACGCGAACACATCGAATTATTTTATTCCTACAACTATTTTTTGAGGCATGTTCAAGAAATGGTCAAGTGATGTTCCGATCAGACTGGGAGTGCTTGGATGGTGCCAACGTAGTGCGGTCCTATGATTATTACAATTTCGGTCTATACCTTAATTATTTGATTAGTCAGCCACAACGTCGAAAACTGATAAAATAGATTAGAATCTAATTAGGAATAAAATATTGGTAAATAGTCTAAAGGTCTGATTTTATTTTTCAGGAACTGATTACGTGTACTAATGTTTTTAGCCAGAAAAAAAGCTTAATAGAACAAGGAACACTTCAAACATTTCTATTATTTCTGTATTACTAAAAATACAGCTATATATTGACAGAAAGACCCAACATGATAATTTAGTCATGATACTTTCGTTTACTGGATGTCGTTGTCCTTTCTTACAACAATTTCATCGTAAATGCAAATTCTATATATAGCAGATTATCCAGCAGTCCTTATTTGTGAAAAGCTATCGCACATGCAAATGATCCAACTTTTTCTTTGATTCAAATGAAACCCATAAAATTATGTAAATGAACATTCAAATGTTAACATAGAGATTAATTCTGAAATTTGACAAATGACCTGTCAGGAAACTGCAAAGTCATTTACTTAAAATAGGTCTTGGTTTGATTGTTTATTTCTTTCATCACACATTAGATACAAATGTATTTAAAAGCAGTATAATTTCTTTCCCTCTTTTCTCGAAAATTGGACAAAATTGCAATCTTCACAAAAACAATACTTTCAAAGTATACTTTGAATTATCGGATTTTTTAATCACAAGCAAATCGCGAAGAAATAAGATTTTTTTTCATTTTGTTTCTTAATGAGACAAATCATAATCCATGCAAATAAAGGAAAATATTTTTTGAGTATTGGGATTACACGTACGTTATCCGTTATGTTTATTGCTTTTCCAGACTTTTAATTTCGCTTTAATAAACAATTCACTATGCCTATGCTGTAGATGACATTGTCTATACCAAACATATCAAGGCATAAGCGCATTTATTTATTTGTTTATGTATTTACATATTTATTTTTTTTTATCTTGTTTGTATATTTGTTGGCTTTTCTTAATGATTATATATTATATACATCTGTATTTTATACTTGACCTGGTTCAGAGACGTTCGTGTTGTACCTGACAAGTAACATTTATTTGTAAACGACAGAACACATAGCTAAGATTTTTTATATTATTGTGGGATAGACATTGTTAATGTAAGCATATTTACCTGAATTTGAGTTATAAGGTACAGTCTTGGTTCTGACCTCACAATCTTCTAGAATAGAAAATTCCATGAAGTGACATGGTATTTTCAGAAAATGGCAATTGCGACATAGGTCAGATAGAAGAATATATAATCTTGTTTATATAAATATTACTAATTTTTGCATTAACATTTTGAAGCAAAAATATATCTTATTATTGTGTTCAGTTTTCATTTTGGTAGATTTATTTAATCAAATTATTATTCACTGGAATTGCAAAGTGCTCAATAAAATTCCTGGACAGATATATTAATTTAGAATTATAGAAATTTCAGACAAGGACATATTTGATTATATTATTGGGATACCTAAAAGACTGTTAGAACATCATACCAAATCTGTCCACCGGCACATTCTTCTTGTCGAGAAATGACCATACTTATAACACTAATATAACCTACGTGTATCTAATTTGCATACTTTAGTATCTAATTTGCATACTTTGGTGTATCTAATTTACATAATTTAGTGTCTCTAATTTACCAAATATTATTTGACACCTGGACACTGGTAACTTTAAATAATTGAGCAAATATATGACATTTACAATAAATGTATCCAATATTTCAGTGGCAACAATCGATGACGAAGTTAGTACCAAAATACGGTGGTGACCTTTATAATTATAATGGAAAAGTCTGTTGTCATTGTTATGTATATTTAATTTGCATTTTTTGTTTTTAGGAGGTTTTTTTTCATTATTTGCTACTGATGATTTTGTTTCAGACTTGACCTTGTCCAAAATCAAGTTCATTTTCTACTGACCTGAATCAATGATTTTTTTCTTCTTATTTTCAACAGCTAATATATAGTTATATTTCCTCTAAGTTTAGGCTTAATATTGCGATTGTTATCAATATAAGTTAACATTTAATTGAATCTCGATGGGTTTATCGAATATCCTTTAAATATGCATTGCCTATCTGATGTATTCCAATTTATTTAGTATAATTTAGTTACCGACCTTCTAATTATAACATAGATATATCT
Organism: Potamilus streckersoni; assembly: GCA_016746295.1. Taxonomy (NCBI): domain Eukaryota; kingdom Metazoa; phylum Mollusca; class Bivalvia; order Unionida; family Unionidae; genus Potamilus; species Potamilus streckersoni. Next base: position 462,185 of record JAEAOA010002192.1, on the reverse strand, counting down.
TGTTGTACTCATCTAGAACCTCAAGGATTGAAAATTTCCATCTGGTAATAATTTGGAATTTTCTAGAAAATGTTAATTGCGGCCTGAGAGCAATAGAGGACTATATAATCTCGTTTTTCTTGAAATTATATATTAGTGCATTAAGATCTTAAGGCAGAATCTTTGTTGTTTCCAGTATTTCATTTGAGCTGGAATTTATTTATTCATTGGAAATGCATATTGTTCATGAAACAAATGTGGGGGTGGGGGTGTGAAATATAGACTTGAATTTATAGTGTATTTTCAAATAGTGATATAGTCTTGAATTGTTGTCTTGTGATTAAGCAAAATACTGTTGGCACGAAACCACGACACGGGTCACCAAAGGCATATCAACACTTTCAGCGTTGGATTTAATTTGGATTTCCATAAAGGTTTATTTAAAATGCTAATCATTAGGACTTGTATCTGTAATTCTTAGATTATTTGGGATTCAATCGCCAATAGCTTACGTTCCTTTTACATTTTTTATTTTGTATTCTAGAGAAATAAAATTTTTGTTGAATTTATAAGGCTTTATTGTTGCCTCACTCTTGTCTATTACTTTTTTTAAGACCATAGAATCGTAATATGATCATTTATCACATAGTCGGTATTGTTTTCCTACAGTGCGTGCATGTTCATATTTTTGATATTATCACATGTGAGCATATCACTTTATGTGATTCTGATTGGTCCAGATGAGATCATGAATCTATTGTGCATGAATGTCTTTAATGATTGGCTGCGACCGTGGGAAAACGTTTTTAACCCCGCCTTCTGGAATGATTGGATCTGAATGAACATTTTTGGCGGCCATTTTTTAACTCGACTCGCAAATGTTTTGATCTGAATTAATATTTTTTGGAGGCCATTTTTTAACTCGACTCTCAATATGGATATGCTACTCCCACAGGCGATCATTATCTCATTTTTAACAATATCATCATAAGAAAAATGGCATAAAATAAGAAGACAAGAACGACAATAAAGAATTAAACTAAGGGATAGCAGGTTGGGTGGGTGGGGTGCGTATATCAGTAACATAGATATAGAATCCACCGTATATAAAAGCGTTGTTTAAATGTTAACTTAACGAAGTAAACAAACTCACCTCTATTCGGAGAATAATCTGGACATAAACGGGTCTCCTAACTGACAGAAAATTATCCAACCACAGCATATTTACGTAGCATATATGGGATGTAAATCCGATACAAAAAAAATTTGTTGACGTCTTCTTTACAGTATATTTTTCAAATCAAGCACTACAAATATCAGGTCACAAATACATTGTAGTAAATGTGGGACGTTTTGCATCCGGTAATCCTATTTCACATGAAAATCGCAACAATGTAATGTTTTTAAACACGCATTTTAGGACACACGTATATTCTACTATCGGCCTGCTGTACTGCGACTGCTTACAGTAAAACAATGCGGCAGCATCACATCGCATTTATAATTCTGTTTTGAAAAATGATTTTGTGGTTACAAAATGTTCTGTTTATTCGGATGGAAGCTTTTACTTTGATTGTAAATTTGTACCATCTGCCTGGATCAGAAAAAAAAACGATCCACTTATCAAGAATATTAGTTGGAATAATGCATTTTAGTTTGTCAAAAAGAACAATCTAATTTTAACAGTTCAACTTTGTTTGGGACTATTTTATGCACAACAAATGAAAGGTACACCGTCTGTAAGAAGGAACGAAATTATTCGTTCTTCTATCAATCTAACTAATTTCTACTGAAATAAAAACTGCGATAAAAAGAATCTTAAATGGGTAACGATTTAATATTAGCTGGACATTATTCAACTTGTTTCATAAATTCAATATTAAATCGTTACCCATTTGCGATCCTCTATCTACTACACTTGTAATGGAAAAATCTATTATACAAATGTAATAGAAAAGACTAGTAGCATCATATGCTACAATTGTAATGGAAAACTCTTTTGTCATTATACTATTTAATGGAAAATTATGTTGTCATTATACTATTGTAATGGAAAACTCTTTTGTCATTATACTATTGTAATGGAAAACTCTTTTGTCATTATACTATTGTAATGGAAAATTATGTTGTCATCACATATAAATGTAATGGAAAAGTCAACTGTCATCATTATTACTTCTAACATGTTGAATTTGTGGCTTCCACTATCAACCAGGATAAATTTGTACCATCTGCCTGGATCATAAAAAAAACGATCCACTTATCTAGAATATTAGTTGGAATAATACATTTTTTAAAAATCAAACCCATAAAACTTATATGTCGTAATATCCAATCAAACATTATATAGTCAGTTCATCCAACCTCACTCCCACCCTCCTCGACCGACTACCACAACCACACACAGAGTTTTGGCTTTTTATTCCATCGTGTTGCTCCCGTAAACAACATTACTGATAAATCTCCTCATTTAATTATATTTTTCAAACTTATTTCAACAGTTTTTGATCTTGAATGATAGAATCAACTTGAGAAGTATTATTTACTCATTACGAGCAACAATATGACAGGTGCTTTGCTTTTAAACTCTAGTAACGATATTGCATCTTTACCTTCGAGAGGTGCTTTTACAAGGAGTTATATTAATGACTTACAAAACATACTTGAGTGAAAATTTAGCCATAGGCGGTATTATAGTCGCATGTGCAGGGAATGCCTCGCGACTGGTTCGGGTCCTTTGCGTGGACTGGAGGTTTTATTCTCGACCTTTGACCTCTGTTTTCTTAGCATTCCATACTACTAAGAAATAGTGATGTCAGGCAGCGTCCAAGGGAGAAGGGCCTGGGAGTGAGGCGGCACAAAGCAACACGGAAAGGGCCAAAGGCAACAGTCATCGAACCAAGCAGACAGTCTTGTCGATGTTTCAGGTCCTCACGGTGTTGTGCTCTCTCGGACTCGTTTCGTCCGCAACCGTAATGAATGTCTTCCAAACGCCAAGGCCGTTGATGTGGTCAAGATGTGTCCTTTTGCTAGTGGACTGTCTTATGTCAATGTTGTGTAAGCCACCTGTGCAATTGACCAAATGTAAAAGTTGTAAATTTGGAAAAGTAGTTGTATTGTATAAGTTGGAACTTTGTGTACAAAGTGTACTTTTCTTGTCCAGATAGATTAGTAGTCGGTGTGGTGCCGTGTCTACCACGTCTTTGAGTAGGTAGGTGTGTCCATAGGTAATATTGTTTTGACGGCGGGTCGAAATGGTCATGGTAAGATAAGGGCCACCCAAGGTCTTATGCCAAATGACCTATAGTTGTTGCGAATTTGTATTAGCCCTCTATTCCAAAGAGAGGCTTTGCGCTTGTCCGGTAGGGAGCTCTTTTCATCGAAAAGGGTTACGTTATCCGGAGGGACCTTGGGGATAGGAGGCAGAGCTGCCTGACTGCCCCTTTTCTTGAACTTGGGTGGGGAGGTTATTGGGCAGTTGGCACTGCGGCCTGCTATGCCCCTTGAATAGTTGCTTGCCTGGCGATTGTTTGAACGTTATTGTATGGCAAGATTGAAAAAGTTATGTAGTATCTTTTCGTAGTGGCAAGCGCTTGCATTGTTATTCTTTTCTGTTGTGGTGTTGGGGGTGGAGTTTTGTGGGGCAGTAGGCAGTGCAACCTGGACCGCTTCTTGTTTTGTTGGCAATAATTGAAAGCTATTTGTTGATGTCTTTTCTGTGAGCCTTCTTCAGTTTTTTAAGCAATGGCAATGTTATTTTTTTGTGAAATCTGTGTTTCGTTGGGCTTTCTTTATTGTCTTGTATCTGTATTTTCATTAAATATTCTTATGTTGCTATTCTTGTAGTTGATGTTCGATTTCTCTTAAGTAACTTGTGGTTGTTAAATCCTATTGGTATCTGCGTTTCCTTGAGGCTGGATTTCGTCGATGTATAGTTTCTGTTTATCGATGTTCGTTGATGTGTCGCAGTTACATTTGCAAGGTGAATTATGATTGGTAGTAAGCTAGCCGATGATTTTTTTTGTTGGTTGGAGAGATTTCAATCCTATTTAGCCTTACTAATATCATGCAATGTATGGTGAGATAGAGGGATTGAAATGGTTTTAGTTGTTTGGGTTTGTTTAGGCGGGAAAGGTGCCTTTGTAAAGTCAATTTTTATTGCTTGTAGGGTGGTTAGCGATTGGTTGCTTATGGAAAATGTTTCGACCTATTTGGGCCGTTGGCATCGAGCAGTTGCTGGGACAAAGGTGATTTAAATGGTTTCAACATTTGGGTTTGTTTAGGCGGGAGAGTTGCCTTTGTAAGGTCAATTTTTATTGGTGGACGGGTTGCATGCGATTGGTTGTTAGTGGTTAATATTTCGATCCTATTTCTGCTGTGGATATCGAATCATTTGTATGAGGTTTTATTCAGTTAGGTTTTTAAGGAATAAACATTTATTTCTGGTTATAGTTTTGCATTTAATTGAAATGGCAATTAATAGATGGCAATATGATGCCTAAGTAATAAATATTAGGGTTTCGAGATTTAAATTATATATAACATGGGTATTCATAGTAATTAAATGGTATTATAATTTTATTTACGGAATTATATATTATATTATATTATATTGTATTATATTATATTATATTATATTATATTATATTATATTATATTATATTATATTATATTATATTAGAGCCATTTACCTTAACCGTCATATGCATTTTAGTACCTGTCCATAGTATCCTCGTGTTCTGCGGTCTGTGTTTAATGAGAGGATGTTAATGCGGTGACGTAACAGGCACAACTACACTTTCGGCATAGTGTGTTAACCGGTCAGGATATTGCAAAGGTAAATAATTATATATTCGGAGATTTACGGTTGAACCAATGGCACTAGAACTTAAATGTAAAGAATGGTATTCAAATAACCTACGTTTCAGATGTGTACAGTTTATTGTGATTAAAAGTTTTGTATTCCCGCCTGGAAATTATATTTAGAAAATTAAAATACACGTGTATTCGGATATTTTCTTATAGTAGCTTAAATGAAACTAATTAAATAGTATACGTTTGTCTTTGAACTGACTCAAATAAGAGACAGTCTTGCTTTTTTTGTCTTCCCCTTTCTGTTAAAAGTGGAAATACGAAGTATACTCCATGCGTCCTCTGTCTGTCAAACTTAAAAACATGAGATAGAAGGTGAAGGAAATTTTATAACCACAGACAAGTATTATGTATACCAACAAATCAGTCCAACTTCCAACTATATTCCACTCTCCATTTGCGATAAACTTATAACAAACACTTCGTACGCTTGAGTATAATCAGTGATTTGTAGGTACTCCAGTCCTGTTTTTCGGTTCAGGTCATTTTTTAAAATACATTTTTGCCATTAACTATGCGGCTGTGTAAAATTAAATTTTGTACATCATGTGTATTCTTACTAGAAAAACAAATATATATTTAAAAAATATTTGGACATCAGCGTAATGAAGGTGTAGTGTTTCCTCAACACGGAAGATAGAGAAGAACGCCGAATTTGCTTGTTTCTTTCTGCTAAGATAATTTATTTAATTCGTCGACTAAGTGTGTAATTCAGCCTTTAATAGGGTGTGGGATGTGGTCCCAGAGTCTTTGCCGGCAAAAAAAGATTTATCTTCTACTTTGAACAAACACAGAACTCAGGTGGAATGTGAGCATGAAATTATCGCCGAGCAATCTCTTTGATCTTGCCGGCAAGCACTACATCTTGACAATTTCAATTCCACTATGAGCCGTATGTGTCGCTGTATAAAACAAACGCAGGTGTTACAAATGTAAAGCCTGGTTTTCCCGCCATAGGGAATAGATTAGGATAGGGTAGTCGTCTAGGATGTTAATCCTTAAATGCAATTGAATAATAACAGTAGAATATATAATTCACACACAATGACATATTTTCTCATAGTGTGTATATCCAAATCTGCGATATGTTGGGTTCGTCTTATTTTCGAATACATACAGCTCAAGATGTAGTTAATATGCTTTGTGCAAGAATTTGGGGTAGATGTCACTCAACATATCAGATTGAAATTAATTTTAAATTCAATTACAACGTGGGGTTCAAATTGTGTAAACACAAATTACGGCTTGAACAGGTTGAAAAGGTAAAGGTTCAGCCATGGCTACGGATCTTTCTCTAACCTCTGTGAGAGGCAGACTGCCCCGAATGCACCGATTTCAGGACTTGAGTGTATATAGTTTTCCAGAATTTCATTTTGAAAGCTATATGATGCTGATGGTAATAATAATAATAATAATAATAATAATAATAATAATAATAATAATAATAATAATAATGGCCAATCAGATTTCCTTTTTGGTGAGACATCGTCCATTTACATAATCTTTCGTTGATGTTGATCTACGTGTATCCTAACACCTCTTGTCATTAACATGCCAAGGTTAATTCAATTCATTTTGGTGTCAAGACTAGAGAAGAAAAGCGTTGTTTTTCTTCAACCACGTGTAACAGAACGACGCTTGATGATCTTAAATGTGAACATCCTTTTCTAGCCTCTTTGCTGGGATGGTTTTCATTTGTAAGACAAAATACCTTACCTTTGAAAAACCCTGTCGAGAACCGACGTAACTCAAAATACATTCGTCAAATATTTTAGCATGAAGCAAGGCTCTTATTTTTGTCTCCCTGCTGAATTAATGTGCAACCGTAAATGCTCATTTAAAGACTTGGTAAACGCGGATGATTTAAATTTTAGACTCAAGCTGCTCGCAGATAGATCATGACTAACAAAACGGAATAGAGATGGTTAAATACAGATTTGTTCCAGTTACTTCAGTCAGTGAAGTTGTCCGAATTACATATCAGTAAAGTTTCACATTTTATCTTACATCTCTTTGAAATTTCTAGTGACTGTATGATACTAAATCGAATACTTCTGAGAAATGCATACATAATATATCTTTCATGTAATAGGCAACTAATGAAAATAAAGTCACTTAGATACTTTTCTACATGGTAGACAAAGTATCACAGAGTTGAAAAGTAAACCATTAAATTTATACACAAAATACTGATAATAATTATAATGTTCTCAGGCATCAATGCTTTAAATGGTAAACAATATAAAAACGTTTCTTTTTTCCAAACTTAATGGTGCATGTGTGAAAATATGTAAAGATGTAATTCGATCTTTTACATTATGCCTAGCTCATACTGACGTATGAATTTTAAAACGTCTTACAAATCTTGAAGAGTGGAACTACTTTTCCTATTTGCAACACAACTTTCTATAGATCATAACGACGAAAGATTTAATGACGTGTGATCTTGTTCGAATTTGACATTATATTGCTACTAATTTCCAAGGATTCCTTGGGATGACAGTGCCATTATAATACATTAAGCACACTACAACGCGTCAGGTGTTACCCTGCGGTTTTCTTTAATCACAATGAACGAATGGGGTCATGATTCCATTTCCGGGCCAATTAATAGCCCATTTCATACCGGATTTAACCGAGTTGCTCCATAATTATCCGAAAAACCTCCCGAGTCACTTTATACTCCAGCCAATCAATCGCTGGTAGGCATATCTACATAACAAAATGGCGTACATTGTTGTTTAGAAGTATTAGATTAAAACAAATTAATAAATGCCCGCTGCTTGTAACGTTAGATGTTGCAAAACTCGTTCCAATCAAGGGTGTGGCATTAGATTCCATCGTCTGCCATGGAGAGATGATTTATTGTGCAAACAGCGGCTCATACGAGCAGGAAAATTGAAACTTGAATTGACCGGAAAATGAATGTCTCAATTTAAGAATGCGAGAATGTGTTCGCTGCATTTTAGTGCTGACGGTGAAGGGACTTCTGCAGCTTTACGGTCGAAAAATATTTCAGGTTTGTTATACTGCTTAATAATACGAAAAATTACTTATATTGGTAAACGAAACTCGATATATGTAATGCGGTGTATGGTAAAGAAAGATTAAACTTTTAACATCGACACCGTTTTCATACTCACATGTACATGTCCAGATGTAAACAGCGCATAGCTACTCTCTCGTATGGCTTTAAAATCCGCCCTGGTTTCCAGAAAATAAGGCAGGATAGTTCCAATATTAAATTTTGTCAATATCTGTGGCATCATCGCTGTTGAATATGCATTTTCAACTCGATAAACGAGCTGAAGTAGTTGGAACAGTTGATGCTAATGCTGATGCGTCCGCCTTGTTTTGACCACCAGCTATCGATTGGATATTGCGGTCAGCTGACCACCCACCACATGATCAAAATTCCGAGCAAATTACGAAGTTCGCCAAAGTCTCCATGAAATGGTCTATTCCAGGCTTACTTTACATGTGTGATTCCACAACACTACTTTCACAACCACAATAAAAGACATCTCAGAATAAAGAATCACTCGTTCCCAATCATTCCATGATTAACATCAGCCCCTGTCATAAACATTTCACAGTGAAAGACATAGTATTTAGTTTGCTTTATTCAATTTTAATATGATTGAAAGTAGCCATACATTATGAATTAAAGATTTCCACTGGTTTTAGATTTTATATGAACATTTTAATTTTCGTTACCTCTGCCCCTTTGGTGTGTTTTCAGAAATGTTTTAATTTTCTCATGATGAAAATGCATGATTCAGGGCAACATTAAGACATCAATACTCCTTAATACAATAAGAAATTACAAGAAAACGGAATCAATTTTCCACTTGCTTTTAACTGGCGTACTCATGTATCTGGAATTCTTTATATTCTGCATACAAGAATAAAGGAAACTGAAAGCAGGGATATCGCAGGATGGATACAGTTCACCGCATGTTGTCAGATCCAAAACAAATTTATGCTGTGAGTTCCTACTTCTGACTTTTTAGTAAAATTTTAAACCTGTCTGGCACCGGAAGGTAGGAATAAATTGGAAAACACTTTCAGTGATTCTCTGGCACCAGAAGGTATGACTAAATTTTAAAATACGTTCAGTCTTCTCTGGCACCGGAAGGTAGGACTAAGACAGTTCTGCTCCTAACACTGATATTTTATTAACGTTAACCCTTCAGGTGGAGTATTAAGTTGTTAGACTTTGAAGCAAAAGATAATAAATGAATCTCAAGTGTAATTAAAGAATGCCGAAGTGGTTAATTTATGGGCGTAGCTACCCTTTAGTAAACTTATGCAAAGCATGGAGGCCACGATTATTGTTTTTCTCTATAGATTATGCCCATCGGTAAGCTTTGCATAGGGGCCCGCACAGGGGCCATAACATACTAGCAACAGTAAGCTTTGCATAGGGGCCCGCACAGGGGCCATAATATACTATCTACAGTAAGCTTTACATAGGGGCCCGCACAAGGACTATAATATACTATCTACAGTAAGCTTTGCATAGGGGCCCGCACAAGGACTATAAAATACTAGCTACATTAAACTTTGCATAGGGGTCCGCACAGGGTCCATAACATACTAGCAACAATAAGCTTTGCATAGGGGCCCGCACAGGGACCGTAATAAACTAGCTACATCACTTGGACATATTTCCCTTATGAATGTGTTGTACCTTTGTATAATTTTCTTTAAAAAAAATATTGACAACAGATGACATAACTATTAATTCTGGCACATATCAACAAAAACAGCGAAAATATGGTGAATTACTTACTATATATACAACGTATGTCTATGGAGCAAATAACACTGAATGCGTCATGAAAAAGAAACTACGGTACTAACTAAACATCTGCTGCAAACCGCACAATGACGTAGTTTTTGGTTGAGTTTAATCACGTTAATAATATATACTGGCGCAAACTGTTTTATATTATTATGTGGAGAAGAGGAGTGACTGCGCAATAAAAAAAAATATTGGAATAGTTACATTAATGTTGCGTGTGGTGAATTGTGATGAAAAAATCGACACTTCACTGTGTAAAACAAAGTCCACATAAACACTTTAATAAGCTGAAACAAGTAGGTGAGTGGTTCGAGAAAACCCTCAGAGTCTTCTACATATTTTGTATAATTTAGCCATAAAAGTGTTAAATAAGTTTTTTGGTTTTTGTCTGGAGTTGGGGGTTGGGTGAGGGGAGGGTTGCCCCTGATCATCTCACCTCTGTTGCGCGTGTTCGAGTCTAGGATTCGGCGAATGTGGATATGTGAGAATGCTTGCCAGTAGCTTCTCGTGGGTCGGTGGTTCTTTCCGGTGATTTTCCGGTTTCTTCCTCCACCATTAATACTGGCCGCCATGAATAGCCTATTGTGTGCTGAAAAATGGCGTTAAGCCCAACAACAACTTTGAAATCCTGATCACTTGTACCAATTTTGTTTTTGTCTGTTCCCATCAACATTATTATAATATTTACCATTACTACAACAATAACAACTACTACCACTACTAATTGACTGCTACTAATGGGGTCCAGGGTGGCCGAGTAGTCTAAAGCGCTAGTATTTGCCGGTCACTATTATCTCACTTTTGTCCGCGTGGCTTCGAATCTTGGGCTTGGCCGATGTGGGTATGTGAGAAAGCTGCCAGTAGCTTCCCGTTGGTAGATGATTCTTACTGGGGGTTTCAGGAGGTTCTTCCTCAACCAGTATATACTGGCCGCAATGTATAGCTTATATTACGCTGAGAAATTGATATAAACCCCAAAACGACAACAACTACTACTATTGCTACTACTACTACTACTACTACTACTACTACTACTACTACTACTACTGTCACGACCTTGTGGCGCTGTCACCGAAATATTGTAATATTACCACCATCACCAACAAATATAGTTCCGGCAGAAGAATAGTTAAGTGAACATAATCGGCTTATGCTTTCTCTGCCTTGTTTTTTATGGTGCTCTGAATTTGAAGTCATATTATGGTCTTTGTTTCAGATGCAAAACTGAGATATAAAATAGTGTATCCATTGAAACATTAAATTCGGTATTTAGTGTAACACAATTAATGAACTCGGTGCTTCAATCTAACGCTTTATTAATAAACTGGGTTCTGCTAACACTTTGTTAATGAACTCGATTCTTCAGTCTAAAACTACATTAATGAACCCGGTTCTTCATTCTAAAACTTTATTAATGTAATATGTGTAACGCTTTGGTAATGAACTCTGTACTTCAGTGTAACGCTTTATTAATGAACTCGGTGCATCAGTGTAAATACTTTATGAATGAACTTCCATGCATACACTTTATTTTAATGCAGATGGTTTGTGTTAAACCTGGTCACAAGTGATGGGATACGTAATGTCTAATAAAGTACAGAAAAGCGCCTTGCACGATAATAATTCTTCATTTGCTCCAAAAATTTTTAAACACCAGCCTTTAGAATTCTGAAATTAACATTTATGCTCATGCATGCCGCTAAGCAGAGAAATTAATGAATAACGGTTGGCTTGCTGAACAATTTTCTATTGATTTTAGTGATCAAATTCGTCAGAGGAAAGTTCATTTTCTTGAGCTTTTAGTGACTAAATTCAGTTTCAGACCCAAGTATGAAGTTATTGGTAATCACTAAGAGCTTCAGTTTGACCAAAAACTATATTGTGTCTGCGTCCTCGTTTGCATTGATCCATACGCGTGTAAAATCCATTTAGGAATGCATTTAGGAAATTAAAATCGATGGTGGAGTTATGATCGTGAACATGTCGTTTTACTCCCAAGCGAGTTGTTTTTCTCCTCTTCGTTGTGCATGCACACACGCATGCTCACGCATAATTTTAATGGATACCGATTCACACGCTTTAAGAATGAGGCAATACGCTGGGTATATATATTTGGTTGTATATGGTAGATACATACAGGGAACACGTTATTGAACTGCTACTAAAGGCGTTTCTTTGATGTTATAGGGTTCGATTCGTGTTGTGTCGAGAAAAGATTTTTAGCAAACGGTAACATGAATGGAAGAAAGGAATGTACTTATAAAATCCGTTCTCTGAGAATATTCATTGTAAGTAAATATATTCTTAAAGATGAACGTGTATGTCAAATAGCCTGGAGTCTTTACGGAATGCCCTCACGTAAACTTTGGCCCCATTGCTATATGAAAAATAAAGTTCAATATAAATAATTACAAGGGGATGTTTTACCTTGTGTGTACAGTTTAAATTGGAATTTATCCACACAAGACACGAACGTGAATGTTGGTTGCGTTGTTGAGCTAGGAAACTTCTTTGAAGTTATGTTTTGTTATGCCTCACTCTAAGGTAGTAAGACAAAGTGTTTCTTTTGTCCGTCCTTCTGTAAATCACTTGGTTAAATTTAGGGTTCGTTTCATTTAAGGCACATTTGGTTGCTATCCATGCTCCATCAATACATTTGTAGTGGACTTTTATACTTATTCATTGTGGACGATCTGGCGCGCTCCGTCTTTCTGTTATCTCCGTCAGTAAATTATCTCCCCATAACCACTAGACGAATTTTCACCATATATACATGCATGCACGCATGCACGCACGCACGCAAGCATCTACCTTCCTACCATCTTACCAACCATGCTACCTACATAAATACATTTTATTTCTTTCATTTTATGTAAAGGTTACAGTGATCTGGGAATTGGATGTTTTAGGTTTTGTGGATATTTCTGACGGAATTAGCTCTTTTTAGTTCCGGCGGCCAAGTGGTTAGAGTGTTCGCCTAAGACGCGGGACTTACAGCTGCCTCGCGAGGCGCTCAACATTAAGGTTAATATAAGGACTGATCGGCATGTTTTGAAAATAATGTGACTTGATGGGATATCATGCCCCAGTGTTAGACATAACTATAAAATGCCACACTGCAGATATCGTATTGTTTTATGACTAAATTTATTAAAAGCTACATTTAAAATCTAAATCATACATATATACATACACATACATGCATACATACATACATACATACATACATACATACATACATACATACATGCATGCATGCATGCATGCATGCATGCATGCATGCATGCATGCATGCATGCATGCATGCATGCATGCATACATACATACATACATACATACATACATACATACATACATACATACATACATACATACATACATACATACATACATACATACATACATACATACCACATTTCACACTGTTTATATATTATAACTTGAAAAAGCATTGAAGATGAAAGCACCTTTAGTGACATTATGTATTTAATTGACTGCAGTTACTTTTTAATAATTTGATGGCGTGTTTTACTGTATTGTTCGTTTTTGAACAACATCTCAAACAAAAGTATCTGTGACGGGGATCGTTATACCGTTGTATGGTTTTTAAGAAATTGGGGTGTTGTGTTTCCAATATTTATTTAGATGTGGTACCCACCCATACTCGATTAAGGTTCAGAAGTAAGTGAAGGTTGGTATATAGCTCCGAGCCCCCAGTCAGCAATGCCGACAGTTACATAATAAAAGTACAAAGGGTAAAATTAAATAACAACAATTTAACTGACAATCAAATATTCAATCACTCGAACTTCACAATACGCCCCTTTCGCTCTACCCTTTGAGCCGATCTCATCATAAGAGTTATAGGGTGAGTCTTTCGCCCTGTCCTTGATTTTTACTCATCCTAATTCTTTCCGTCTGTCTAATTCTCTCTGGGTTCCTTCTCGTACTCCTCCACCTTTTCTCCTCCCAGATACCTCTTCTCCTCTACTTCCCTCGTCTATCCGTCGACTCTGATTCTCTGATTTGTCGCCTCTCTCTCTCTCTCTCTCTCTCTCTCTCTCTCTCTCTCTCTCTCTCTCTCTCTCTCTCTCTCTCTCTCTCTCTCTCTCAGAGACTCTGGACTGTACCTCTAACCGGAAGTTGTCCCCCGAAAAGCTTCCAGTAAAACACAAGGAGGATACAATATTTTTCCTAGACTAACACAACCCACATAGCTTATCATCAGATAAGGCTATCAAATTTCAAAGGTCACACATCCATTCACACAGAGATACACGTACAATCTTGTATGGTAAAGCACAGTATAATAACACAACATAATAACAACATCATAAAAGCACGATATCAATTACTCGTATACATGCAACGATAATTGATTCACATGAGTACATAATATAATTCAATAATACTGGCAACATCACAATAACCAGACGCATTTTTGCATCACAACTCTTACAAAATATACAAATATGCAAATATCTACGCTATGACATACTCAAACATATTTTCTAATTTTGCATATATCAATCATTTCCTGACTCCAATACAAATATGTGCAAACTCTAAATACGCATTACTAAAGTGCTGGGCACCACGAAATTACCTATAAGGACTTATAACATTAATGCTGCTGAACTAGCAATCTACAAAATTATACGTAACTCAAATTCATGTCTCAAACAAGCACATAAATGAAACACTACAAAATAACTCTACATACTAACAATCCCAGTAATTGGGTAAAACACAATATCAATACTTAGTTACGGCGCTGTAATGTTTGCAAAAATCGAGTAAATATCTACCTTTAAAGTTTCCGTTCTTTGTTCCCAATCCTTTGTCCTTCGATTCCCGCCAATTTCACTAATGGCTTTCCCGGAATATATTTCTTACAACAGTGTATTCTCACGGTCTCAGATATATAACAACTGATTTCGAGCGAGGTCACTAATGTTTTCCGAATCTAAGAGTTAGGACCACCCATTAGCTGAATTCCGATAGGATGCGGTTGGCCCATCAAGGTTCTGTCCGCCTACCCTGTTAATCCTGCGGGCTTCCCTTTGATCTCCGAACAATGTATATAAGTGAGTTACCAGACTGGAAAAGTGAGTTTTCTGGCAACTTACATAATCGATTGACCCTGCCACCGGCGATTGTTCACACCTTAAACACGTCGACACTAACCCCTCTCTTATACCTCAGGTTAGTTTTGGCTTGCTGAACGTGACAGTATCATTAATTATATTATTAATTTTTTTTAAAATTACCAATCGTTAAGTTCTTAAAAATTATCCATAATTAATAAAGAATCATATCAAACACTTACTTTCAAGCAATATATATATATATATATATATATATATATATATATATATATATATATATATATATATATATATATATATATATATATATATATATATATATATATATATATGTGTGTGTGTGTGTGTGTGTGTGTGTGTGTGTGTGTGTGTGTGTGTGTGTGTGATGTGTCGAATTTTAAAGACTTAATGAAACTTTAGGTTATATAAATGGTGCTTTAAAGTTAACATACTCAAACCAGAATGGTCTTGAGAAAGTTCACTGATTATTTCTCTATTTCATCTTTGAACACATAAAAATGGTTATGTTCAGTAGTATCTGACTTTGTCACTTTTTCTGGTACAGTGATTACCGCGATAGAACTCGACAGTAACTGTTCAGAAAGGGGCGCATATCAAATAATGGTTGTTGTGTTTTTCAAAGGAAGCTAATTGCAGCATATTTTAGGCTAGTGAAGTCTGATGTTAGACATGATTTTTTGGAGGAAAGGTTTATGAACAGTTATTTCCAAATGGTAAGGGAAATTAAGGGCGTACACTTTGGGAAACAATTTAGGACTATCCTTTGTCAAAATTATTTATTACAATGTATCTTGAAAGAAGGTTAAGACAGATTCCGGAGAAGCCTAGAGAGTAGTGTTTCGTCGTAAAAAGGGACTCGTAGGAAAGGGACAGACAGCTGTCTTTAAACGAAGGACAGACTTTAGGCTAGGCCACTTTGTTTTGGACGTGAAGACAAGACGAAAGGGAGAAAGGCATGATGATGTTGTTTATGGGTGGGAATTGCACTCAGACTCAACACTCGTCAGGTGATGAAAAGTGGACCGTGTCTAAATTATATCACTGTAAATCAGTAGGCTAGTAAAGTGAGATTTTGCTACGCATTATTTGTTGGAAAATAAATGTGGTTTTGTATTAATTGAGTACATTTAATTTAGTAAATCTGCTGAATGGAAGTGATTGTCTTTTGATTATATGTTAATTGATTAAAATTTTTATTATTTTTTATTGAAAGGGGGTTCATTGCTATTTATTTCTTTTGATAATTTGCTGAGATATCTGTAACGTTTCATCTATCCATCCACACTTACACACTGGGGAATAACTCCGTGGAAATCATTCCCTAGCTAACAACGCCGAATTAATTGAGGAGGATTTTAATGTAATGTTTTAAGTGCTCCCGTTGCAATATATATATATATATATATATATATATATATATATATATATATATATATATATATATATATATATATATATATATATATATATATATATATATATATATATATATATGCGCGTGTGTGTGTGCGTGCGTGTGTGTGTGGTGTGAGTGTGTGTGCACATTGAATTTTTGAATTCAGTTTGTTGATTTAATTCTCTTGACGAAAATGCTGACTTTGCATAAAATCTAACACTAGCAGTATTATCATGCTAAAGATGACTACAATTACGACATTGATGAGGACGTCAATAAAAGAGAACGAAATTTGATTTTCTTGCTACATTGTCCACCAGGTGCAGCAATGCGATAAAAACAACGGTAAAAACGATTTGGAATATTGCCTGTTTGCGCCTACAACCATTTCACTCCCGATAATAGTGCAAATGTGTTACCATAAATACAGTATTAACGTGTTTATTTATTATACCCCGCCTAAAACGATAAAGCTACTGCCAGATTAAACATTGATCTTAAATTCTTTTCCTTTAAATGAAAACCAGATCTCGGTCGTATTCTCTTTGGATGGACCAATTAGAGGTAATCCTCTTTTCGCACGTGCATATCCGTTTGTTCTCATTGACGACAGATGTTAATAAGGTATTCAACAAAAATTCAAGTGTTGAATTACGAGAATGTGATTGAAAAGAGAATAAAATATCTGGATTGTTCCTACATGTTAAATAGATTGATCAAAGTGGAACCACAAACACGTTACATCTGAGTTTTGATTCAATCGATTGATTTCATTCATTTGTTGTGTTTATACCTTGGAGATGAATTACGTGGACGTTTCCTACAGTCTGTCCGTCTGTCTGTCTGTCTGTCCGTCTGTCTGTCTCTCTCTCTCTCTATCTCTCTCTCTCTCTCTCTCTCTCTCTCTCTCTCTCTCTCTCTCTCTCTCTCTGTTCCGGTGGCCTAGTGGTTAGAGCTTCCGCCTCGGATGCGTGAGATCATGGATTCGAACCCTGGTCGAATCTCTGTCTGTCTGTCTGTCTGTCTGTCTGTCTGTCTGTCTGTCTCTCTCTCAATTAATTATCTTGCAACTATTTCCCTAACTTTCCTTCAAACCCTCAAACCCTTAATTTGTCCTTCTTTCCTAATATCCTCATTACTTGATCTCATCCTACTGTCTGAAATTTGGATGATTTTGGTAGTTTATTAGCGATAAACGTAGAATTAATATTAGTTTTATTGTTAATTTGTGGATTAATTTGGTATATTTTCTGGAGGATAGTGATAAATAAATTACGGTCTAATCGTTAAAATACATAAATAAATGGAGGACTTTGCTGGTTAAGTTGGATGACGGCACTGTGCAGAGAAAGCATTTGCCGTCATGATAAAGTAGAAAAACATAAGAAAAAGAAAAATTCTCCGGGCTAAAAGACCCAAATATTTTATATTTTTTTTAACAAACGGAAAAGAAAAATATCATGTTATTTTAGTGCGTGTTTATAGCATTGCCTTACAAGGTATTATGAAGCAGACAATACAACGAATAAGAACTCTTTGACCTTTTCACTAGAAAAACTGCTTTTCGCATTATTCTTACACTATTCTGCGTACACTGTAAACTGCACAGACCCATATCTGCCATTGCATAATGCAGTTTGTTAGGAGTTATCTGAAGAACAAGTAATATAGACGATAGGTCATAGTCGAATTTTTATTTGGCAGTTTGCTTATAAGCTGGTATATATGGTTCACTATTTTTAGTTCAGCCATAATGAAAGAAAACGGACTCCAAATCCGACCCGTATCACATTCTGATCCTACTGTATGTTGTTTGAAGTGGAAAGTTTTGACAAAGTAATTAATTCGAGGTTGTGCTTCTAATCTTTGTCCCGCTCACTTTGTGTAAACATGTAGTAATGTGTTTGTGTATCAGTGGTAATCATTTAATGGGCCTAGTTTGCATTATACATAATGTGTTTGGGTGAGAATATTTAGGACGTATTTTCATCACAGTTTATCATAAGATCGAATCTGTTTGCATTGGCTGTGCATAACATTTTGAGTAAGAAGTTGCCATTTTGTTTACCCTTCAGGGTAAAAGGGTAACATATTCGTCCTTGTTTCTGAATTGAATTAGCAAGAGCTCTAAAATTTAACAAAAACGGAAACAAATCCAAGTCTTTCTCTATAACGGGAACAGCCATAACAAGCAGTGCCACCACGATGAGTGCAAGGGCAATAGTCGGAATGTTAAACGAAACATATATTTTAACATTTTGTATGCAATGGCCGAGGAAGTTCCCCTTTTATGAAATGACAGAGGATATTGTTGCCATTTTATGACAAAGGTCTCAAACGGTATTACGTCGCACCTTTATTACCATTATTTATATATATATATATATATATATATATATATATATATATATATATATATATATATATATATATATATATATATATATATATATGTATGTATGTATGTATGTGTGTGTGTGTGTGTGTGTGCGTGCGTGCGTGCGTGCGTGCGTGCGTGTGTGTGTGTTGTGGTTATCGCCATTTTTCAGCACACGATAGGCTATACATGGCGGCCAGTATTATTTGTTTGTTGAAGAAGAAACCGGGAAATCCCAGGAATGAACCACAGACCCACGAAAAGCTACTGACACTTTCTCACATCTCCACATTCGCCGAATCCTAGACTAGGGGATATGGCAGTGATCCGTATACGGACAACGAGGTCTAGGACATCTCCCCCTTCGGACATTCCCCAACCCACCCCTGGACATTTTCCGTCTGGATTCCCACAATCAGATACGACATTTCCCCCAGTCATTTCCCCGCGTATGATCTTAAAACTTAATTCATTTAATATCACATTTTGCCAATAAAATTAAAAAAAAACATATTAAGTTATGTTAAAATAAAAAGGTTGTTTGAAATCAATCTCAGTAGTGTTAAACAAAGTTAACATTTTCACTTATAAAAATGTATTTTTTTAAATATATATGTTAATATTGTAAAAGCTTAAATATGGGTGCCATACCTGTGCACTAATGGTGATGCAGGATGCGAGTATACATTAAAGCTAAATGTTACTATATATAAATAAAATTGTATAAAGATAAATGGGGGGAAATGACTTGGAGTGGGGAAGTCATATCTGATGGGATGAGAGTGCAGTGGGGGAATGTCCGGTGGGAATGTCGGGAAGAAATCTTCGGGGGGGGGGAGATGTCCTGATACCCGGGCAACGCTTTAGACCTCTCGGCCACACGGGGCCCCCAATATATACATATATATATATATATATATATATATATATATATATATATATATATATATATATATATATATATATATATATATATATATATATATATATATATGAAATGGTGATTAATGATGGAGTAAGATGTAAGTTTTGTTACAAAGCGAAGGTAATTAAGCTATGTATTTATAAATATCAAATTACTTTTCACATTATGTCCATAATTTAACTAAAACAATTATAATGTCTTCTGAAAAAAAGAAACGAGCCTGGGGTAAGTAAAATATTGTATGTTTTTGATGTAAAGTTCAATCATTTAATAATAATAAATTTTATAAGATAACTCAATAAATGGATCTTTTAGAGAGATATGGCAATTTATTGCCAAGTACATATTTTGTCTTCCAGTCTCAGATAGATAGAACATGAATAAGCATGTGTGAGTATTACATATCGTTTTAGATACGTGAGATCAAATTCTTTATGTAAAAATATTTGTTTCTACTTGTCATACAATGAATAAGCCGAAAGTATTTTTTTGTTTAAAAATAAGATGCAAAGTTGCTTTTATATGAGCCATAAAATTTGGCTTCTTGTGCAGAGAAATCGAAAGTTTCGAGTTCTCCTGCAAGATTAAAGATTAACTGTTTACTAGGTGTGATAACGTTGCAGAATAACTTTGACCAGGCTTTAAAGGCCATTCAGACTAGTCACATCTACTGTTGCAATTTTACTACAGCTTTACCTTCATTTGTATGTCAGTAGCTCAACAAAAAAGCGGTATGTCACCAAAGTGTTCTTTGAGATACCGAGGCACAATTTATGACAGACCTAGGATAATAACCAATACAAATACGAATTTTATTCCTTGGAAGCGTGCCATGTTGTTTGTTTCTTGTCAGTTCATACTAGATCATAATTAGGCAAGATTGCAAATAGTAGTTTTCCACCATTATCTTCGTTTTAGTACTCACGTTCAGTTAATTTTCATACTATTGTTTTCATTTTCTTTGTAACTACGAAAATAGGCTGGTTTTCTTTTTTAAAGCAAATCCATGAATTAACGCTGTCAACACCGAACATGAGAATTCATGAGCACGAGTCCTCTTTTCCTTATTTTTACGCCAAATAAAGGCTCTTATAATACGAATCTTATTATATATGTATATTTTCACAAAATTGAAGTCCAAAAAAGGTTAATTAGGCGTTGATGATTTTCTTATCTAATCTAGCTAGTGAGTGAAATAAATTATATTACGGGTTTTGCGTTCAGTGTGAACATAAACCAACCGATAATTTGTAACGGGTTTAGTGAGTAGTGCCCTGTTCATTGATTTAGCAATTGTTATCTATGACTTCTCTTGATGTTCTTGCCCAGTGTGAGTAGATAGATAAAATATATTGACAAAAAACTAAGACTATTGAGAATAAATAAACAAATACTAGCCCCCTTAAACAATCAAGTAAAATAGAATTTTATTGATTAATAGATAAACTAAAACATGGTTGCAATTTAAATCCAATTGATTTAAATTAATGGAATTCAATATCAGTGTTAAATTTACGGATTTGCTCATCATAGTAACGAATGGTGAAAAGTACAATGTCTACGCTGTTTTGCAATACCAGAAGTCTCCTGCTTTATGCTTGGTAAATTCCGCATTTAGCGTGTACGCTTAGCCATCCTATGACCCTTTCTATCCTGAGCCCTCTATTTGTGGACATCCCGCTTGGATTATCCTCATCGGGTTCTCGGGAATGGATACAGAAAGCTTTTCCTTAAATAACAATATTACGGCTAAAGCGGTACATGTTTTTACCCTGTGTCCAATTAGATAATTCTCTCGCTTTCGATATTTAAGAATCACAAATAGTTATCCACACTGCAAAAATTTTGATCTAATGTGACATTCACGATTAATGGTCCTTACAAATGACACCTATACTATACATCCATAAATGCATCCAAGCTTGTCTTAATGAGATCTTGTCTCACAGCAACAATTGACACGTGGGCGAAGTGTATAAACACTACATGCCGTACATATCAGTATACATTACTATACGTCCCCTTATAGCTAGCTAATTCCACTCATCAAGATAAATGTTTGATTCCTATTGTATAAGATTCTCTAAATTCTAGCTTACAGTAACAAGTAACATGCAAGACCAATGAAGCATTGCAAAATCATCTATAAATATGCAATTATCATTAATTGACGGTAAACAGTATCATCCTAGAGACAAAGAAATTTAATTCATATAACCATAAGAAAGTCTACATATTTTGAATAATTCATCAATCCCTATGAAATGCTACATATCTTAAATTAGGATTACATCACAAATTCGTCAATTCTATCAATGAAATAAAAACTGTTACATTAAATAATTAAATTTCCTGCCATTCTACATATCAACAGAGTCCTATGCAACGAATGCACGATACATCCATGAATCATAAGCACATCAAACACATTTTGATAAAACCAAACAAACAAAATAGAATATTATATGGAAATTAAAATTGCGTACCTTAATGCTGTAGTAGTAGGGGAAAACCAGGGTTTCAGCGAAAGACCCCTTTTCTACCATCCTAACAAATACAAATTACCCCCCTCAAATCCCACGCCAAACGGTTTACACAAAACCAAAACATGGGTTCTAGCGCAAATATAATTCTATAAGTTTAGGCAACTGCCTTTGTCACGTGGAGATATGTTAAACTCAATCACGTGCTGCACTTTCAAGCGGACTCTTCACAAGGCTAGATCAGGTACGTATATTATTCTTTAAGTTTAGATAATGTTTCATTCTTTTTTTGATAGTCTTTTTCATACTTGCTGACCCTCATTGGTTGAATATCCGTTAACATACTGTCAATAATGCGAAACTCACGTATCAAATCATCCATATCATATTTTACACCTCGTAAATAAGACCGTGTCTGATCAAGTAATAATAAGTGATATTAGCTGTTTTGCAAGCATTTCGTTTGATTAAAAGTCGAGGTTCAACTTTCTTACACGCTGTTGAAAGAGAAACATCAACACCAGATATAATTAGCAATAACGGGTTTAATGATGCCCCACTGGAAATTATACCAGAACTGGTCAATAACAACGGTAGATATGATATTATTCGAAGAAGTTTGTTGTAGTATTTATAACATTTTTTCACGCACCAAAGATTTTTTGTGATAATATTTGTAATATTGTATTAGTGCATCCACATCTTGTTTTGGAATATCAATTGCAAAATGATTGAAATCAACTATACCTTTTACATTATAATATTTTATTTACATAATCCTCAGGTTTGATTAAGTAATTAATTGAGTTACCAATTCCAAAGACCACCAGTAATTGGCTTGAGACAAACTTCTACTCGATGGTTCCAGCGTCAATGTTCCTTCAGAATCTTTATCTAATAACACAGATACAGTTTTAGAAAAATTGCCGGCTGATGGAGATGTTGTGGATATTTTAAAATTTGCAACACTAAGTACGGACATCCGATATATACCAGTGATTGATGGTTTTATTTTCTGGTGTCCACGATCCAAACCCTATAATATCAGGAATCCCGCTAACAATATCATTGATTTTTGTGTTAATATTAGAGAGTGTAATATCAACAGTTGGTGGATTCCCAAAAAATTCGTTATTGGTTCTGTTTATGTTTCTACGAAAATTTAAAAACGTACTCACGTGATTAGTAAAATCTGTTTTAGTGTGTTTATTTCATTGCTGATTGGAGCTTCTTTGTCATCGACGTATTTTTTGTTGTAGCATCAAAATCAGACTCTGGTGTTCTAAGGTCGATAATGGCATTATTGTTCATGTTGAGAAATGCACGCATTATACCACCGTTGACCGACACGTACTTTGATTCCTGATCATCAACATATTTTTTGTCGCAGCGTCATTATCTTCGTCGGTTGGGGTTTTCAAGATATGTAATCTTGTTCTGGTTCATAGAAATATTTCCTGTAAATACATCACCATTTTTTTAACATAATCATTCACTGACCTACCCGAATCTTGTATCTTACCTTGGTTATTAAAAGTAATGATATTATTAACAACTGCACTAGGAATTCGTGTAAGTACCTCTGACAATAGTACAATACTCGTCTTTAATTTTCCTCTTTTATCCTGAAAAACAACGACTTCATTTGGGTCCACAATTGTGATATTTAATAAATTATTGATTTCATTTTTAAGCTGATCAAGAGTTGCGTATCTTGATAAATTAACTTGTTGAGCTTTGTATGACGAATCTATCGGTAATGTTCCAAACTTTGTGTAGTAGCTCATTTCACCTATCTTTCTGCACAAAATTTTTGATTTAATATAATACAAAATTATACGATGGCGAAGATATTAAATTCCGACACCGAACGATTAGTGAAACATGTACATAATAACGAACTTCCAGACTGTCATTATCTTATTGTTGGTCGCACAGGATCTGGTAGAACAAATTTGTTATTAAATCTTCTGCTCAACAATAACTTTAACTATGAAAAGGTGTATATTTACACCATCAACCCCCAACAAGACAAATACGAATTACTAAACGAGTACAATGATAAACTTCGTGATGAACTTGGCACTGGTGTTGATACATTTTTGATAAAACAACCAGAAGAACTCATTCCAGTGAGCAAACTTGATTCGTCAGAGCATAAAATAATCGCATTCGATGATATTCCGCTAAACAAGGAGGAGAAAAACAAGATTAGATCTTATTTTTAATCATCACGTAATAAAAGATGTAATTCTGTTTATATTGCCCAAGGTTTTTTAACGTCGATAGTTTTATTAGGCGAAATACGGGTTGTTTCATATTATTTCCTGGACTAGATAATGTGGATGTGAGAAATATTGCAAACGAGCAGTGCGGTGACGTTACTAAAGACAAATTTATCGAATTGTATCGTCATGCAACCAAAGATCGATACAACTTCATTTTATTTGACAAGCTAGCGAGTGATCCAACCAAGATGTTTCGTTGTTGCATTAACACGTTTCTGTGATCTAATTTTGTAAAGCGTATAAAAATAATGGACACTCATCAACAGCGAATCGAATTGCTAAACAAATTTCTCGAAATTCGAGTGGCTTTTAAGAAAAACGTGGAAGAAGCTCGGCGTGGACAAGTACAAGCAGAAGATGAAACTGCTAAACGTTTTAAACCTGTTACTGAGGCAATGCTTGGCAAACAACCAGAAATACCAACATCATCTCCAGAAAAGCTAGAAAAATGAGAGAAAAAGGTTTATTCGGTTTGCTTGGAGAAAGGTCGAAAGAAGAAACTGTAAAAATTGTAAACGAACTTGGAAGAAACATTGATGATCCTGCTGCGCGACAAACTGAGTTTGACAAGCTAATGAACAATCCTCTTGCACTTCAACATGCAATAACAAAATTGACGGTTAATCCAAATAAGTTAAAAGAGATGGTTGAAAAATTGTCAGAGAAAACAGAAAAATTGGCTGAGAAAAAAAAATAGTGGCTGAAATTGTAATGCCTGTTGAAAAACATAATATTTTACAGAAAAAATGCCAGGTTAAAAATGCAGGATGAAGAATTTGAAAAGTTTGTTGAAAAATATTTGAAAGATAAAAAATTTAACAATCTTAATAATATTCGAAATTGGTCAGAAGATGATTACGAAGAACTGTTAATTACTTTAAGAGTAGTACACGAAAATTACATGAAAGCTGATGACGAAATTAAAAGAGCTACAAATGAAAATGAAATAATGTCCTTGTATGATAGAATAAGAGATTGGATTATTGCTGAGGTTTTAATTAAAACAGCAGTACAGTATAGAACTAAAAAAAGAGAATATGGTAAAGGTTGGAATTTTAAAAAAACTGCTTAGCAAATACAAAATGAAAACGAAATAAAGCATTACTTGAGGAAACCACTGGATCTGGAGACAAAGTGTTTACATCAAACGCAGAAATAGTCAATCGGCTAATGTTGTAAAGAAGTTGGTAACGAAAGTGTCGAGATTGATAACGAAATGATTGATATATTTGATCATCTAAGATCGAACGGATTACTAACATCGTTTGAGTACGAAATTTTACACCGCGATCTTATCTAAAATAATAAGTATAATGTCAACAACATTATTACTTGATTCGTCGCAGACAACAGGAAACAGTGCAAACTTTTCTGTGCATTATAATCCGCCAATAGAACTAGATCCTGCAAAACAATATGAGATTGGATTAATTTCTTGTACTTGTTGGAATGCTATGCCTAACGTAAAAACTGGGGTCAACGATGAAATTTCATTTATTCCGATTACAGCATCTCCGACATCTACAACAAGAAGATTAAAAATTATACAATGAGCTTATAATGTTACTAATCTAAACAAGACAATCAAAGAGCTCATCACAAAAGCTGGCAGTATGGCTGATAATTTTGAGTTAACAGCGAATTAGACACTTTGCGAGCTAGGATAACTCTAAAAACTATGTTAATCGGTTTCGAACCAAGGGAAAGAAGTATTATACAACTATTAGGATTTACTGAAAAAGTTTCAGTGCTATTGAACAAGCTATTACGTATGATAGTGAACTGCCAGTAGATACAACAGAAGTAAATACGATACTTGTAAATTGCTCTATTGCTTCTGGATCTTACTCAGCCAAGGACAGCAGAGGACAAACAATCTACAGTTTCTCACCAGAAGTTCCACCAGGGTCGATCATGCAAATTAATCTTCGTCAGATTATCTATTATCCAATTAATCTTGAAAATCAAATCACAAGTATCACAATGCAACTCACAGACCAGTCGGATAGACAGATCGATTTAAACAACGATATAGTAACGTATTATTTCCACCTACGCGCAATTTTATAAACATAATTTTATAGATGAGACGAAGAAAAGTTTATCGAAGAAAAATCGTAGGCGGATTTTTTGGAAATATATTTACAACAATTGCAGAGAATATTACAGGAATTGAACGCAAAGTAACGCCCATTGCACTCTGCGCCGGTAAAGCTTTCACTAAGGGGCAGCTTTTTCGGCAGGTACTGCAGTAGGGCAAAAGATTGCTGATAAGATTAAAGGGTCTTCCACATTGGAAATAAAACGAGTAATATCAGAAATTGCGCCAACAGAAGAAACAAAACGAGCTATGATAGCTACAATAAAAAAAATATTATCGCTGAGTGTCGAAGAAATAGTAAGTAAACTCGCAAATAAAACAAAACCGATAACCCTTCTGCCTTTTAATTTTGTGTAACGATTACAAAATAAAATGTCAGCTAAAAAGTATATCGATCTTGCAGAAGAGATTGATACTGACGACACTGTAATAGAGTTCGAATACGTCGAGTATCTGAACGTAAACTCAAACGAACCAAATAAAACCGGGGTTAGAACTTTTAACATTAGAGACAAGGACGTGTTTCTATTACCGCATAAGGCAATGTTAGAAGTGCGTGGTCGAATACTAAATGAGGCAGCTGATAATTTTGTAGCTGGCACATAAATTGCTCTTGTCAATAACGGTTGGAGCTTGTTTAAAAGTGTAAGATATCAACTAGCCAATCAAACCGTAGAAGATATTTCGATGCACTTACCCATAGCGAGTACAATACTAAACATAGTTTCGTTTAGCGATGATTATTCCAGATCATGTGGTTTAAAGATACCTCGTTTGGAACAATTACCTCAGGCGAGTTTATTTCAAGTGGTGCTTTTATACACGGAGCTGATGCTGCTGCAGATGTTGTAATTGTACGAAATTTTCTTATTGCTAATGCTGTAAAATTTAGTATAAACGCACCAGCTGAAGACGCTAACTCAGCCGCTACAAGAGCTTCACTCACTGTCGCTTGTAATAATCTTGGTATAGCTCCACCAGATGCAGCTGCAGATAGCGTGGCGATGTTAAATTTAATAAACGGTGCTATTAGCACACGTAACATAAGATATAACGAGGGATTTGCCAAACCAAAAGCGTTTGTCGCAGAATCTCGCCAAATAACGATAATGCAGCCATTAAGCACAACCTTTGGATTTTGTCATGATTACAACAAAGTGTTTCGAGGAATAAAACATACCCTAATTTTAGATCGAGCTGATCAAGACGATTGTATAATGCATGCTGATTGAGTAGGCGCAGGTCAATTTGCTATCACAAGATTAACACTGTGGATGTCTCGGGTTGTCTCATCTGTACAAAAAGCGATTGAGTTCGAATCTTTACTAGCCACCTTTACAAGAAAGGTACACTTCCAACAGAACAGGATTTATCAAACTGCCATTCCTAATGCAACAGATTACACGTGGCGTGTAACGACCACGCCCAGCGAACAAATACCGCGACACTTGTTTGTAGTATTTCAACGACAAGTACGTCGTAACAATCAGATAATGAACAACTCCGTATTCGATAACCCATACGTTAGACGAATATTTGTGAGGGTCAATTCAAAGCAGTATCAAGAACGTGCCATCGAATGCTTTTTTGCTGTAGACGCCACTAGAAACATATCTCGGCCGTACATGTATCTCCTGGAAGCAATGCAAAAATATCAGGACGCAGACAGTGGATCTTAAATATCAATCGAAGAATTTCGATCGCTCTATCCCATCTTTTACTTTGACGTATCAAAACATTTAGAAGGTGTTATTGGATCGACTGCAGATATCGAGGTCACGTGGACACTGGGCGCTCTGCCAGCTGAAGGGTATAATGTATACGCGCTTTTGGTTAGTGATAGATTTCTGACCATCGATTCGACCAAAGGAAGAATGTCGGTACAAATTTAGTCTAACAACTTGGATATAACATCTGTAAAACAAATTACACAACTCGAGAAATATACCTAACATTTGGTCAAGTTGAAAAATTATCCGCAGATGTTGCTAAACGCAGCTTTGTTTCTTTGATGATCTCTCCGGCGACTTCGAATAAAACTGCAGTAAAAGTCATGCTAACGCAACAACAAATCAATAAACTCGATCGCAACAAACCTTTTGTGCTGAAACTATCTGTTTCTCAGGTAACTGCACTGCAATGTCAAAACAAGGTGGATTTTTTTTTGGACCAGCGTTATCACTATTAGCTAGCAAAGTTTTACCAGTACTTGGTACATTTGGACTTGCGGCTGCGTCAGGAGCAGTCTCAGGCGCAACGAAGAAAGCAGTCGAAGGTCGTGGTATCAAACAAATCTATCGTTAATGTTATGTGACAGTATAAAATAAAATGCCGCAAAGAAAAACAAAATCGTCGAAAAAAAAAAGAAAACAACAAAACGCAAACAAACCAAACAAGGAGGAATAATTCCTTTCGGTCTGCTGCTAACATGATTAGCGGGAAGCCTTCTTCCAAACTTACTAGGAATCGGACGCGGATTGACTCTACCGGGGACCAGACGTTATTGAGCAATTTTGACATCATCGAGAAATTGAAGGACGTTGTCGGATTTCGAGGAGTATTTTCCAAGGATCAACTCGATGACGTGTCAGCAGGTGGTTTCTGTGTTGTAAATATTGAAAACTTCAACGATGTCTCCGGCACCCACTGTGTAGCTGTCCACGATAACAATTATTTTTATTCGTTTGGACTTCCTCCAAGCGATCTCATAAAAAATACATTTTTAAAAATTTTGATAAAATAAATTATTCGTCTAATCAACTACAGCCGATTGGAACATCAGCTTGTGGTTGTTGTTGTATCATGTTTGTCAGACAAATGTCCCAGAGAGATCCTGATCTTTTAAAATTTATTATTCAATTTGATGAGCAACCTTCTCATGCAAACTATGAGATTGCAATCAATTTTATCTAAAGATTGCAATAATTTTATCTAAAGATTGTAATAAATTTTATCTAAACCCACTGAGATAATGTCGACATACTGTCTCAAATGCAAAACTAAAGCAGAAAATAAGGACGAGACGAGAGAAAAAACAAAAAAAATAATAGAACGATGTTAAAAAATATTTGTGTTATTTGTGGTAAAAAGAACAGTATGTTTTTGAAATCTGGAGCAGGAATGTGTCTAGATAAAGTTATATTAATCGAAGATTAATCTGATGAAACGTAATAAAATAAAATGAATTGCAACTGTGATTGTGACAAAGATATTTGCATCGAAGAATATAAAATCGTTACATACTGTCAATCGTGTAACAACAGAAACAATAAGAGCAGGTATAGATATACACAAAATTATTGGTAAATTACCAAAATCAAAAGGCGGTTGGACCTTGCCAGGTCATAGGTATACTGGACCTTATAATCCGCTATATCAACAACTAGATGAAAACGATAATCCATTGCCAGGACAAGAGCCTTACAATCAGGTGGATGCAATAGCGATACGTCATGATATCTGTTATCGTGATCACGAAAACTCGAAAGCAGAATGTGATAAAGTAATGTTAGACGAATTACGTGATATGGAGCCAACAAACATGAGAGAACGTTTTGATAGAAGACTTGTTCAGGGAATGATTGGAGCAAAATATAAATTAGGACCTGGGAAAGAATTATACGATGATTTTGCAGTCGAACTGCATAGACCTAAAAAAAAAATTTCGCGACGTAAAGTTGTCGCTAATGCTGCATATGATATCTGGGCAATAGATTTAGTGGATGTATCCAATCTAGCTTAGTTTAACGATAACAAAAAGTATTTGTTTAATGTTATAGATGTTTTTAGCAAATACGCTTTCAGTGTACCTGTTTCGGATAAGATAGGGACTTCAATGACTGATACACTAAAATAATAACGAGTACAGAAAGAAAACCGAATAAAATCTGGACTGATCACGTCACCGAGATTTTTTAACAAAAATTTTGAGCAGTTTTTAGAACAAAATAATATTTAAAAAAATACGTTACAGGGAACGAAGGTAAAAGCGTTGTTTTCGAGAGATTTAATCGCACGCTAAACGAAAAAAATACACAAACATTTGACAACTAAAAACACCAACAGGTACATCGATGATCTTTCTCAAATCGTAAACAAGCATAATAACACGAAACATCGAACTATTAAAATTTTACCCTATGAGGCGATTAAAATTCAGATATTAGCGAACGAAAACATGTACCGCAGACACAAATTTAAGGTCGGTGATAAAGTTAGAATTTCTTTGACCAAAAAGGTATTTGAAAAAGGATTTACTCCTAACTGGAGCGAAGAAGTATTTGTTGTTGATAAAGTACTCTTAACAATACCTGTAACGTACGCGTTAAAAGATCTGGCAGGGGAACCTATCATAGGTAGTTTTTACGAACAAGAACTACAGAAAACTGAGCAGGATGTTTTCGTGATCAAAAAATTGATTAGGAAAAAAGGTGATAAAAATTTAGTCAAGTGGCATGGGTACAGCGATAAATTTAACAGTTGGATTCCAACCAAACAAATTATGAAAAATTTTTTTTTATAAATTTCCTCGTACTTTTTTGACAGATTTACATTTTATTGGTTTACATAATATTAGAAATCGTCTGCGATCGTTAGAGATTGTCATTAAGTTAAAAATTTTGATACATATGAAATCAAATTTTATGTTTTTCTGTCGGCCTGGAATGTTGATGTTTAAAAAGGTCTGATCAGCTGCCAAAACAGTTGTTGTTCAGCAACAGTAAAATTTAAATTTATAATTTTTTATCAATGTGATACTTGACATATTTTCCAGTGGTTGGTCTGCTGTAATTATATCTGTGAACGACGGTGACTATTTCGTCGTCATCAGATTCGTTGTTGTATAAAATATCATCTTCGCTATCGTTAGAGATTGTAATATTGACTGCAATTTTATCGTTAATGTTTACATCTCTTGCGGTGGTATCTTCTGCATATAGTTCAGCGAGTCGTTTCATCAAGTCCATTATTATAATATACTTTTATCAAATTTGTTGTTATAAGATGACTGCCGAGGTAAAATATCACCAAACATTTAATATAATAAATTACAAAGAGCTGGCCGAAGCGGTAAGAAAATGGTTGTCGGGCTATTGTGTATATTCCGTTGACGTTATTGTGATGCAAGGTGATTCTCATAAAATATTACTAACAGCAGCAGAAACAAATAAAATAAATGAAAGTGCAATAAGGACGTTAAATTTAATCGCGATGATGTTATAGCATTTGATCATCATTGTTTGACTAAAACCGAGCTATCAAATATTTTTAATCATCATATCTAAAAATAATACTAGCATCGTATTCGCTTGAAAAAGCTGATCTTGTTACTCAATCAGCTACAAATGTTTCTGTCATAGGATGTATCTTATAATGCCTTGCTGCAGGTGAAATCAATTTGAATTTCATCTCCTCGTCCGTTTCGAGGTTAAATGAAACAATAGGTTTTGCTGGACATCTAAAATTAATACCGCTACCACCTCGTCCTTTTCTCGCATTTTCCTGCTGCGTAACTAGTTCTAGATTTTCCAATCGATTGTCTGTTTTTACGTTATTGATGTGATTGGGTATAGATCCGTTAAACACTTCGTAAACAAACCTATGACCATAATAATTAACTTGACCGGTTATTGTTGTTCCTCTAACAATTACCATAATATATCCCATATTGCTCATAGTACCAAGAACTTTTTTAGTTTTTCTGTTTCTAATGCTACCGCGATCATTTGCTTCGTACAAATCAAAGACTGGGTGCGGCTAAAACTCGTTTTGCAAAGACTAATTTTCAATGTTGTCATCGGTGACTTCACCGTTTACATGATATATACGCTGTCTTTCTGGAATATCTTCGCGGAATAATGTGTAAATAAAATCTTTTATAAGCATTGCAATCCTCTCAGCATTATCTCCCTTTACACTCATCATATAAACCGCTGGCGTTAATTTGCCAACAGATATTCCAGTGTTGATGTTAATGACCGAACCTAATGCATTTCCAGCGTATAGGTTGTACTTTGGGTGAACGTGATATACCTCTTGCTCACGTGCACTTGTCAGATTTTGGGACATTATACTAATAGCAATTTTATAACTTTAATTGATTTTTTAACCCTGGCGCATGCGCCGTGTGCGGTAAATTATCGACCGAACAATCAATTAGATATTAGACTATAGTAAAGCAATGTTAGAATTGCGTGATATATCCAAGAGGAGCCTTACGGGAGAACCTGAAAAAAAATAGCGACTGCTTTTGCAGGTTTTGACAACAGTTATCGGTTCGATAAACAAAACCTGCTGATAAATTTTACTGCAACAAATCTTTACCACCTGCTACAGACAACTATAAAATGTGAACTTGAAAAACACAAAGGTATAAGATTTTTAGTACAATATCACGTGATATTTTCAAAACTACTTGTGACGGCAGAATCGACTGACAAGGAAATTGCAGATCCTAACATCAACTCAAAATCAAGATGTGTTTGCTTGGAACTGATCTTTTATCGCTAGTTAATGAAATGCACCAATAAATTTGGAGACAAAATAGACGAATTTACCGAATTGGGTTCGGATTGGAAGTTTGAAATGATCAAAGAAAGTTTGTTTCACACGATGAAATGTGACGCATTACGCGGTAGTTCATACATCGACCTGCCACCAAAAATAAAAAATAAAAAATGTTGTATAAACGTAAAAGCCAACGATAGCAAATGTTTCCAATGGGCTGTTCTTTCTGCACTATTTCCAGCAGAGATGTCGTGTTGAGAAGTATATTAGTTACGTGTCAAGATTAAATTTTTAAAGATATTGACTTTCAAGTGCCAGAAAATCAGTTACCAAAGTTTGAAAAGCAAAATAATGTTTTAATTAACGTTTTCGGACTTAATGAAAAAGAAAACGTCTATCCGAGATATATTTCAGAAAAAGCTTCACAATCGACTATAAATTTACTGTTTTATAAAACTCATTACGTTTGGATCAAAAACTTTAACGGACTAGTTTATAGACAGTATAATAAGGATAAGAACAAAAAATTATTTTGTTATCGCTGCTTACACGGTTGTACAAACAGTGAAACATTACAAAAGCATTTGCAGTACTGTAGTGATGTACAAAGAATAACAATGTCATCTAAAAAAGATAGTGTGTTACAGTTTGTCCATTATAATCATAAACTAAAAATTCCTTTCGTCATATACGCTGATTTAGAATGCTTACTTCAACCTGTACTAAGTGTAGAAAATAATCCCAACCAATCGAGTACAAGAAAAATTCAAAATCATGTTCCGTGCGGAGTAGCGTACAGAATAGTTTGTTGCGCTGATTCGAGATTATCTAAACCAATCAAATCATATCGTGGTAAAAATCCAGCTGTATGGCTTCTCAAACACTTGATTAACGAAGTTGATCACATATTTTATCGTTTGAAAAGTGGAACTCCGATGATTAAATTAACACCTCAA
Source organism: Potamilus streckersoni (assembly GCA_016746295.1). Lineage (NCBI taxonomy): Eukaryota > Metazoa > Mollusca > Bivalvia > Unionida > Unionidae > Potamilus > Potamilus streckersoni. The sequence goes on along the minus strand of JAEAOA010002192.1, from coordinate 428,365 downwards.
CAAGAATCTGATCACGAGGAAGCAGAAATTTATTATATTTATGAAAATGCTTTTGATTCTGTCAAAAAGTACATGACCATTGCCATTTGACTGGACAGTACCGTGGAGCGGCTCATGATCAGTGTAATTTAAAATTTCATGCTCCAGATTTTATTCCAGTTGTTCTTCACAATTTTCGATGATATGATAGCCACATTATCGTAGAAGCTTTTGGTGATCCTGAAATAAAAGCTCGTCTAATACTTGATAACGTCACCAAATGCATTCTAAATAATTTTAAAAAGTATATGTCAGTTACGCTAGGTAAATTGCGTTTTGTTGACAGCTTGTAGTTTATGGCAGCATCGTTAGATGAGCTAGTAAAATGTTGTTGTAAATTTAATAACCTAAGAGACTATTGTGGAGATAAATTTAATCTACTGACCAAAAAAAGGAGTATTTTCATACGATTATCTCGACGACTGGAGTAAATTTAATGAAACATCATTACCTGACAAGAACAAATTTTACTCGCAACTTAAAAATGAAAATATAACTGATGACGAGTACAAGTATGCACAAAATATTTGGAAAGAGTTTGATTGTGAACCGTTTGGTGATTATCACTATTTGTATTTGAAAACAGAAGTTTTATTATTAGCAGATGTTTTTGAGAGTTTTCGTGAAGTGAGTTATAATAATTACGGACTATATCCTTGCTGGTATTATTCTGCCCCTGGGTTGTCATGGAATGCTCTGCTAAAGTTTAGTAAGGTAATGTTAGAATTACTGACTGATGTTGATATGTTTAATTTTATCGAAAAGGTATCAGAGGCAGTATTAGCGTGATAACGAAGAAATATGCTGAAGCAAACAACAAATACTTAAAAGAGTATAATCCTGAGATTCCTTCGAAGTATATAATTTATCTAGATTGTAACAACTTGTACGGTTATTCGATGGCAGAACCAATGCCTTTTGGTGGATTTAATTGGATCACGGCTGATTGATTTCTATCTGAGACAGAAAAAAGATACCCGACGATGTTTCGTATTTCGTTGAAGTTGACCTCAATTGTCCAACTTGGTTACACAAATTGCATAACGATTATCCTTTCTGCGCGGAATCGATGGTCATTGATTATAGTTTATTATCCCAGGAACAACAAGCGTCAGCATCACCAAGAAAACAATCTATAGTATAAAAAAACTAGTACAAAATTTGCTTAACAAACGTAATTATGTTTTGCATTACAAAGTTTTAAAACAAGCAGTCGATGCCGGCCTTGTGTTGAGAAAAGTTCATCGTGTACTAAAATTTAATCAGTCGCCTTGGATGAAAGGTTACATTAATTCATACACTTCAATAAGAGCTGTAGCAATAACTGATTTTGAGAAAAACTTTTTTAAACTGATGAACAATTCCGTTTTTGGTAAGACGATGGAGAATATTAGGAAACGCGTAAATATCGAACTAGCTAATGATATCCATCGTAGAAACAAATTTGTGTCAGACGATGATTTTGTGAGCATCAAAATTTTTAATGAGAATCTTGTTGCGATACAAAGAAGAAAAACAAATTTAAAAAAAAAACAAATTGATCTATATTGGAGCTTCAGTATTAGATTTATCAAAGCGGCTGATGTACGATATCATTATAATTTTGTTAAAAATCAGTAGACGGCCAGTAGATTACTGTTTACTGATACTGATTCGCTCTTATATAAAATCAAATGCGAGGAGATCTATCAGGACATGTATGATAATCGACATCTGTTTGATCTTTCTGATTTCCCACATGACAGTAAATTTCATGACGACACAAATAAAAAGGTTATTGGTAAGTTTAAAGATGAAATGAACTCGAGCACTATCAAATACTTATCGGATTACGCAGCAAAATGTATGCCGTATTATTAGACAATAATAAAATAACGAAAAAAAAAGCGAAAGGTCTGCATCGCGATTTTGTTAAAATGTTTATGAAATTTGACGACTACAATTATGCGCTTGATGGCGGTGTTAGTTTTATAAACGCTATGGCAATTCGGACTAATCATCATAAGCTCGAAACATATGTCTTTATCAAACTGGATTGAGTAATTTCGATGATAAACGTTATTGCGAAAATGGGGTAGATACACTTGCACTTGGGTATTGTCATGATGATAGATATATACTCGACATTATCTTTTCCGACTAAAATTTTATCTAAACTTAAGAAATAATGTTTGAAACTTTAACAGTGACAAATAGCTACAGTAGCAAGATCAAATATCTAATGATGGATGGTAAACCATTGACAGTTGAAATTAATAATGAAGCATCAGGTATATGCTTTAGTGGAACACGTGACAAGCTAAAACTTTCATTCATCAGATCTAATAACAGCGAGTATTTTAATTATCTCGACCAATTCTATCAAAAGTTGCTAGCGGAATTTAAAATCTTTCACAGTCCGATTAGCCAACAAAAATATACTAAACTTTCAATTGATATCGATCAGTCAAATGTATATTTTATCGGCAAAAAATATCCTCTAAGCAAACCTCAAATAAAAGATTTGTTGGAATCTCGTATCTGTGTAAGCGGTAAAGTAAAATTTAGTCTCTATCATCGTGATAATCAAGTATTTTTAATGTCAACAGTTGAAACATTAATCATTGGTGATGAGGTATAAATTAATATACTTACCTGATCTAGCTCATTATAACACGTCCTCTCCCTTGAAAGTGCAGCACGTGATTGAGTTAAACATATCTCCACATGACAAAGGAAGTTGCTTAAAGTTATAGAATTATTTTTGCGTTAGAACCCTTGTTTTGTTTTTGTGTAAACCGTTTGGGGTGGGATTTGAGGGGGGTAATTTGTATTTGTTAGGAGGGTAGAAAAGGTGTCTTGCGCCTAAACTCTGGTTTCTTCCTACTACTGCTGTTTTCTTTCCACACAATCGTGCATCCAAGCACTGTAGCCTGGTTTTTTATTTCTTTCTAGGATAGCAATCTGGCCTCTTTACTTTTTTACGAGGGAAACTCTATTCTTTTAGGTTTCTCAAGAAGCCGGACCTTTCTATCCTCTCACAAGGCAAAATCGGACTAAATAATTCTGAACTAAACCGCTTCTTAAGTTTCCCATTATTTTTTAACTGACCAATAAAAAACAACCGTTTTTAAATTTTCCCCAAATAATCATGTTTTTCACCAGGTTTTGACAGGCTAGAATATGATATAATTAATTTTACTTTGAAAATCAGTTATTTGACATAGAGTCTCCTCTAACCGTTACGGTCGGGAATTCTAATGTTCTCTCTGCCACTATACATTGCGATGACTGAGTCAGTTTCAGTGAAGCTTAAAGGTAGACCCTTTTATATTTCAGAGATGAAATAAGAGAAATATCAGCAAACTTTCTCAAGGCCTTTCTGGCTTTACTATGATAACTGCAATGTACAATTTATTTATTCAACTTTAGGATTCAGAAATTCTTCAAAATTAGACACATAACATCATTCAAGTTAGTATTTATTCGTAATTTTTAAAGTATGTATTAATTCTTATTTTTATTTACTTTAATTAATATTGTTTATCACAACCGTGCGAAACTTTGCAAATTGGTTGTCTGTACATACTTTCCTCAGAAGGAATATTTGCTAAACTACAAGTTAATAGTGATGCAAAGATATTACATACCCTATATTTGTATTATATATATATATATATATATATATATATATATATATATATATATATATATATATAATATACTGCATGTATGTATAATATACTGCATGTAATTATAATATACTGCATGTATGTATAATATACTCCATGTCTGTATAATATACTCCATGTTTGTATAATATATATATATATATATATATATATATATATATATATATATATATATATATATATATATATATATATGTACTCCATGTATGTATAATATACACCAAATATGCAAAACATGTTCCATGTATGTATAATATATTCAATGTATTTTAATATACTACATCTATAGGATAATAATATACTCCATGTATTTATATTATACTCTTTACAATATACACCATATATGTGTAATGTACTCCAAAAATGTATAACATGTTCCATGTATACATATAATACTCCATGTATGTATAATATACTCCAAGTATGTATAATATACTCCATGTATGCATGCTATACTCAATGTATGTATAATATACTCCATGTATTTATAACATACACTATGTATGTATAAATCAAAATAACTCAAATTATGTATAATATACTCAAAATATGTATAACATGTTCCATGTATATATAATATAATCCATGAATGTAACATGTTTTTCATTTTCAAATCTTGCTTGTGTGTCCGCCCATATCTCTCCAACCCAACCATCACGGACTGTCTATTTGTAACTGGAGAAGTTCTTATTTATCTTAAGATATAAAAATATGGGATAAAGAGTTCCCAAAAATAAAAAATAGAAAATTTGGGATTATGGCGACGGCATAATATATTTATTACCTAAACTATACTTTTCACACCTAGCATAAACACTCAAATTATCTGAATACTTCATAATGGCATGTCTATCCATGTCAGAAATTGTAAAATAAATGATAACTCGCCATTTGATTACCTTTATCTTCATGTTAGTTTGCTTTAATATGAATGTTGCAACTTTTGGAACTATCTCATCACAGTAGTTCGTCGTTCAAAATACAATAATATTCTAAAAATACTCCTGACAGTACCTGATACCACGACGTCAATAAAATGTTTGACGTAATTTTATATGGTATATCAGGATGGCCAAAAATCCGTATATCTAAACTTTATCTTGGAAAGTAGGCTCCACCTAAATGCATATCGCTTTACTGCATAGATCGCTTAAGTGTTTAGCGAAAGTATGGTCCCGTTTTTCCTTCATTAATATGCATATCAATCAGTATCGGATAAATGCATATAGGTTAATTGCATAAATCTTTTAATTGCTTACAAATTTGCTGGTTGTTGTTGTTATGCATTAAAGTCATGTATACACTTTCGTGTTTTATGACTGTTAGTCCTGAAAAGGGCTAGTGCCCCCCCCCTCCGGGGCCGGGCTCACCTGTGTCTAGTGCTGACACTTTTGTCTAAGCCCCGGGCTGGGCTGCATTTCTTCCGGGGGGGGGAGCTTGTAGTCCCGGTCTGGCCTACTTTCCCCTCGGAAGGACGCGGGGCCTCAGAGCTTGGCCCCTATCTGACCCTTAATTTAGACCTTTCTTATTCAGAACTTCACCAGTCGCTCCTAAAACGGCAGACCCGCAAGCTACTCTGCCCCCCGCTACTCTCCCACACCAAAGTCCAAAGAAGATGACCCCCTAACTTTATTTCAGTCAGGGGGTTTATTGGTCAAATGTAACCAGTTTTGCCTACGGGTATCCTTATATCAATAGCGTGTTAGCCTCCTGTGTAATTGTCCTAATGTTCCAGAGTTGTGAATTTAGAATAATGTTTGTTTAGTTGGAATTTTGCGTACTTTGCGTACTTATAATGTTCTAAATGAATTAGCCAATCTTTAGGTGTCTGTCACCTATCCGTAATTTTAACACGCTTTGGTTTAATTCTCTTTTTTCCTGTTATAATTTTTGATCGCCATTCCAAAAGGATCACATCAGGGCCGGTTGTCTTCAGTGCCAAAGTGAAGACAGTGGTTTTGAAACTTAGGCTTTGAACAGTAGGTCGCGTGACCTGGCTTGTTCTTTACGCATTTTGCTTTGTCCGTTCCCAGGGGAGGGGTTTTGGGTACGCTGGGGGTATGGATTTATGTTTGCGTAATCCTTGACTATGGTGTAGTGTATCATTTCATTTGTGTGCGTGGTGGGGTGGGGATTTTTGGATGTTATTTGGAGCTGTCTAACTATTCTTGAGATGTTTTTTTTTAAATTTTATTAGGCAATGAAATTAATCTTTTCTGTGCTACCTCTGAGGTAGTTTGGGCTGGAACTATTTCTTCTACTGGATCTCCTTGTGCTGGCGGCTTTTGGGTCTTACTGGTTGAGCGGCTTAGGTGCTTGGTCAGATTTTGTTGTTACTTTGTTGTTACTTTTCGCTTTTTAAAATGTCTTTCTATTTTTATAGGGCATCTGACGTTGTTGTTTTCATGTGTAAAACAGTGTCGTTGATATCTGCGTCTTCCTACTCTTGTCCTCGTTGTCTGCTTCCCTGTTTTCTGTTGTTGTTTCGTTTATCCTTTTGCCTTGCTTCTCTTGTGGTTCGGTTCCAATTTCCAGTGAGTGCTGCTGGGGATGGTATGATATCGGTTGGTATTTTACTGTAAAATGTAGTCTTTTCCTTATTTTCCCCTATCGTAAGAACGACTATGGGGATGATTGGGCTAGGGCTGTATGTATCCATTTCTCTACTCTCGATCTTCTTGGTGGTGTTTTCAGGACTGCTCCCTGCACTAGTTCCGGCGCATCGATTCTGCTGACCAGGGTTGAGTGGGTTCAAGTCTCTGCCTCGGGCATACTGGTATAGCTTCCAGTTTGAAATTGTAATCTTTTCATGCTCCCCCTATCGTAAGAACGACTGTGGGGATTTAGGTTTGGAAGGTAATGGAAGGGTCCATTTCCTTATCGCTTTTATCGTTTTCCGGCCTAGGGCGATGGTCGGTGCCATGCCCTAATCGCATTGTATCGTTTTCCGGACTAAGGGAATGGTCGGGTCCATTCCCTTATCGCTTTTTGTGTTATCGGCCTAGGGTTATGGTCGACTTCATTCCCCTATCGCTTTGTATCTTTTCCTGCCCAGGGTAATGGAAGGGTCCATTCCCTTAACGCTTTGTATCGATTTCCGGCCTAGGGCAATGGATGGGTCCATTCCCTTAACGCTTTATATCTTTTTCCTGTCTAGGGTAATGGAAGGGTCCATTCCCTATTAGCTTTGTAACGTTTTCCGGCCAGGGTAATGGTTGGGGCCATTACCCTATCGCTTTGCAATTTTTCGGCCTGGAGAGTGGTTGGGGCCACGTCTCGATCGTTTGCTTATACTTACCTCTCCTTCCTGGGTTATGTTGTCCTCTTTGGGCTATTCTTGGACTGCTACGCTTTTCCAGGATCTTTTGGTTTGCATATTTGTATGTATGTGGGGGTGCTTACCTCTTCAAGGTAAGCTGCGTGGTCCAATGGGAGTGTATGGTCTCAACCACTGACCTTATACGTATTTGACACCGCTTAATTGCATAAACATGGCCCAGGCATCTATAGTGGAGGTCAAAGCTGTATAATTGTACATGTAGACTGCTATCCCAAAGATCGTCGAAAATTATAGACTGCTGTCCAGGCCAACCTCTGTGCTCATCAGCTAAGGCGTTACATGCATTAAAATCTAAAATGGCTAGGCGCACATGTAAGATGTTATCGTTGGGGGATCGTGTGGAAGTGATAAAGAAATTAGATAATAAAGAAAGGCAGTCGTCGATTGCACAGTTGTTTGGTGTTAGCCAAAGTGTGATATCGAGAATTCAGAAAAAATAAGGAAAAGATTTTTGAAGAGTGGCAGAGTAACGGCAATCCTAACAGAAAGAGTCAAAGGACAGGAAAAGCAGATGTCGAGCAAGCCCTGTTGCGATGGTTCAGCCAAGATAGGAGTCGGCAGATGCCTATCAACAGCCCACTGTTGCTATAAAAAAAAGCTGATGGACTAGCACATGGTTTAGGCATTGCGGATTTTAAGGCAACAAATGGCTGGCTAGAGAGATGGAAAGATCGCAATTCTATAAAGTTCAAGAAGCAGCATGGGAAGAAGCAAGACGCTGATGACTTCGCTGTTGCATGATGGAATTCGATCGTGACTTTCAGCATGTTAATGCTGATGAGACTGAGCTTTATTGGAGAGCTTTCCCAGATGTAACACTTCCAGTTAAAGGTGCTGATGTATCCGGGGCTAAAGTTGCGAAAGATCACGTAACTCTGCTTTTTGCAGCTAACATGGATGGGAGAAAAAACTAGAGCCACTAGTGATCGGCAAAAGTAAAAATCCGCGTTTTTTAAGAACTTTAAGACTTTACAGGTGACATACGAAAGTAAACAAAAGCGCATGGATGACAGGGGACATATGTCAAGAATGGCTTAAGAAATCGATAAACATATCCGAAGCAGAGAAAGCAAGATTCCCTGTTGTGCGACAATTGTGCTATTTACAGTGATAATCTTCGCTTGACAATGTTAAACTATTCTTTCTACTCCTTAACACTACATCATTGATTCAACCGATGAATCAAGACATTGCTAACTTCAAGAAGTAATAGTTATCACTAATGTTGCGTCAAGTTAGCATCATCGATAATAGAAGTGAAGGGCGTGCTGCACAATTGGCGGAAACACTGAGTTAATTGGATGCCTTGTGTCATGCATCGAATTTTGAAGACTTAGTGAAACTAGGTTACATAAACTGTGCTTTGAAATTAACATAGTCAAGCCAGAATGTTCTTGAGATAGTTCACCGATTATTTCTCTATTTCACCTTTGAACACATTACAAAAGGTTACGTTAAGCTTCAGTTGCATTTAACCGGGCCAATTTTGCTGGTACAGTGACGCGCGCGCGATAGAATTCGATCGTGACTGTTCAAAAAGCGGCGCACGTCAAATAATTGATTTTTCAAAGGAAGTTATTTGCAGCATATTTTAGGCTAGTATTGTCTAATGTCAGAGACGATTATTTGAAGAGAAATTGTATAAACATTTTGGGTAACAAATTAGGGCTACCACTTAATTCTTAATTCTTAATCCTAATTTTACTTGAAAAAAGGCTAAGACCGATTCCATAGAATCCTAGAGGGTAGTACTTCTTCATAGAAAGAGAGCTCGTAGAAAAGGGTCAGACAGATGTCTTTAAAAGAAGAACAGACCATAGGTTATGACACTTTGTTCGGAAAGAAACAGTATTATGGTACGCAATTTTAGTTTTCAATTTAATATTCTGTTTCATTTGTGTGGTTGTTTGTAAAATGCTTTGATATGCTTATGATTCACGCTTGTTAGTATTATGCCATTTAATTCTTTGATTTTTCAATTATTAGTTCATTGAGAGAATTGGCAGATCGTATGTAATTAAATATCCAATGTGTAGAATTTTATATGAATTTTATGAATTCACCCAAATATACAAATGTGTCATATTTCTTAGGATATATGAATTTATTCTCTGTGTAGGATATTTGCTCTTGCGAATTAATGACAAGTATATATATATATATATATATATATATATATATATATATATATATATATATATATATATATATATATATATATAATTTCTAAATATTTAAATGATAACTCAAATTACTTTATTGCTTTATTGTAGCCAGATTTAGTGGATATTATGTTATAAGTAACTGAACATTTATTTTATTGTACCGCATTGTCTAGCCAAAGGTAAATAATTTGTGTAGTAATGTTTGCTGGTATATACGACCGCTTTCGTCTGAGAACGCACGAGGCAAATCATTATCAATTGGTGGCGGAGTGAAATGAACTTCGAGCTAAGGTCATTTGGACTAAAGTAACAGTACTTTATCGAAACATTCATAAACAGATATTATCTAAGATAACATTATGTCAGAATTTATGTAGTGCGATTCCATTGTCTGATACGAATCAATATAGTTATCAATGTGTAAAAGTGTATATGAATTTGTCTCGTGTGGAGCATATTATATATTTAAGGAATCAGCTTTAAACTGAGAGAGAGAGAGAGAGAGAGAGAGAGAGAGAGAGAGAGAGAGAGAGAGAGAGAGAGAGAGAGAGAGAGAGAGAGAGAGAGAGAGAGAGAGAGAGAGAGAGAGAGATTAAATCAAAGAACCCGATGAGTCAAGCTGAAGGCCACATCTACGAGAGGTCGGAATAGTCAAGGGTCGAAGAGGACCAAAGTATACATGCTAGACGTGGAGACAAGACGAAAAGGAGACATGCTAGGTGATGTTGTTTAAACAATGGAATTTCACTCAAACTCAACACTCGTGATATGATGAAAAGTGGACCGTAACTAAATTCTGTCACTGTAATTCAGTTGTCTAGTAAAGTTAAATTCGGATATGTAATAATTGTTGGAAAGTATATTTGGTCATGGATTAATTAAGTACAATTAATTTAGTGAGTCTGTTGAATGAAAATGATTTTCTATTGATTATATGTTATTTGATTAAAATTATTGTATTTTTATTTATTTAAAGAGGGCTCGTTGTTATTTATTTCTTTCAATAATTTCTCAGCTATCTGCAACGTTCCATATCTCAGTCAACACTTGAGAATAACTCCTTTGAAATCATTCTCTAGCTAATGAAGCCGTATAAATTAAGGAGGATTTTATTGTAATGTTTTAAATCCCTCCGTTACACCTTGCATTTATAGAGAGAGGCGTGGAATCGAATTTCAGGAACAACCATCTCCAACTGTTATCGACGTGAAAGTTTTGTGAAAAACACCGCGTCACTGAAGACGTTACCGATGACAACAACACTGAGGTATTTTATTCCACCCACAATAACATTGGATGATTTTAATCACTACGTGGCAGTGAATGAACACCTTCATACTGATGAAGAAAAAAACAGATGCTGATATCTGTTCAAACGTCCAGCATGAATACAATGATTCAGATCCAGAGGATGTGGAGGAGACTACCAACGATTTGTCTCTCCCACCGCCAAACTTTTCTACTTCCATTAAAAGTATGGAGGCTATTAGAGCGTTTCTGGAAGAAAATGTGTGCTAATCGTATGATGGTTTTTATAGCTTGCAGACTACCCACCCCAACTGTGTTAAAAAATCAATACGGACTTTTTTACCAAGTAACTTGCAAACTTTTTTGCAACGACTTTATGTCTTTCTTTATAGGTAAACTTATTTCTTTACTGGGTACTAATTTTAGTGTTTTGCTACCATAGAGCGATACACACTGTCAACAATAATTTCAGCAATAACAGTTTATAGTGGGTTTTTTTTGTTTTGAATTTGCATGTACATGTATTGTGGAATTAAATGTATACCTAGATGTTTAATACACTGAAACACCTTTATATAGCATATGAGCATTGTTTGATTTTCCATTTTCCATTTTATAAGTACATAGAATAACTTGGGTCAGGTCCCTAAGCTATGCTAGCCATGTGCGATCTTATTTTGCATTCTTTCTCAGTACATTCATGTGAACAAATTGTCTTTAATGAATATGACAAGTCTTCCGTCTGGAATTCCTATTTATACATGGGTATCGTGATGAAAATCCGTTATGATGAAAGCAAGCACAAAATATTTTTCATATATATATATATATATATATATATATATATATATATATATATATATATATATATATAAATTTATTTTGTTCTGTTCATTTGTTAACTACTTCTGTGTTCCTTGCGAAAATTAACAAATTGCCTATTTAGTTAAATTCTTTACTTTTCATTACGAAATATAAGAATATGTGGTTTATTTGAATTTATTCTAAATTAAAGACGCTTTTGGAAAGAGACTGACTTCGGTTACGTTCACTTTTATATGGATATTTTTTTTTTATCTTTAACGAGTCCCTATCCGCTAGAGTTAATATAGCAAAGCAAGGCAGATTTCCGGGAACCTGTCAGGTTCTTGGTTATGACCATGGTCAACATATGCGTTGAGTGGTGCACTGTTCTTAAAGTGGAAAGAACTTGACAATTTCTTTATCTCCCCTTCGAGTTTTAGTTTCAAAATTTACAAGCAATCATTTATCCATGTATATATTATCAATGAGCTAGCTACCCCATAAAAAAACAAAAACTCACATCGCATGGAGGAGGACAAGGAAAATTTAAACACATCACGTTGCTTCTCTCTGTCGGCTGGAAGTAATATAAACAGAGTAAGTAACTTGGTCCCGCAATAATTTTTACTAGTATTTTTTTCTAACTGCACTTGTTCTTCCTTGAAATGGCTGGAACTCGATCTAAAGTTTGTGAATTTGAGTGCAATTCCATCATTCATACGCATTCGTTGTTGTAGTAGTAGTAGTAGTAGTAGTAGTAGTAGTAGTAGTAGTAGTAGTAGTAGTAGTAGTAGTAGTAGTAGTAGTAGTAGTGTATAGATAAGAAAATGTAACTAGAGCTTTGTCATTTTTTATATGTATGTTTTCAAATGATAAATCATAGCCTTTAGATTATAACAGTTATATCAATGAAAATTGTTTGTGAAGTTAGTGGCTCTATTTCCCCAAGTAACAGAATACAAAACTCAAATTGTATTTTAACGGATCCTACTATAACTTAGGTATATCGGCATTTGTTGGGGAATTTTTGTTGTGAATACTACACTTTGAGCTGATGCTATTGAAGAGATATTAAATTCTTATAAGATTAATATTCCTTTGTCCTCGTATGAACCCAATTTCTCTTAAAAACAAAGAATTAGCGCAGTTCCATCGTATTATCAAATCTAAGGTTTTATGAAGTGGCCCAATGCTATTACAAACAATTAGTGCAAATTAAGGAACACAAGCACTTAGAATTAGGAACCTTAGTACTCAGCATTAAGTTAAACTTCCTACCACAAAGTCTTACTCATGATTATAAACGATCAGGTGAAATACCAAACACTATTAAAAATCACACACACACACACACACACACACACACACACACACACACACACACACACACACACACATGCAGCATAGCAAACTATAAAGAAAATGTCATTAAAGAACACAGAAGTTTCTGACGTATAAATAAGAAGCCGAGGAATGCCAAGCTAAAGAAGAATGTATTTTTTAAATTGTCTTTATGGAACTGGATACCTGTCAGCAGACAGACAAACAGTGAAAGCGCTATTAAGGACATAAATCGTAATCACATGAGCAAATCACGCAAAACATAGGCAAACCTAATCCGAAAATTTGCTTTTAATTAAATAATTTGGTGAATGATGCTATATATAGTTTCAAAAGTGAAATTGATATCCTGGCAATATGGGCACTTTGGCTTTGAAAAAAATCGATTCTTCTACAAGTGTAAATTTAATGAAATTAGAAAATAAATACACGATTAGGCAATTTACAGCGCATTTTTACACTTAAATAATTCCGGATCAAGAAGTCATTTAAAAAAGGTAATCAGTGAACAGACCAAGGTTTACTCCCGCAGATAATTGTCTAGACCAATTTCGTCGGTAAGAAATAAAAATAAAAAATTAATAGCTGGACTTAACTGTCAATTAGTAGCGACATTGTAGGAAGACTGACACATGTTCTATGTGTATTTGATTCCAATGTAATGTTGTCAAGGAATAGACTGATATACTGTTTACAGTAATGTCATTCGTCAGAACACGACAAAAACGTTCAATGTTTTCGTTAATAATGGCTTCCTAAATCTATCCTTCTATTCATTTATCTATTCATTTGTTTGGTGCATCCTTTCGATCATATATATATATATATATATATATATATATATATATATATATATATATATATATATATATATATATATATATATATATATATATATATATATATTTATTCCACGACTACATTAACAAAACAGATATTTTCTTATTGAATAAGCATCATTCTGGAGACAATCTTTAAATAAAAGCAGACTTGAAATCCTTCTATTTACAAAAAAATGAATCAAACGTTGTTTTACTTTTTCTTGTTGCCCCTCTCTCTGCCCCCAAAAGAAATATACATACAGTTGTAAACTGACGACTATACCCATCCCCGTCCCACATTACACATCTACATATAATTGTGAACTTAAAACTGAACCATCCCCACTCACACAACACACATAGACATATAATAGTGAATTGAAAACTTACATTCCTCTCCCAACAAACATTTACCGGTACATTAAATTGTAAACTTAAAACTGTTTCCCTCTCAACACCCACGACACATGTAAGCACATATAATTGTGAATTTAAAACTGTACCTTTCCTCTCCCATTATACACATATACATATACATATAACACATATTATATATATATATATATATATATATATATATATATATGTGTGTGTGTGTGTGTATATATATATATGTATATGTATATATATATATATATTTATATGTGTATGTGTGTGTATATATATATATATATATGTTTATATATTTATATGTGTGTGTGTGTGTGTGTGTATATATGTATATATATCTATATATATATATATATATATATATATATATATATATATAGATATATAAATATATATATATATATGTATATGTATATATATATATATATTTATATCATATTTTACCTCACCCACCCACAGACCTCTAACACTCTAACACTCATGTACATATAATTATGAACTTAAAGTTATACCACTTTCCATCCCCCAGCACACAAATACATATACTAACAAATGTGTGAAAATTCCGGATGACCTAATGGTTAGAGCGTCCGCCTCGAATCCGAAAGGTCGTGAGTTCGATCACCGGTTGAGTCATACCAAAAGATTATAAAAATGATACTAACAGCTGCCTCGATTGGCGCTCAGCATTAAGAGGTTAGTTTTAGGACTTGTCGGCATGGTGTCAGGATAATGTGACTGGGTAGGGACATCATGCTACATGTCTGCGGCATGATGCCCCAGTGCTAGAGATCACTATAAACTGCCATAATGCAGTCATCGTAGCGATATGACTGAAAAATTGTTAAAGCTACGTTAAAAATATAAATCACACATCAAACACATAATTGTGAACTTAAAAGTGTACAGCATGCTAGACTGATGTAGATACATGTATTGAAAAATACTTTTAGAGTCTTTTAACTCCTACTCAGCTTTTCTATTATCTTGAGTTACGTCAGTGTTTGGAGATCATTGGGAATGAGTGACAGTTGTGTTCCAACCAATCGAGTCTTGCTTTGTTTAAAAGTTTCTTGGTTGATACATTCAGTAGAATGCACTTGTAAGCGCACTAATTAGTGCAAAGAAGAGATCTCAGCTTGCTGACTCACGAACAAATGTCAGACTCTCCTCACATATCAGCACCAGCTGTCTACGACAATTAACATCAGATCTAGCCAGTTAATGGTAGTTAATATTTAATACTTTAACCAACTCAAAAACCTGGAGAAATGTCTCTCTCCGCAAATAATATAAACTTAAACAGTAAGTCACGTGACCATCAGTCTTTGTTTTGTACGAAATTTGATAATGCTGATTCATAGGTCCAGCGCTGGTTGTTTGTTTTTTTTTTTTTTCTCGTTTTTTTCCTTGGGGGTGGGTGGGATGGGTGGGGTCTAAGCCAGGCCATTCTCTTATATTCTTGTTTTAACATTTTCCATTTTCTGTGGAAAAGATATTCTCTTTGTTTTTTCCACCACTGAAGAATATCGCAGCAGTCTTTTATTTTTGATCCTACACCATCCATCCTAATTATGTGCTTTATCAGGTCAACTATGTAGGCAGTCTGTTCTTCCGGAAAGCTGAAATGTGATCCACTCACAGACTGACACGAGTTTTTGTTGCCAGGCGACAAGACTTGAAATATGATCAACTCCTCAAGTAAAATGAGCCGTTGTTGCCAAGAGAAAAGACTAACAGTGTTTCCTCTTTTCTGAATAGGCCCTGTTACCAAATTTTGTATACATTCAATACCAAAGTAGAATTTTTTAAACATTGGTCTACCGGCATAAATGGAACGCATGTTTAATAGCAGTTGGAATGAACGAAGGACGCTGAATTAATAACAATTATTTTTTTAATAGTAACGTTATTATCGAAAGATATTTCAGACTCTTAAGAAATAAAATACTGACTCAACGAATATTTTAAAAAGTGGGTGAAAAGGTCGGCTTGTCACTGTACTTATTGTAAGGGAAATGCAGGCGTTTCCATGCATCCAAACATAAAAACCATTTATAATGGTCTTTATACCTTGAGCGGTACATGATGCATGTTATTTAACTTCTAATGGATATTGTGAAACCATCCATTTCCGTAAACATAACGAAGACGACTTTATTATTGTGTGTAAATATCATTTCTGGGGGATTTAAATCCGTTTTCAGTGCATGATAAGTTGTACACGGCGGCCAATTTATATGGTGGAGGAAGAACACGAAAAACCAGGGTAAAAGCCACCAATCCATAGGAAGTACAGTAAGGTTTTTCACATACCCACACTGGTCAAGCACAAGATTTAAACTCACGCTGACAAAGGTGAGATGGCAGTGCTCGGTCCTCAGACAACTCGGCCGTCTGAGGTCCGTTTGTGTAAATAGGAAGGCAAGACGTGTGGTGTGGATAAAAAAAGCATACGAGCATATAAATATTTTGTTATATGCCAACATTAGCAGCAGATAGAGTCAGATAGATTACTCAGGTAAATAAGTAGAGTCCCAACACAAACAGCACGCAGGTAGAGACCCAACACAAACAGCAAGTATGTTGAGTCCCAGCATTCCTTGCAAGAAGAAAGTCCCAATACTCAAGGTAAGAAGGTAGAGTCCCAACAATCATAGCATGTAAGGAGAGTTCTAACACTCACGGCAAAGTAGAGATCCAACTCTCATAGCAAGTAAGTATATTAGCATGACTTACGGGAAGTATTAGCGAAATAAATCTACAATTAAGAAAAGATGGTACAAAGCACAATTAACTAACAGGTAGCAAGTGCACATCCCTTTGTTGGCATGTCGTTTTAGGTGCCGGGGGTATGTATATCGTCTTGTACGGTATGTTGACTTTATGACCATCGTTTGAATTAGGACCGTTTTTGGTATTTATATATTCAAAAATTGTTTTATATTCAGGTCACATGAGTAGTATGATATATAAGCTGATGTTTTAACTACCATCTTTTGACGTCTAGTCGTATTTATTAATGATTCATTCATGAACTTTTGTGTGCATGGATGTATTAAAGGCGGGGATAAAGAGAATAGTTGCTTCAGGACATTAGCGGCTTTAGCAATGTGCAAAAAGTGCGACAGCACCGGTTCCGCAACCTGGGGTGGGATGTTTTAAAAAATTCGTGTTTGTTTAACAACGATTATATTTAAAGATAATTGTTTATAAATAAATTTGGTTTTTGAAAATAAACGTATTCTTCTATGAATATTTCACAGAATTTCTTCAGTGATATATATATATATATATATATATATATATATATATATATATA
This sequence comes from Potamilus streckersoni, assembly GCA_016746295.1. Classification (NCBI taxonomy): domain Eukaryota; kingdom Metazoa; phylum Mollusca; class Bivalvia; order Unionida; family Unionidae; genus Potamilus; species Potamilus streckersoni. The sequence goes on along the minus strand of JAEAOA010002192.1, from coordinate 411,224 downwards.
TATATATATATATATATATATATATATATATATATATATATATATATATATATATATATTAGATTTCGGGACCCATTATCCTCAGTTAGCACCGGACCAGTACAGCTCTAATACCGCAAGGGCGTCCATATCTTAGTGAAATTCTTGTTGTTTGTCTGTTTGTTTGTGGGTGGGGTGGAGTTCTTTAAAAGAATTTTCTCTCGGGCCACCAGCCACCTTAACCCAATCTTGATTGAGTCCGATAAATTAATTACCAGCACCCCCTCCCTGCCAATCTATTTTGATACTGAGGGACAAAAATCCATCACTATCAAAACAATTTTTTGATCCTAAAGGACAAAAGTCCATCACTATCAAAACAACTATGACCCCCCCCAATATAAGTATTATCCTATTTCTTTAAGAGATATTTTCTTGGTTACTTCTCTTTGGCATTACCCCAGCGATCTCTTAACTTTTCTCGTACAGGAACGATAACTCTGCGTAGCTCCACTAGCATTTATTATTATTATTATTATTATTATTATTATTATTATTATTATTATTATTATTATTATTATTATTATTATTATTATTATTATTATTATTATTATTATATGCCTTTATAAAATGTACTAAATAAACGAAAATTTAGTTTGATGTAAGCCCCAAATCTTGATATTTTATTTCAGCACTGAGAGACAGAGCAAAATACATTTGTACTCAACACGCATCCAGATTTGTCAAATAATCCAAAACACGTACTTGGAACAATTAATCTGTTTGTTTACCATGCTCTTCATAATTCTTATGCATGTCGCTTAAATTAAAATAATATGCCATATTTTTGACTCAAATGCAAGTCTAAAGTCATGCTGCCCCCACAGTCACGAATGACCCTGCATAGCGGCTCTTTGCTTACCGATTTCTGAATTTCAGTATGATAATTCAAATGTTACTCCCACCTCTGGAAAATGTCTTGTCTTGTTACTAGTGAAGATACGGGGCGTGAAAAATGGTATAAGACAATATCAGGTCAGAAGGAAAAATGCACCGGTTTTCATGACTTTATTTCACGTTTCCATGCATGTAAATCGTATATAAATGATGTCAACATAGATCGTATTATGTCATTAGCATCGTAAATTAAATATGTTGCTTAGTGCATTATTGACATATTTGTAACAGCCAAATAATATTGTTTGTAGAGTTTGGGTGTGAAAGAGAAACCCCAGTGGAATGATGTACACGTTGGTAGCGACCACGATGACGCAGATAAGCGTGAGTACCATGACGAAGTTAAATCTAAGAACTATGACAAAAATAAATCTGAACACCATGACGAAGATAAGACTGAGCACGATTACGAACATAAGACTGGGTACCATGACGACGATAAGTCTGAGTCCCAAAACGAAGACACGAATGAGCAACCATGAAGAAGGTAATACTGAGAACCATAACGAAAAAGTTTGAGCACGATGACGAAGACAAGACTGAACTCCATGATAAAGATTAATTAGTCTTAGGACCAAGACGAAGACACGACCAAACACTTTGACGAAGGTAATACTGAGGACTATGGCGAATATACGTCTGAGCACGATGACGAAGACAAGACTAAGGACCATGACGAAAATATGACTGAGCAACATGATGAAGATGGTCTAAGGACCAAGACAAAAACACATGACCAAGCACTTTGACGAAGGTAATACTGAGGACTATGGCGAAGATACGTCTGAGCATGATGACGAATATAAGCCAGAAGACCATGACGAAGAGAGTAAATATTGCACAAAAAAAAAGGACAGCAAAATGGTGCCGAATTGATCGTTCATGATACAATGGCATTAAATATGACGGAAACTACAACGATAATTAAAACGACAACTAACATGGCTGTAACAAAGGCGATGTTTCCTCTGCTTACTTTAACGTAAGTATAAAATACAATAATATGGCCCCTCTAACAAAGCTTAAGTAGAGAATCTTGTAATTTGGCTCCTCAGACTTAAAACTTTCCTTGACAGCAAATCTCATTCTAATGCATCCTGACCAAATTTTCCGGGCAGATTATTTTGAAGTACAGGCTTTTACTCGGAAAACGGACCAACATTTTATTCCATGCTTTTTGTCCAATCAACTGTTTCAAAATCATGTCTGTAGTCTATAATTAGACCTTTTCACAGGTTGGTGAAAGTTTGGCAAGATTGTGAAACCAATGGACTTGAACTTATACGGTAAAATCTAGAGTTTAACGAATGTATATTGTAAGAAGTTAGGGTTCTTTTTGCTTTAAAGACCAACATTTTCTCATTTCAAAATTTTCATTTAAAAGAACAGTGCCCATTTACTCACTCCAAATGAGCTGTACGTCATATAAATATCTCTTGACAGTGCGAGAACCCCCCCCCTACACCTTGTATCGGTGTTAATCACAAGGAACTGTTAACACTAGTCGATAGATACATTATGTAGTGTTAAATAAAGGGGATAATGAAATAAAGATGCGAGAGAACGTATGTTACTCAGATGTCGATGGACAATGGCGAGCGCAAAAAGGGGAGGAGCAAAAAAGTAAGGGAACATGGTTATAACGCGTTATAACAACACTACTCTCTTGGATAGATCATTCATCGTAATTGCTGTAAATCGTAGGACAATTATATCGAACATGACGGTTGTTTCACCCTTTCGATCTTTAACTTTTATATACCGTTTGCAACTCTACTTTTGGCAAGTGAAACTATTCGGTTTATTCAGACCTTATCGGAGGATCAATGTCAAAATTATTTACCCCAGAAATACAAAAATTACTTACATATACAGAATAGGAAGTGACACGTATATCTTCAAAACACTAATATGGATGTTTTAGGATTATATGGAGTTGACGAGTTAACTTTTCATCAAACTAGTAAACAGCAAGTTATGATAAATCGGAAATAACAAATTTGATAAAATTGTAGATGCAAATAAGATCATTGCCTGGCTTTCCTTGTGTTGCAGTCAACTGAAGTCAAGGACGACTTGGATGTAATTTTCTGTCATATCCTACACTGTTGCGGTGAAATGCGAATCCAATTTCCACAAGAACGCTGTCTACTATCGTGGAGCCGGATGTGGATGCTCTGCAGGCAGAATAGATGAAGATGCACAGTTCACAGTGGGAAATATATCTAGAATTAATGACAATAATTTATCCGCTGTTTTAAATAAATTGAGGATTCATTCGAAGCTCAAAAAGGTTTCTGCAACTTGGGTCCCGCATTTGTTAACAGCTAGCTAATGGCCAGATTGGAAAAGAGTGACCAGATACTTTTTTGAATGAGATTGTCATATGTGATGGAACATGGATTTACTATTTTTTGAGAAAATAATATAGTTCTTTTGGGAAATTCAGCAACTACTAACCACAAGTCAGACCTTCAACAGAGTTTTATAAGCAAAAAGGCCACGCCGTCCAGATAGTTGTGCCTGAATCTGCCAAAAGTTGTGTCGAACCACCGTTCCGCATACTTGTATCCAAGGCATCCACCCCTCCGTGCCATACGTCCATGAGAACAGTATTAACACATTGCCGCATTCTTAATACAGTCCTGATATTCAACTGAATCTAAGATTCACAGAGCAGACGATTTGAAGACAGCCACGCGGTTGAAAAAGCTGTTACCAACACTTCATTGTTTGAACAAAACACCGACAAGTGAATACAAATGGCTTGACTTGATACGTTTAAAGTCGCATTTGCACTTATATGCTTTACGACGGTTTATAGCCCTTAAAAGGACTAGAGGCTCTCTTACGATGGCAGAGCTCTCTGTGTCCCAGTGCTTGGGCTTTGGCGCCCTAGTGCGATCCGCTTGACAAGTTGACCTTTGACACTTATTAGTTGTTGTTGACCTAGGAAAGAATGCCCCCAAGCCAACCTTAGGGAAAGGTAAGGCCCCGGAAGCCGCCACCTGGAATAAAGAAGTTGGTAATCTATTTCTTTAATTGGCTTATTTTTGTTGGTTGTTGGGCTCATGGGACCCCCGGCAGAGCCGCCAGCTAATCCCTTAATTTGTTGGTGGGGTATACCTCATTCATCGAATGAGGGGCTTTTTCCGGATGGACTTAATGGACCCACTGGCAGTGCCGTCAGCTAGTCCCTTAAATTGATTTGGGTTTATGGGTTAGATGATGGGGTTGTCCCTCTTGACCATTGTTTTGAGGGTTGGCTATTTGAAGCTATTAAACTTTTCTTTGTTAGGCATTTGAAAATTCTTTTCATAGGTGATAGGCTTGTTACCCTATCCTTTATGTAGTATGTAGCGGAGGAGGAGAAGGATGAATTGAGATGCGCTGGTGTGATGCAGTCGTAGAGTTGTCCGCTGTTCTCTGGTCCGTGCTGGTGGCTGTCCTAAGGCAAAAGCTGTTACCGAATACACTTATGCCAGTGATTTATTAACTTTATTAGACAATATGATCCCGTTGCCTATGTTGATGGGGGCCCTATCAATGCCAAACATGTGTGAATCACATACGAGTCATGGAAGTTTGGTTGTGTATTGCCTATTTGTTCATGAAGTTTTTATTTTTGGGTACTATGCGTACTTAAATGTTCGAAAGTTTTGTCTGATTTGTAGGTCATGAGGACCTTTGATTTTTGGTGTTATATGGTAGGTATTAGTGCTGAGTTGGTAAAGTATACAATCGGTTCCTTCCAGGTCCATATACTGGGTATTGATCGAAAGTGGGCTTTTGTGTGCCAAAAGAAAGCCCAATGTGATAATATGTGGGGGGAAGAGCAGGGGCAAGCGGCCTTACTGCCCAAACGCTTGTCCGGACGGTCATGATTTATAAGGGTAGGTCAAGCTTCCTACCCCCTTAGTTTGTTCATGTATTGTCATGTATATGCTGCAACTTGTTCCTTGAGTAGTTGTCGCCTGGTATGGTGGATGCTGTTCTTTCTTGATACTCTAGGCATTTGTTGTCGTACCTGCAGCGTTGTATTGTCAAGTCCAGTGAGTGTACTTTCTTGTTTTTTGTTTGTTTTTTGTTTTTGTTTTTTTTTTGTTTGTTTTTATGGGGGTTTTTTGCTGTCCATAGTTGTTATATTTTCTAATCATTGTTATTGTTAATAAATGCGTTAATAGGTCAGAAAAGTTATTGATTAGAGGTGATTTATTTTTTCTATGCTTGTGAGGAATGTGATAATATTCAAGCATGTTGAATTTAAATTATGATTTTCTAATGTGCTAAATATTTGAGGATAAGAGTACGGATCTCCTAGCCGCTGTTGATATCTGCGGAGTTCTGCTCGTTGCTGCTGGTAGTGGGGGCAGATGTTGAAGATAGGATGTAAAGTGTCCTGTAGAGGACGCAGGTGGTGGTCTGTTGTCGGCGATCCTTTAGATGTTTACCAAGATTGCTTTGGAGTAGTGTTTTCCCTGTTCTTAGTCTGTTGGTGATCTTGTTGTGTTTACGGCTGGTGTAGTCTATAGGCGTGGTGGGTGTCGATTTACCTTTTGATTGTAGTTGGTGCAGTAATGTATAGGTTGCGCTGTTTTCCCATTGTAATTGCCATTTGGTGTTGATGTAGGTACGTATAGAACTGTAGATTTCCCTGATGGTATAGTCAACATTTGTGATGTTTATGTGTTGTAATGGCATTTGATAATAACATAATCGGACTGAGAAATCGTCTTGAGGTGGATGGAGTGGATGCACTGAGGTAATGTTCACCAAAAGTTAACTTTGTTTTACTGCGCACTAATAGTCTCACACTACTTTTTACCAATAAAGAACTTTGTTAGACAACGCACTAATATTCTCTTGCGCAAATCTTCCGTAACAGATTACACATATGCTAGTTCTGTAAGTAGCTTCAAAGATTTTAGAGCAAATACGTTCATTGGGAGAGGGTGTTTTTTAAACACACACACACACACACACACACACACACACACACACACACTTGTCTTGCATAGTTAACTGTAAAGTTGCTTTGTGTTTGAACTGGCATAATAAAGCCCAGAAAGATTATCAGAACGGAATGACATGACCTATTGAGAATCAACATCAACATTTTGTTGTTTAGTTCTCGAAATGTATCGTAATTCCGAAAGTACCACAGTTTAATAAGTCGTTTGGGGTCATCCATATAGGAGGTCCGCAGATAATACCATTTTTTCTACCCCCTCCCCATGTCCGCTTTTTTCCGCATGTGGTTTACCCACCTACCACCCCCCGGCTGCGGACATCTCCATCTAACAAGACTGATATGTCGGCCATGTATCTGAAGTGTTCTGAATGATTGTTTTGTCATTGTGTTGCCAGTTTTAAAACATCTTCTTTTGTCCTTTAAAATTAAAAATATGTGGATAGCATTAGATTAACTGCTTTGAAAATACGTGAAACTGGATCCAGTGCTATACTTGCCAAATTGAATAATGTGTAAACTATTTCAGGCATTTGTACGGCTGATGTTTTTCAACATTCGTAAAGTATCAAAAGCCCAATTGTTTTACCCAAATAGTTAAAGTAAATACATTTTTCCTTTGGATTTTTTTAGATTGGAGGGTGCAGAGAGTACAAGCAATAAATTATTAATGAAGTTAAAAATGATCAGTGTGACCTTCAAAGTAGTATAGAAAACAGGCAAACCGGTTCATCAACCCTAAGTCATAAAATTTAGTTATATCGACTCATGTGCTAACATATAGTGTGATAAATATATCAAGGTATTGATCGATTGGTTTACCTCTTTACTATAGTACGGTGGTCAGATAGCCTATCATTTCACCCTAATACCAGTTCTTTCCAGATGTCATTAGTACGGTAATTTCCTCTGATCGTATATGCTGAACACTAATTGCCAGACTAGCAGAGAATACAAGATGCATCGAATTGAATTGTCCGTGAGTATAAATTGGTGAAAATAATGAGTATTTGTGTGAATTCTTTGTCCATTTTGAACCCTACCTAAAGGCGATAATTGATAGAAAGGTGAAAGATATTGGATCTGTAAAAGTTACTCATGTTTGGGCTATTAGGACACTAGCAGAGAAACAGATGGAATAGTGCATTGTACATGGAAAAATGGGAGCAGAGTTAAAACATCATTAACAAATTTAATAGTGTTTTGTATACGGTATTATGGAATAGAGTTAAAAACATCATTAACAAATTTAATAGTGTTTTGAAAATGGCACGATGGAAATAGAGTTAAAAACATTAACAGACGAAACAGTGCATTGTACATGGTACTATGAGAACAGAGTTAAAACATCATTAAAAGATGGAATAGTGCATTGTGTTACTTATATGTAATTTAATTACTTGTGTGTTAGTTTTACATTTTTTATTTTATTTTATGTCATTACATGTTACTGTAATGATAACTTAATTCACTGGATTCGACATTTTTCCGGAAATTTAAGTTCACTTTGTTTTGACCTGATAAACAGTCAGTAGTTTAAAACCTTGCATCTTTTTTGGTGACCTAGATTCAGAGCCAGTTTCAGCATTGCAGTAAAAACTGTTTTACTTTTTTATTATTGAATCTTATAGTAAAATTCCTTCAGTAGAATCAAATAAGTCCATCCTGGATGTGATAACCGGAGTGTGGTTTTACTACGCCGCTTGAATAAAGTGATAACGTGACCCATCACGTGATCTAAATTGCGTTGTAGCTAGGGTTAAAATGGGTATTTCATAGTGATTTTCATAAGTCGTAATTCATACCTTCGGGCTCAATTGTATTTCTGTTCTTGCCAGTTTGAATTGAATTTTTTAAATTTAAAATAATTTATTTAATCTGGGAAATACTTGTGCTCTTTAGAATTCTTAAACAAAAACAATTACTGAAACTTATTGGAATTCTAAAGCAAGAATATTATTCTTGGTGATTCAAAACGGAACTGTTGACAAGACAACATAAAACATGTTATAGAAGACGTCATCGCCTACCATCATGGAATTTCATCGGGATTTGAACTTTGATTCAATTAGAACTTTTAGTGATATGACTTGTATTTTTAATTATTGGATTAATTAATAGATTTGATTTATAAACCGTAAGTCCTCTTTCGTATATTTTCCTTGTTTTTCTAGGGAAATAAATTATTTTGTTTAATTTTACAAAGCTTAGTGGCTTCACACTTTTTTTTGTTATTTTTGTACGAGCCTAGATACGTAAAAATTCTACATTGTACCATTGTAATAGAGTTATATACATCAATAACAGACGGAATAGTGCCTTGTATATGCTTCGATGAGAATAGAGTTAAAACATCATTAGCAGAAGGGACAATGTATTGTATATGATATTAAGTTTGTTTTATTGATAATTACGGATAACGTCTAAACGAATACGTTTGCGGAGGTTCTCTGTCGTCTTACCGAAGAGGCTCTTTTCATATTTTGAAGAAATCTTTCTCAGACTCGTTCGTGGTCTTTATTGGCTGATCCGAATTAATTTAAATATACGGCGCCATTCATAGGCTTTGACGAAACTTGATTATCTGATGGTTTTTTTGTTGAAACACGTGTACTACATAGTTGCTTCTCTTTCTTTGTTTCGGAAGAAGCTTGGTGCATTCTATATATGTGCGACCCAATTCCTAAATGATTTAGAGGTAATATAGATTCGACTACGACTTGGTTACAATCATTGTTTTTTGTGCTAGTAGGTAGTCGATGCAAGATTGTGAACGGTTTTTGAATACTCCCGGTGAACTTCATAAAGGAACTCGATGTGGATGTGTTTGGCCATTTAAATACCGCATGCATCTTGTTTCTGGCGTCAAAGATTTTCACTCGTCAATGTTGAATAAAATTGATCCGATGAAGACAAGTTGGTTTCATAAAAGGATTCCATATACTCACATTGATATACTCACATCGATATACTCCTTCACAAAGCAATAGGGCAAACCTTTCTTCATTACCGTCTGGCCCAAGTGTCTAACTGAATCATTCCTTCGAAGCACCACCATATTGGAAAGTAATTTTAAAAGGATCATTACTATTCGCTGAAAGTTTGCTCACGAGTTTGTTCAGGTATACTTTTAAAAACTATAGCGAGCACCTGTTGCAATCATTCATTGTCATCATTTTCCACTTATATTACTGATGAAACATATTTTGGCACTGGAATGTAACTCAATCAGGTAAATGATACCTTTGGTGAACTTTCATGTACCTATCAAGAGTCCATCCTGATCCTGTCCTGGTGTATATGCCATTACAACTGGCCGTTGTATATCGTGGGAAGTTGTTGCACAACTGGTTATGTGAGTCCCAATAACTAAAGTATTCTGGCTGCATGCTAATTAGACTCTTCAATATGAAATAATGTTGACCAATCCTCTGAATCTATGATGTTTTTAACCCATAGCCGGCATTTTATCGCGTTATACTGTATTGGATGATGTTTTTAACCCCAAGCCGGCATTTTATCGCGTTATGCTATATTCGATAATAGTTGACAAAATATCATTCATTAATTATAACTGAATTTGAAACATAAATGATGATGCTGCAAGGCAAGTTAGCGTTTCGCAATCGAGATACTTCAGCCCGCTGCAACCTCCGAAATTTGATATCATACAGTCTTTATGTGGAACTTAAAGTTTCTTCAATCAGGTATTGGATGAGATTACTGCACACTTAATAATCATGCATCACACCAATTTGAAACTGAATTTTAAACGTACTGCAATCTTCGTTTTTAAATCTAATTTTGTTTTATGATTACTGTACACTCATTGAGCATTGAGTGTAATTGGTTCTCTATCTTAACATCGAAATAACCCTTCGCAAATTGCCACAATTTTCGTAGGGTCTTGTATTATTTCTTCAAATTCTTGGTTATTGCACTTTAATTTCATTGCTATGGCTACGTTTAAGTGCCATTAGTGTTTTTATATTGTATGCTGAAAACATTTCTCTAATTAATATATCCTTGGTGAATTTTGTTACTGCTACTATATTGATTGATTCTTTTAATGTTATCACTAAAGAATGGAATACTCGTTTCATTATCTGTATCGAGTAGTCTACTCAGCGTCAGCGACTCCATTTTTCCATGCACAGTATCATATAATGACATTTCAGGTTTCGTCTGTTAAGATGGACCAAGTCTAAATCAATTCTATTCCTAGATAATTGCCAAGTATATTAATTTGTCAAGAAGCTCTTTGTATTTAAACATTCATACTTCATCATTTGAGCCTAAGTGAAAAGTCTCAGCCGCATTTAAACGAAACTGCAATGTAAACTTATCTTTAGCGTTGCAAACATTCAAATTTTCAGGGAATTTGATTCTATATCTATACCAGAATATTTATTTAATATAATTTTCTAACACAATCTCTGCCACAGTTAATACAAATAGCTACACAGAACAAATGAAAAGTATATAGACAAAGTAACTGATATGAGCAGAATATTTTATACAGCATGGTGACAATCAATTTTCCTATTCTTTCAGCAGCATTTTAGTAACACCGAAAAATGATCTCCACATATGTGGTATTGTCACAATTAACAATAACATGATGGATTTTAGCTTACAAAAACGTTTGCGTGACCAAAGGATAAAATAATTCGCTAAGCAAATATTGTTCACCATTGCTAAAAGTATTCAGTCTGTTGGCAAAGATTATCCTCGTTAGAAATGTAAACGGCGACAACAGTGACACCGCATGCGCAAAGACGGGATTGTCTGCATCTGCAGTAACATTTGATTGTGTCGCCGTTGTTGTAGTAATTGTATTTCCCAAAAGATAATTATATTTCATAAGAATAGTAACAGTTATGTAGTTCTGCGCTAGACGATATTGCATCTCAAAATATTTCATACTGGGGCTAGAATTATATTTAACTACTCCATACCGTATCAAGGTAAAATTGGTCAAGTCATGTGGTATAGAAGGTGATGACCTGTCTCATCTACCCAAAGATTATAGCCCCATTATGAAAAGCATAAAAACCATGGAAACAGACAGCATTGAAACATTGGTATTCGAAAAGGTGAATAATACTGCTAATGTGATATTCAGTAAACTTGATATTTAACAAAGCTTGATAAAATGCACTTCGATTACTTAAATAAGAGTCACATTTGTTAACAGCAATAGAAACTACTTACATCAGAGATTGTTATAACATGGCAGGTTAATATGTAAGTCCCATTCAGCGAAATGGGCAATATCAATTACAGATATACGAAACATGTTTGATGTTCACATATTTATCAAAATGCTGGTGAAAATTGGCCCTAATCAAGAAGAAAAGATCATTTCGTAGTTGACAAATTTGAGAATTATGGAACAGAAGTTCAGATCATAAGAACTGTTTAATGCCTATCGAATCCATGAGTTATGGGACAATCATTGAAACAGTTGGTATAGAAACATAAGTTATAATAAATTATGAAATACAAACATGTGATTAAATTATTTGAGGAAGTATATCTATCCTTAAGAATATTTTGACTTAGTAGAGACATTTGATGACTGACTTCACCACCCTCAAATACTCATTCTTTGTAAGGAGATGTGATGATTGACTCTACCACCCTAAAGTACTCATCCTTAGTAGAGAGATGTGATGATTGACTTTACCACCCTCCAGTACTCATCCTTAGTATAGAGATGTGATGATTGACTTTACCACCCTCAAACACTCATCCTTAGTAGAGAAATGTGATGCCTGAATTTACCACCCTAAAATACTCTTCCTTGGTAGAAATATGTGACTTTTGTCTTTACCACCATCCAGTACTCATCCGTAGTATAGAGATGTGATGATTGACTTTACCACCCTCAAGTACTCATCCTTAGTAGAGAGATGTGATGACTGAATTTACCATCCTCAAGTGCTCATTCTTAGTAGAGAGATGTGATGATTGACTCTACATCTCTCAAGTACTCATCCTTAGTAGAGAGATGTGACGATTGACTTTACCACCCTCCAGTACTCATTCTTAGTAGAGAGATGTGATGATTGACTTTACCATCCTCAAGTACTCATCCTTAGTAGAGAGATATGATGATTGATTTTACCACCCTCAAGTACTCATCCTTAGTAGAGAGATGTGACGATTGACTTTACCACCCTCCAGTACTCATTCTTAGTAGAGAGATGTGATGATTGACTTTACCACCCTCAAGTACTCATCCTTAGTAGAGAGATGTGATGATTGACTTTACCACCCTCAAGTACTCATCCTTAGTAGAGAGATGTGACGATTGACTTTACCACCCTCAAGTACTCATCCTTAGTAGAGAGATGTGACGATTGAATTTACCACCCTCCAGTACTCATCCTTAGTAGAGAGATGTGATGATTGACTCTACCACCCTCAAGTACTCATCCTTAGTAGAGAGATGTGACGATTGACTTTACCACCCTCAAGTACTCATTCTTAGTAGAGAGATGTGATGATTGACTTTACCACCCTCAAGTACTCATCCTTAGTAGAGAGATGTGATGATTGACTTTACCACCCTCAAGTACTCATCCGTAGTATAGAGATGTGATGATTGACTCTACATCTCTCAAGTACTCATCCTTAGTAGAGAGATGTGATGATTGACTTTACCACCCTCAAGTACTCATCCGTAGTATAGAGATGTGATGATTGACTTTACCACCCTCAAGTACTCATCCGTAGTATAGAGATGTGATGATTGACTCTACATCACTCAAGTACTCATCCTTAGTAGAGAGATGTCATGATTGACTTTACCACCCTCCAGTACTCATCCTTAGTAGAGAGATGTGATGATTGACTTTACCACCCTCAAGTACTCATCCTTAGTAGAGAGATGTCATGATTGACTTTACCACCCTCAAGTACTCATCCTTAGTAGAGGGATGTGAGAATTGACTTTCAAAGACGTGACGAACCATTTCAATTTATTACCCCTAGGGATCCTCATTACTACAGTGTAAAGATAGTGTGTATTTGACTAGTTTAGAAACATAAGCAGAGTTATGAATTTTTCATACACACTATTATAGTCATACACACTATTATAGTCATATACACTATTATAGTCATGCACACTATTATAGTCATACACACTATTATAGTCATACACACTATTATAGTCATATACACTATTATAGTGCACCTGGTTTAGCAAACATTGTACCTGTAAAAGTCAGCAAAATAGAATGAGAACTTTTAACTGATTATGACATGTTTTCCCTGATAGAAAACAGATTAGTGTCTGGAAGCGTGTATGTTTTTCGCAAGCTGTTCATCCATACTGTGCTTACAAGGAAGACAAATTAATAAATAATGTTCTTTAGGTCATTTGTATCTATAATAAAACAAAATTATAATTAATGCCACTATCAATGTACCTCTGTAAGACTTTAAATAGGCAAATCTAAGACAAGTTAAAGTCATACAAGGCAATTTGATTTATTGAATGATGGATGTACCTTTGGTATTCAAAGTTGATTTAAAAGTACCCGTACATTTGCATGACATTTCGCCTCTGAGAAAATCGTGCCACAAGGTGAAGAATTATAACCTTTGTAGAAGAAAGTGATAGTGAATAGTCAACGCATGATATTGTGAGTGACCATTCTATTGTGTACATTGAAAAATAAGGATTATGTCATTTAATACCGTAAACATGTCCAACAAGGTAGGAAATAGATACATAAATATTCTAACCAAGAACTATAATTGTTATGCTCCTTTAAGGACGAAGATTTTTAATGAGTTTGAAGGATCTTCATATTGATGCTCTTATGAAACATAAGGTAAATGTAACAAAGATAACCAAGGTCAAAATATATCAGATTATGAAGGCTTTTTACATATAAGAAAGAACTTTAATTTGCAAGAGCAATCATCAACGAGGACATACTAGCGGGCTTGATTATCTAACCGTGTCTTTCGTGGATCCTGTTTTCTGGACTTGATTATACCTAAATTTTCAAACTGATAATATCTACGAGGATATGAAACAAGACGTAAATTGGCATGATGTATAATTACTCTGAACATAATATAGATTATATATAAGTGTGTGATGTGTCGAATTTTGAAACTTGTTGAAACCTAAGATTAAATAAATTGTCCTTTCAGGTTAACAAAATCGAAGCAGAAAGGTCTGATGAAAGTTCAACGTTTATTTCTTCATTTCATATCTAACATAAAAGAATTACGTTAAGCCTCAGTTGAAACTGACCCGGTCATTTCTTATGGTACAAGAGACACACGTTAAATAATCGAGTTTTCAAAAGACGTTAATTGTGAAATGTTTTAGGCCACTGAAACCGACGACGAACAATTAACATGAAGGGAAAATTTTAGGAACAGTTATTTCTGATTGGCCAGCGTAACTTAAGGGCGTACACTTTGAGAAACGATTTAGAAACTATCTCTTAGAAAATACTTCAGTTAGATTTTTCTTGAGAGAAGATTAAGTCTACATCAGAGGTGCACTAATGAAGTAGTGGTCTTCGTGAAATTAAAAAAGGGCCATGTAGTTGTCACAGAAAGGAGACTAACTAAAGGCTAGAACTATTTGTTTGGAAAAAGAAAAATAGCAGTAAGGTACGCAATTTTAGTTTCAATTTTAATATGCTATTTCATTTGTATAATTGTTTGCAGATATGATATTATGATTCACGCATGTATTCATGTATTAATTTCGTAGAACTCTAGTGATATGTTAGTTCTACTAGTTAATTCTTTGTTTTTTTAAATTATCAATCCATTGAGATAATTGACGGATTGCATGTAATTAAATATTCGATAGGTAGAGTTGCGTAGGGATTTCAACGAATTCAACCTAGTATACGAATATGTCGTATTTATTAGGATATATGAATTGAATCTCTGTGTAGGATGATATTTACTCTTGCGAGTAATGACTAGTGTGTGTGTGTGTATATATATATATATATATATATATATATATATATATATATATATATATATATATATATATACGTGAAAGTGTAGTGGTATTTGTCTAGCGTGAGACATGCTCTATATCTCTATATTTAAAGGGACATCGTTGTTCGAGTTCAATCTTCGTAGATCGAGTTCAACCTTCATATTTCGAACTCCGAACGAGAGAAAGGAGGATGAATACGGAGGCACCTCGATGAGTCGAAGAGGAAATCTGTATCATCGGAATGTCAGAACAGTGAGAATAAAAGAGGGCCAAGCACGTAGATAGACGTGTGAGACAAGTTATGTGAACACAAGTGTCAGGTGATGCTATCAAAGCATAAGATTGGTCTCAAAATTGCCACTCGAGTATATGATGATATTGATACGCTATATTGAATTCTGTCATTGACCATCAGTTATATAGAACGAGAATTTGGCTATTCTTTAATTGAATACGTAGTTAAGTAAATCCTTGTGGGGTAATTGTTTGTTTCTTAATTATAAGCTATTTGATTAAAATTTTATCTTTTATTCATTGAAAAGGGGCTCGTTGTTATATTTCTTTTAATACTTGGCTCAGCTATCTGTAAAGTTCTATCTATCCGTCTCACTGGGCAATTACATCACGGGAGATCATTCCCTAGCTACGACGTCGAATTGAAAGGAGGAGGTTTTTAATGTTTTAACACACACACACACACACACACACCTTTATCACAAGGTGGTAAACGAGAACGTACCTATATCCTGTATGGACGAATTAAATTGCGTCTCTAACCAGGACGTATTTGGATTATAAAATAAACTCATTATGACAGTTAAAGGTAAAAAAAAAACACCAAACAATCAAGAATAAGTAATAGAGGAGAACTTAAAGCTTCTAACATATTCAAACCGTTTGTTTAATCACAAGGTCCATTATCTATGCATGAATATAATTTATTCATACAAGCATGAATTATTATTCCGTATGACATTGCATCAGATAGGGTTATTTGCCTTTGATTTCATGCATTATAAGGTGGATAAAATCGAAACCTCTGCATTTGCCATTTGAAATATATGTTTCTCCTTCCAAAGTAATGAAGGCTTCTCTTTATGTTGTTTCCTCTTTTGTGAACAAATCATGTTTAGCTCTATATTTTGACTGCATATGGTTCCTCCAATGATTTTTTGATTCTTCATCTCCTAAAAAGACTTGGTGATGACTTTTTATAGTTTACGGTTTGTCTCGTTGACCCTTGTTGTCATTCTAACCATGTCATCAGTACTACTTAATTATTTTTTTTAAGGCACAGGTATTTATTTATCGTGTTTTAAAACATGTTATAAATCATTCATCTCTGAAAAAGTGGCGACACATCCTCTAAAAGCTAAGAATACGATAAACCAATAATGCTCATGCAATCTAATCCTAATCCACTATATAAATCCCTCTAGAAATAATTATTAATCCGATTGATCTTGGTCCTTTTCAAGGCAATCCATTATCTAATAAAGGATATAAGGGAGGTGAAGAATGTCTCGTTGGTATCATTGGTATGTTTTCATTTGCCATGTATAAAATAGGATTTGTGCAAGGTTTTTTTGACAAAGCCAAATTATATCATCTTAATATATGCTACGTTTGCAGCTTTAATTGCTCCACCACTCAACCAATAATATACCATTGAACTATTTCTCTTCTTTTCAGTTGATATAGGCGTATCTTGTTCGATCTTTGATATCTTTCCATCTTTAATTTCTCATCTTTAGATCTCTTGTGTTATTGTAAACGCTTGCCAGGTTGTCTTCTTTTGCGGAGTCAGTTCTTCAACTTAACTTTCATTTCATCTTTTATCGTCTATTTATTGCCTTCCATTTAGCAAAATTGAAGTCTAGTGGAAAGTTAGTTATCATCATAGTACAAATTATCCAAATTATCTTACTAATTATCTAACATCATCTTACAAACCAACCAATATCACAAGTCTTCTTTTGATACATTGTATCAAAATAAATGTACGTATGTAAATGGAACAGGTTAAATAGATTTAAAGTGATGTTGAAAACGTCATATGGATTAATGAGTTGATCGTGACTGCTGAAAACCTTGTCGAAGTGAGCATCAAAGAAAAAATACACAACAGAATAATGTCTTTTTTAAACATTGGCGTATTGAAAACAGGGCGAACTGTAACGAACATGTAGGAAACGAATTCCACAATGATATTAAATCTGGTACAAGTTTAACAATGTTTGCTGTTTCAAAAGTGAAATCGTGTAGTAAAGCTTACAAAATCCCAACATATTGATGTTGATGATGATACCTGATAATTCCATACCTTCATTTGATTCCTTTGATCTAGAACAGCAGAAAAATTGCTTCCACTTGGCTAATACCATGTATTATACCATGTATTATCATTCGGAAAAAAAAGTCAGAATTACAAGATGGCATCAAAAGAAAAGAAAGAAAGGAAACTTAAAGATTTAAAATAGCTAATTTGGTTTAATTACATACCCCTGGAATCTTACATGGATGATCTGTCTTTCGATACAAATGTTCAATTCCATATCGCACATCTAAAATTCCCGTACATAAACATCAAACTTGGAACTACTTTTACAACTTAAAATATTAAATAATAGTCCATATACAAAATATCCGGAATGATTTATCACTATACATTTTATTTAAAAGTACAAGCACAATTTTGTAATATTAAAAAATGCATTGTAGTCGGTGAAATGGCCGCTTTTGCCGCTGGGGATAACTGAAGAGTATCATATTAGTGATGGGGAAATTTATGTGCCTTTTACGGTATCTAGGCCATCAAATTCGAGTTAGTTGAGGTGAACAACAATGTTGGCAATGAGTTCTCAGATAAAGCTGTTATGCAAAGTGACATTAAACGTGTGTGTGTGTGTGTGTGTGTGTGAGAGAGAGAGAGAGAGAGAGAGAGAGAGAGAGAGAGAGAGAGAGAGAGAGAGAGAGAGAGAGAGAGAGAGAGAACAGGGAGTCGTGCTGAGATTGAAGCCTTAAGGCATGGTTAGAAATGAACTACGTTTGCAAAACCTTTACCCCATGTTTAATTCCAAAGCGCCATTACACAATGTAAATAAGAACAACGTAGGTAAAATAAATTTCTGCTTCACAGTTTCAAAAATATTGTCTGTGGAATTATATTTTTTAAGGAGCAAGTTGTGATACTGCCTCGACATTCGAACGCAGTAAGAAACACATTCTTTCTGCCAACTCGAAAGAAAATATTTATGTAGTTTAGTCTTTATAGAATCATATTATCAATCATCTTCATCTTTAATATTTATGAAAATTGCAACATAGAGTAATAACGTAAGACGTATGTAGAACGTAGGTTTGAAGTATGAAAAGTCTAGTCGAATATTTGATGACTCTATGCTTTGGATGCTAGACAGTCAAGATTATTTGGCACTCAGTTCACAATACTATAAGTTCCTCTTAAAATTTCATTTCGAGAATTAAAAGTGTTTATTTGAATTTATTTAACATTGTTGGTTTTGCTTTTTCTGTTACTTAGTAAAAGACCACAG
Organism: Potamilus streckersoni; assembly: GCA_016746295.1. Lineage (NCBI taxonomy): Eukaryota > Metazoa > Mollusca > Bivalvia > Unionida > Unionidae > Potamilus > Potamilus streckersoni. Next base: position 392,773 of record JAEAOA010002192.1, on the reverse strand, counting down.
AGTCATGACAGATACAATGAATCATTAGGCTAGCTGTTGAGAGAAGCAGAAACAAAGACAGATGATCTATATTTACTTCCTGACGTCAAAAAAGCTATAAGTAGATAGAACTGGTATTTGCCTAAGTTAATATTGGACAACTGGTATACCGATTACTCAGTTACTTGTTTTTTCAAGTCATGATGATTTTAGTTCATCCTGCTGTCTTGTAACTAAAGATTGGATTTAGAGGACAAGTTGGTCGATTAATTGGCACACATGTTCCTATCGTACTGTAGGAGGCAAGCGTTTTTAACACAGTCTCGTGACCAAGGCAACACGTACACGAGGCTGACTGACTGGAGCTAGATCTTTCCCCTATTTTTAGAACCTGAATTTAATAGTCTTGGTAGGGTTCTTAAAACGCGCGAATACGCCAAACAATTATACTTTAATTAGCTGACTACCACACATTGACATTTACACTCGCATGCCTTTTTTTTTCCCTTCACATTCGTCTGACTTAAAAGTACGCGTTTTAAAGCCGTACATCAGTAATTTATGCCACGTACAACAAAAATATGACCAAATTGTTCCAATGACCAAACACTGAGAATAGCCAAGAATGCAGTATGTGAAGACATAGCGACGTTCTCTTTAATGAATTGTATCTATTTTACCATGAACTCTCTTAAATGTTGTACATTATGGCGTTTGCTTCAGGTACTTCTGTAATTTCCCGGTTGTAAAAAAAATATCTTCACAACACCGATCCCCCAGAATAAAAAATTATCGCTATAACTTAACAAAACTTTAAACGGAGATGTATATCGACCTAGTATATGCTCAATGTCTATTATATTATAATTGTCTACAGGGGCCCCGAGTGGCCGAGTGGTCTAAAGTGTTGTACGTTACGGATCACTGCCATCTCACCTCTGTCTGCGTGGGTTCGATCTAAGATTCGGCGAATGTGGTTATGTGAGAAAGCTTGCCAGTAGCTTCTCGTGGGTCGGTGGCTCTTTCCGGGGATTTCCCGGTTTCTTCCCCCACCATTAATACTGGCCGCCATGAATAGCCTATAGAGTGCTGAAAAATGGCGTTAGGCACAGCAACAACATAATTGTCTACACATTAGTACTATGTGCTAAGTAATAGGCTAATAAAACTCTTAATTTATAATATTCAAATGCATAAATAATTTAAGTTACATGATTAATTTATATGATTCAGTAACTAAATAAGGTCACATGTTGCAAATATAAAAGGATGTAAATAAATATTTTAGCAATGAGATAATAATTTTCATGGACTGAGCTGACACAATGGTAACTATCGCAGTCAAAAAAGGACCCTTTAAGGTAAAAAACAATATATAGAATGTATCTTTATAATATACATTAATTCGAACGACCTATGGTGCTTTACCATTTCTTTCTGAAATATACTGTAGTGGCACTAATCCCTCGGCTACACTACCCAGAGTCTCGCTCTCTCGGGTTCTTTATTATAGGTCTTGTATTAGAGAGTGATACCCCGCTGAATCAGTCTGATAACTGGCACTCCAGAGTGTGACAGATTCCTACCTCAGTGGGATACCGTCTTATTCCTGGCGTCTTGGGTGTTGCCGACTTAATCGCAGTCGCCGATTTGTCGCAGGGTAGCGGACTGGTCACAAACTATTCGCAGGGTCGCCGACTGGTCTCAGTGGCCGACTTGTCGCATATATCGCCGACTGGGTCGCAGACTTGGTCGCGGGGTCGCTGACTGTGCTAGTCTCGGTCGCCCACTGGTCGCAGGGTTCCTGACTTGGTCGATGACTTGTCGCAGATGCCGATTGTCGCTGGATCGCCGACTTGTCGCTGTCGCTACTGTGTCTTCTTCTGGTCGCAGAGTAGCGTAGTTATCTGAGAGAGAGAGAGAGAGAGAGAGAGAGAGAGAGAGAGAGAGAGAGAGAGAGAGAGAGAGAGAGAGAGAGAGAGAGAGAGAGAGAGAGAGAGAGAGAGAGAGAGAGAGAAGAGAGTGATGATGATGATGATGATGATGATGATGATGATGATGATGATGATGATGATGATGAAAGAATAATTATTCTCAGTCGAAACGTGTATTGTCGCAATCCCTCAGCGTTCTCTTGGACAAGCCTTGTAGTACCGGGCTGCTGGTTGATGAAAGACCTAACCTTTTGAGATCGCCGACGGCGTAATTTGCCCGGACGAGAATATGTCAGTATAAAGTATGACTTAGGATCGAATATATAAAGATCTGAGCAGATATACAGAACAGAATAATGCGAGCACACGTTACAAATAATGCCAAAATGTAATCAAAATTCATAACAATATAATTAATAAACAAGTGTGATAAACGTGACTATTTGAAAGACTCACTTCTTTTTTAATCAACGTATTCAAGGAATTTCAAAATACAAAAAAGATTTTATCAAAAACCGATATATTAACAATATAATCAAATCATCATTTAACCAAGTGAGAGATCGAATAACACTGCCTTGAATCGAATCATAACCTGATGCATCGATTCAGTCCAATCCACACCGACTGTTCCGCTTAACTTCCTTGTGCCGGTAAGTCTGGGTCTTCTCTATTTTTCTCAATGTATCTCGCTTCTTTTGGCCCTTACAACTTTGTTTAGCCCCTTTGGGTTTGTAATACGCGAGACTTCCTGTCACGTCCGGTTATTATGGCTCGTGAATGTATCTTACTTTGTAAAAATATAAACAAAAGCAACTAAATATTTCGCCACATTAGTCCAATATCCCCCTCGTCATGTCAGATAAAATTCTATCGGGTTCAAATATACCACGGCTATCTAGTCTAAATGGTCATGACAGACAATACAAACCGAGTTTCCCAAACGTAATGGTTCCGTTGACTACCATTTAACGTGACCCCGAGTCATGAGTTCCAGACTAGTCCCATTACATAAGAGAATGAATGAAATTCCTTACACTACGGTATTGAACAAATGCACACAACAAAGTCGTTATTATGTGACCTCAGCAGGTCGGGGAATTCACACGGATTCTCGTAATCTCTACATTCAAACGATTCGTCAAGGTATATAAATAAAACATATCATTGTACGAATTCAGATAATTGAACTCAATGCAATTATTTTAGATACAGACGATAATTAAAATTGCATCTCTGAACTGTATGATAACTAAGATTGCATTTCTCAGTACTGTAAGATTTCGAGATTGCGTATTTCGGTACTGTAAGATTTCGAGATTGCATCTCTCAGTACTGTATGAAAACTAAGATTGCGTCCCTTAGTGCTGTATGGAATCGGTACACAATTAATAAAATCCGGTTCAGTACCCACGAATGTAGTCCCAGTCTATTTTTAGATCACTTTTTCCGGTCTAAATTTAGTGGTGATACTAGAGTCAGATTTTGGCATTCTTGGTAAGGATTTAAAGGCAATTGTTTATTCTTTAAAATGTGAGCTTATGGTGTGGTTGTCTGTGTGTATTTCGGCGACAGTGCACATTGAGTAATAAGGTCATGGTGATGATCCGGAAGTGAATTCTGTGTTCCGTTGCCTGGTGTTTTGTTTACAATTCAGCCTCTCAAAAAAATGCAGGTCAACCCTTGACAAGAACTAAACCGTAAAGTCATCTTTGAAGGTATTTTAGATTAACATATGATTTGTATTGATTGTCACACAGTGGAAAGTTCAGTACTGAGAAACAAATGTAGAGAATATATAGTGAAATTAATTGTGTACTATGTCCTGTCAGTAAAAACTTGAAACTGATATAAAATTTTTATTATTAATGACATACACATGAAATTTTAATAGGTTATGTATATTGACTTTAAAAATATAAAAATTAAATTAAAAATAAAAAAATAATTTTAATTTTAAAAATTTAAATGAAATTTAAAAAAACAATTAAAAAATAAAAATTTTCCACCAAGTATACACATATATAATATTTTTTGGGAATGATATTAAATGATATCAGCATATATATACTCCTACACCATATACAAGCTCAAATGATGGATATTTGTCAAATTTGATCAGAGAAAATATCTTTATTAGTCAAAATGAGACCCTCATTTAAAATACATGAAGACAAAATTCTACTTTGCTTTGTACCTTTAGGTCATTGAAACTATTTATTTGGGGTTCAAGCAGCTAATTTATGTGTTTATGATGGGGTGACTTCCTGAGTAACACATATCTGCTTGTATAACTATCAGTAATTGTTTATAACCATAGTTATAGGGTATTTAGTGAGAGGACAGAGATGAAGACTTTATACTAGAACCTGTTCAAGTTCTCTACAAAATCATATTAAGCTGTCAGAGAATGAAATACAGGTCAGAGGGGTAAAATATACTTTACCCAGGTATATTTACCATTGCATGTAAGAAAACAGCAAAATGATGTAAGTTGAACACAGAATGCATTCCATTTATTGTTCAGTTTCTTTAAGATGTTGATTGATGTAGTGCGACATTGTAGCCTAGATGATATTATGGGAATTCTCATGATCCATTTTGCTTTATGCATTATTAATGACTAATAATATTTGTTATCTGACACTTTAAAGATTACATAAGTAATATTCAAACAGATTATTTGAATTTAACTTTCTACAACTGATCCTAACATGGTTACATAGCTGACATGAACAAATATGCATATATTTTGTAATGTTTGGAATCAAAAGTTGACATTGTTAGGCTGACATGGTACCTATAGTGAATCTGTAAGGCTCAGTTTTGATTGTGTGCACTTAAAATATCCCAAGATGTTATTTTCATCATGAATATGCCTCTGTATGGTAACACATTTCAATTTAGTACTTTGACAGAGGGCGGTATTGCAGCATCAGCTGATATTTCATTCCATTGAATCATTGAATCATTGAACTTAAAACCTTGGTAGCCAAGACTCTTAAAAATAGACTAAAAATATTCAAACAGATTATTTGAATCATGTTTGCACATGTGATTTTAACAAGTACATTGCATATGTCCCACACATGCAAATATCCATCCTTGTTTACAAGTTTTCGGGATGCAAATTTCACATTTAGTTGATGATATAGGATCTATTGGTACCTATAGTTGATCTGTGTGGCCACATTTTGCTATATTCACTCACAATATCTAAAATTGTTTTTTCCTTCATGAATAGGATTGCATATAGTAATAAATTTTAATTTGGTACATTGTCATTTGACTTTCCACTATACTGGTATGTATCAATGTTTGCACCAATGATCAAACCTCACCATTCCAACATTGCCTTAAACTTTATGATACATACTCTACCTGATTAGTTATTTAACCTGTAAATGGCTAAATATGCTTGTAGAAACTTCATCTATTTTTAGGATGCATTTGTCACTTTAATACATGCCCATTGCTTCACATCTTTGAGTGTCACTCTATCAAGTTTACCTTTTTTAACCATATTTGCAACCTGAATGTTATATTGAAATCACCATATCTAACACATTTTAACTTCATTTGCCTACATCTTCCTTTTTTTTAGAATTAAGTGAAACATGTTATATATTTTCAGGTCTAGTCTGGTATCTGAAACAAAGTATTAGAGTTGGATCAATTTGGAAGCTCTCCAGTAGTCCAATGGTGATAGCAAGGTCTCATAAGGACATGTGCAGTGTGCTGCTATAAGTGACCAAGATGAGTTCATATCAGTACACTGATATACAGCATCTCAAAGACATGGCTTAGATCTTCATGAGAGAGATTCGCATCTTTTTTCAGTAAGGTGAAACTGTATTTTCATATTGCATTGTTGACTTTTGTAGTTATCGGCATTAAAATGGAATGCATATTTGCTATAAAACATGGTAGTGGTCCCATCAAAACTTTAAATTTGAGTGGGATATTAGTTATACAAACAACTGTCCAAGTACCTGAAACAATAAATGTGGAACATAGTACCTGTCATTGTTTCTTTAGTATGTACACCTATATGCATCTGGATAGGCATATTGTAATTTGCTGTCAAAATCACTGTGAGCTATCATGTTTCAGTACCCCTGGGATTAATATTATCAGTTGTACAGACCTAAACTACCATTTGTTTTAAAGACCAATCATTAATCAACATTGCTGCCTTAAATTTGTCAAACTGAATGTCATAACTTGTATGAAAATTTATTTTTTGTAAAATAAAAAGTTTTTAAAATTTATATATTTTTTTAAATTTTCATTAAAATTTAATATATCAATATTTTTTAATTTCAAGACTATTTTCAGACAGGCCTTATCAAGTATTACAATTAGGTTTTTACTGCATTGAAAAATTCCTATAATTAAGGAAGATATAGCAAATTTAGTTTTGGTTTCTTAAGAACAATTGGACCTCAAATTGCACCCTATAGAACACCAGCACTACACACTTTCTGACAGCTGTCACATGTCTTGCTTGCAAGGAAATTTCAAAAGACTTTATGTATGAAGTTGAAACAGTAGTGGCATGCAAAATAAAATGCAAATATAAAAGTTTGACAAAAACATTGACCCTTTCAGGAATCGGTACACAATTAATAAAATCCGGTTCAGTACCCACGAATGTAGTCCCAGTCTATTTTTAGATCACTTTTTCCGGTCTAAATTTAGTGGTGATACTAGAGTCAGATTTTGGCATTCTTGGTAAGGATTTAAAGGCAATTGTTTATTCTTTAAAATGTGAGCTTATGGTGTGGTTGTCTGTGTGTATTTCGGCGACAGTGCACATTGAGTAATAAGGTCATGGTGATGATCCGGAAGTGAATTCTGTGTTCCGTTGCCTGGTGTTTTGTTTACAATTCAGCCTCTCAAAAAAATGCAGGTCAACCCTTGACAAGAACTAAACCGTAAAGTCATCTTTGAAGGTATTTTAGATTAACATATGATTTGTATTGATTGTCACACAGTGGAAAGTTCAGTACTGAGAAACAAATGTAGAGAATATATAGTGAAATTAATTGTGTACTATGTCCGTATGATAACAAAGATTGCATCTCTCAGTATTGTATGATAACAAAGATTGCATCTCTCAGTACGATATGATTTCGATATTGCATATCTCAGTACTGAATGATAACTAAGATTGCATCTCTCAGTATTGTATGATAACAAAGATTGCATCTCTCAGTACGATATGATTTCGATATTGCATATCTCAGTACTGAATGATAACTAAGATTGCATCTCTCAGTATTGTATGATAACAAAGATTGCATCTCTCAGTACGATATGATTTCGATATTGCATATCTCAGTACTGAATGATAACTAAGATTGCATCTCTCAGCATTGTATGATAACAAAGATTGCATCTCTCAGTACGATATGATTTCGATATTGCATATCTCAGTACTGAATGATAACTAAGATTGCATCTCTCAGTATTGTATGATTACTAAGAGTCATATCTCAGTACATTACGATTTTGAAACTGCATCTCACAGAACTGTACGAAAACTAAGATTGTATCTCTCAGTACTGTACGATAAAATTACATCTCCCAATACGGTATGATTTCGAGACTGTATGTCTCAGTACTATGTGATTTCTAAATGAATCAATAAAAATTGTCTCAACACAAAGACAACCTTCAAATTTTGCCTTTTATAAATTGATTCGAGGGAGGTTAGACTGAAAATTCGAGATAACTATATTACTACGTACGTCACAAAATTCCATTATTACTGAATGGTTATAAGAACATTTTGTTAGTTTGCAAGTTCTAAGTCATGATTCAAGTGTTTTGTGCATGGAGAGCCACGGGGCCATTTCACCTAAGGAGCTTTCAAGGCGAGCGCTTGCTCTGGAATCCAGATAGCATATGCTACATCATTCAGGTCTGAACTCTTGTGCTGATAAAGAAGAATTCAGACAGAATCGCTCAGTGAGAATAAATTTGGGGTTGTTTATTGAAAATCATTCGATAAACTGTGTACAACTAAGTCAGATGCTGTTACTTGAAGGACTAAATAAATAGTGTGCCTGAGACGTTTTGCTGACATTTCTAGTAATTAACACATCAGGTACAAAGGTAACGTTTCTTATGAATTTGAGCTTTAGAAGAGAAACCTATTACCACATCTGAAGAGGAGAGGCTTTCCGTTTAGTCGACGATGAGGTTCGATGAGTGGACTTGCAATTTCTGTCAAGAGTTTGGAAATTTCTCTAAATTTACAAACGGACCACCTCTGTAGTATTGGTTGTTGCTAAATATGATCCATCATCCATTTGTTTTAAAACAGCCATTAGATTAGAGAAATTGAGACCCTAACTCAGGAGATGCAGACGGTATAAATTTTCGTTGAAGCTGAGGACTATTGTGTTCTAATACGATTTGATTATTCACAACTCGTGTTGAAGTCAGTTCTCCCTGGCATGTGCATCAGAGAAGGAATGCATTTTTTTAAAATTAAATATATATCTGAAAAGAACCGAAGAGAGAGAGAGAGAGAGAGAGAGAGAGAGAGAGAGAGAGAGAGAGAGAGAGAGAGAGAGAGAGAGAGAGAGAGAGAGAGAGAGAGAGAGAGAGAGAGAGAGAGAGAGAGAGAGAGAGAGAGCAAAATTACAGAATGAGAACGTGTCTCAAATTGTGCATTTTTATCTTCTGGCAGAGGTCCCAGGGACAATTAACTGAATGATTTTAACCCATGTCTAACACGGAGAAATTGCGGTTGTCAGATCAAATGATTAAAATACATTTAATACTAATAGCTATTTTCACAATCGTAAATCAATGTTTTTGTTTCAGCCCCTATCGCTGCATCCGATTCGGTTGCGTTGTGAAAAACTTTCCAATAAAGCTTTGTAACAACCACCGTTATCTTCACTTAATTGGAATATGTAAATTTAGTGTCACAAGAAACAAACATATCCTTGGATGATAGCTGTCTAGACTCTTTTTATTCCCTTTTATCACAGCCATTGATGTCGTGCAGATCAGGGCTTTAGTTACATTAAGGACCGTATAATGGTTTAATAAATATAAGTTGTATTAGGTATTTTTTCATTTACACGTTTTTGATCAATCATGAGGAAGTTATGCTTGCGAGATGGAATATTATAAATATTTTATATGATATCGAACATTATATGGATAAAGTAAGAATTATTATTAACCAATATCATCATACCGATTTTTAAAACAATGGTTATATTAACATATTGTCTTTATTTGTTATTACTTTCTCGGTGTTAGTAGGTGTCTAAGTCAATAAGGAAAAGGATAAAAGATGGAATATTTATACAAAAGTATATGTTGTTCTAATAAAAGCTACGATGACCCCTATAAAAATATATGCAAAACATTCCCTCCACATAGTTTTCTTCGCATGGCATACCACGAAATAAATCTTTTCATATAGACTTTACGTCTTTCGATTGAGACTCTCCCGAATGACATTTCTCACCATCACTAGTAGAGATTCAATAGTTGAACCACTGAACACAATATATCATCTATTCATAGATTGGGCTGGGCAAAGACATAATAACGTAATTATTTTTCATGCATCGCTAATTTATCCCCTTCCGCAATAAAGACAATACGTTGCCCTGCAGACGTGGCTGCTGATGACGTGTGTACTGTGCCCTTTATCAGAGCAGTATCTTAATGTATCTATATACAGACGAGACAATCATGCACTGTTTGTCTTACTGCACAGGCGAGACAATCATGTACTGTCTGTCTTACTGCACAGGTGAGACAATCATGCACTGTTTGTCTTACTGTACAGACGAGACAATCATGCACTGCTTGTCTTACTGCACAGGCGAGACAATCATGCACTGCTTGTCTTACTGCAAAGACGAGACAATCATGCACTGTTTGTCTCACTGCACAGACGAGACAATCATGCACTGTTTGTCTTATTGCACAGGCGAGACAATCATGCACTGTTTGTCTTACTGCACAGACGAGACAATCTTGCACTGTTTATCTTACTGCACAGACGAGACAATCTTGCACTGTTTATCTTACTGCACAGACGAGACAATCTTGCACTGCTTGTCTTACTGCACAGGTGAGACAATCATGCACTGTTTGTCTTACTGCACAGGCGAGACAATCAGACACTGTTTGTCTTACTGCACAGACGAGACAATCATGCCCTGTTTGTCTTACTGCACAGGCGAGACAATCATGCACTGCTTGTCTTACTGCACAGACGAGACAATCATGCACTGTTTGTCTTACTGCACAGGTGAGACAATCATGCACTGTGTGTCTTACTGCACAGGCGAGACAATCATGCACTGTTTGCATTACTGCACAGACGAGACAATCATACACAGCTTGTCTTACTGCACAGACGAGACAATCATGCACTGTTTGTCTTACTGCACAGACGAGACAATCATGCACTGCTTGGCTAACTGCACAGGTGAGACAATAATGCACTGTTTGTCTTACTGTACAGGCGAGACAATCATGCACTGTTTGTCTTACTGCACAGACGAGACAATCATGCACTGCTTGTCTTACTGCACAGGCGAGACAATAATGCACTGTTTGTCTTACTGCACAGGCGAGACAATCATGCACTGCTTGTCTTACTGCACAGACGAGACAATCATGCACTGCTTGTCTTACTGCACAGGCGAGACAATCATGCACTGCTTGTCTTACTGCACAGGCGAGACAATCTTGCACTGTTTATCTTACTGCACAGACGAGACAATCTTGCACTTTCTTATTGCATAGACAAGATAATTTTAAACTGTCTATCTTATTGCATAGACAAAACAATCTTGCACTGTTATTGCATAGACTAGACAATCTTGCAGCTTTCTTGTACTATGGTATTACATAGATAAGATAATCTTGCAGTTTGTTTTATTGCATAGACAAAACAATCTTGCACTGTCTGTTTTATTGCATAGCAAGACAATCTTGCACTGTCTGTTTTATTGTATAGACAAGACAATCTTGCACTGTCTGTTTTATTGCATAGACAAGACAATCTTGCACTGTCTGTTTTATTGCATAGACAAGACAATCTTGCACTGTCTGTATTATTATATAGATAAGACAGTCTGTGCACTGTCTATGTTATTGAATACATGAGACAATCTTCCACTCTCTGTCTTCTTGCAATGACTAGATAATCGTGCACTATCTTTTGTATAAATGAAAAATTCTGACACTGTCTGTCTTTTTGCATAGAGGAGACAAAGTAGGACTGCCTGTCTTACATTACCTAAATGAGACAATCTTGCACAGTCTATGTTAGACTTATTGTAAAGACAAGACAATCATGCACTATCTTAGTGTTGATGAAACAATCGTACACTAAAGTATTGCAATGACGAGTATATCTTGAATTGTCTATATTACTGCATGGACGATACATACTAGCACTAGAAGTCGTTTTAACGGACGAGACAATTTAGCACTGTCTGTCTTATTGCATGGACGACACAGACTAGCACTAGAAGTCTTTTTAACGGACGAGACAATTTAGCACTGTCTGTCTTACTGTATAGACGAGACTAACTAGCACTGTCTCTTTGAGTGACGAGACAATCACGCACTGTCCATCTTACTGTATAGACGAGACTAACTAGCACTGTCTCTTTGAGTAACGAGACAATCACGCACTGTCTCTCTCTCATTGCATAGACAAAACAACATAGCAATGTCTGTTTTATTGAGTAAACGAGACAACCTTGCAATGATTTATTGCATAGACGAGATAATCGTAAATTGTTAGGATACGGCCATATGTTTACTTCACTATCAATTGTGAATTTGTTTCATTCCCCATAACTAATTTGTTACAATCCTGATTATTCATATGTTACAGTATTGATTTATTGATTTGTTAGAATCCATATTTTTCCATTTTTGCAATCCTGTGTATTTACTTGTTACAGTCATGATTATTGATCAATTACAATCCATTTGTTTCATTTTGTTACAGTCCTGGTTATTAATTTCTTACAATCCCGATTATTCATTTATGTGTTCCAATTATGATTATTGATTTGTTGCAATGTTGACCAATGATTTCTTAAAATCATGTGTATTGATTTGTTACAATGCATATTATTGATTTGTTACAGTCCTGATTCTGACTATTAATTTCTTACAATCCCGATTATCAATTTGTTACAGTATTGATTGTTGATTTCTCACATTTTAAATATTAAGTTGTCTGGTAAACTACTTTCAGCTTCAGTTAAGACAAGTTTTACAAAAGCCTAAATAAGTAAATTTAAACTATATAATTTACTCAGAAATGAAAGTCGTTGTTTGTTGTGCTTTTTATTTCGCTGATTTGGCTGATATTTTTCTGTATTTTAATCTCCTTAATCAAATATTAACAGTTTGGAAGGAATTTTCATTATATAAAGTTTTTACTAGGAGTATGGTCTCTCGAGTCTTACGTTCAGCTATTAAAAATCATACGGTATTTAATTATATTTTGTATGACTGTTGCATCAACCCGTTCATTTCACCTAAACATGATAATGCGTTTAGTGATAACAAAAATTGCAAGTTTTATCTTTTGCACGGGTTGGCTGATCTTATGCGTTAAGGGCAACGTTAAAGTTGATTAATGACGCAGGGGGTCGAGCATCTGGCGATACAGTGTTAATATAATTGTTTTCATACAGCAATTTTGTTTTCTTGTTTGTTCCACATAGTACTGGATTTTACCGTGAACAAAATGTGCACAGGGATTCATAAATATTTTCACTTACTATGGGTTTAAAACAAATGTTACCAATTAGAATTAGGCAGACGAAATTTGGCAACAAAGAACTATAAAACACTATAAACACCTAATCAAAATACGTATTCATACACTAAAAATGTCCAAGCAAAGCTACGTGTGATTCTAATATTCTGCGGTTTCAGCACTCTGCGGAATAATTAAGGACCATGATTATGTTATGTTACTCTCGTTTCAATCAGGCATTTTTTTGTACAGCATTCTGTAGAAAACAACATAATACTTCTTTTTCTTTCATAGATGTTGATGAGATTTATTCTTATCAGTTAATGTCGCTATTAAATATCTAAGAATTCCTTAAATATTAAAAGCAAATTTATTTTGTTATATAGTAATACGATATGTATTTTGTTGAAAATGCAAAACTAAATCGTTCGCGATTATTATTGTTTTCAAATTATTGTCACTTGGTGAAAATATGTTTGTCCTTGACAGTTTAATTTATTTTTCTCTATCTTTGGGTCTATTCCCAAACCGACACGTTTGATTCAAATCAATACAGTTTGATGCCTCGATTGTATCTGCATCAGTAGGGGCATGAAACACAGAGAAAGCCCGGAGGCTTGGATGCAAATATGTTCTCCACACACGGCAGAAATCAAGCATGACGTCTAATCTATTTTGCGTCTGCTTCAAGGAATATTAAATGATGGCAAGCCATCGTGGGAGCATTCTGATTGCGTCAGCGGAGTAGGCAATCCACTTGATTGCTTTTTCATATGAGACGAAGACTAAATCCGACTTGAAATCATGGAAATGAACTTTTTGAAGTGTTTTTTTGTGCTCCAAATATTAGGACACTTGGACTGAAAAGCACTTTTGTATCACATGGAATTCTTGCATTTGTTGTTACTGCTTCTTTTTGTAAGTTACTGAATACGGTCGCTTTATTAAACACTTTGGTCTAACTCTCGGATCAGCGCTATGTGTAAGCCTCATATTCGTACAGTACGGATGTTCATTCAGGACCGCTACACGTAATAAAGCAAGATAAAAATAAAGCATTATCAGCCTTTAGCTCCATTTTGATTGGCTGTTACAGCTGCAAATCAGGTCGTATTTTTCAAATTCTCTTTGAAGATACCTCATTGTAGAGTTGTAATTTTAGGTTAATGATTAAGTGACTTTCCCCAGTCAGATGAGTGATGTGGTCAATAGCCAAGGAAACGGCCTTATCCAAAATTTGAAACATATTTCTTCCAGAAGGTTTATGTCGCACAGTAATAACACTGCGCGATATCATTTTGCTGCAACAAGCAAGACTGACAAACCCTTATTTTTTGCGTATCACTTGAGCATTGCCGAGGGTCTCAGCGATTCGCTTATTGATCTTTCCTAATGTTAATTATGCCGTTCTCTGACTACTAGGAAGCAATTCGCATCAAACAAAAGTGAATTTTTTTTTTAAAATCCTTCATAATAATTAACATCTTTGTTCTATAAATTAAATCAGGAATCTTATATTGTAATATCAGTAGAGCTTTTTCCTTTGTAATGCGATGGCTGAGTCTGTTTTAGTCCTTTTTTGTTTCTATTGGGGGTTTCTTTATAGATAAATACTAGTTTCGATTTTCCCGCAACCTTTCCGCAGATCACCTTTTGGGTTCGCATATAACGGGTCTGCGTGACACCGTTTAACAACCTCTGCTTTAGAGTATCAGCCTTTATTTTTTAGAACCTTTCGAACACTTTTAAGTTGTACACTACAAAATGTTTTGTAAACGTGCGGTAAATTATACTGAGCAAATAAATGAACCTTTGAAGCCGAAGAGCCATATTCTGCTCTTTGTTAAGAATTCTCTGGCTTGTTTGCTGGGGGGGGGGTTGATTTACAATATACGAAAAATGCTTTATCATTCCATGATTAGTTCATCACTTACGCACCTTGGGGAATGGAGAATGCTTGAAGACTTGTTGGAGTTGACGTGACACTTTTTCCTTAATGTGTAATATGCACTCACTTTATTCACCAAAACAGGTAATGTAGACAAACAATTTAGATCCGTGAACAACAACGTAAAGACAGAATCGGCTGTGGAGAGGTGCTTTCTCAGCTAGTTAGTATTCGCATTTCGACCCGGAAAGCAAATACAGTTCAATTTTCCCGTTGCTCGTAACAGTGAACTTTTCTGACTGTCAGTACACGAGAAAGATTTCAGTGTCTAATTGTCCCTATTAATGATGCAGCGGTTCAACCTCCTTCCAGAAAATGCCGGTGCCAAATTCTCGCAACGTCCAGTAAAGATGTCCAAAACCTCTGCTTTACATGTTGCTTGAATACAGCAGGTGTCGGTATCCAGTAACGTTGTAAGCTTACTACAGCAGATTCCGGTACCCAGTCACGTTTTAAGTTGACTACAGCAGGTATAAGCATCCAATAACATTATAAGAAGACTACAACAGGTGCCGGTACCCAGCAACGTTGTAAGTTAACTACAGCAGGTGTTGGTACCATTTAACGTTGTAAGTTGACTACAACAGGTGCGGGTACCCAGTAACGTTGTAAACTGACTACAGCAGGTGCCGGTACCCAGTAACTTTGTAAGTTGACTACAAGTGCCAGTACCCAGTGACGTTGTAAGTTGACTACAGCAGATGCCGGTACCCAGTAATGTAGAAAATTGACTACAGCAGGTGTCAGTACCCGGTAACTTTCTAAGTAAACTACATGCAGCAGGTGCCTGTACAAAGTTACGGTTAGGACAACATCGGATAGTATTGCCCTGCTAATACTAGTTTGGCTACAACAAATGCTGGTAACCGACTACTGCAAAATCGACTACATCTGATGCTGGTAACCAATTACAGCTAGGTTTCAACATTGTGCATTGTAAGAGTTTAAAGTCTCAACATTGTTTGGTACCAGATTAATTGAGTGACATTACACTCGCAAGCATGCTAAAATACTACAGTCGGCTGCTGGGATTGCCGATAAACAGTGTTTGATTGACAGTCGACGATCTGTCAATTGATAACCTCCTTTACTTTTTAAAATTAAAATATTCCCGACTTAAATTTTGAATATTTTTTCGCTTCAAACATCGTGGGACACATTGTGAATAGAAATTGTACGACCAACACATGCAGTACTTCATACCGAGACGCTTACTTGTAGGTCAGAGATGAATTCCACACATATCTATAAAGAGCGAACAATCCATTAGAAAAGTAATTCAAATCATACTACTGATGTATATGTTTTTATAAATCCAGTTTGTGTAGGCTTGATTATTATATACTCCGCACGAGGCTTTCTATGTAAATGCATAGTACGAGATTATTTCACATTTTCCTTTTCAAATGCATAGTGTGTAATTTCGGGTCATGTTAATCTTAGAAAACTAATCAACTGACGTTCAGTTTAAAGTAGGTTTTATTACATCATTAAAATTGATATATTTTACGATTTTTAATATGTTAACCAATAAAACAAGCTAACACAAAAATGGATAAAGACATTAAAAACGTACCTTTACTAAACGTAGATGTTAGTTAAACTGGTCATTTTAAAATATTTTTAAATCATCTAAAGCGATTTTACATTATAAAGTCGATGTCACAGTACCACCTTTCTCAAGACAATCATATTGATATAGGTTGTACATATGTTTATTTCATTTAATAATTTAAAAAATAAAATTATATATATATATATATATATATATATATATATATATATATATATATATATATATATATATAGAGAGAGAGAGAGAGAGAGAGAGAGAGAGAGAGAGAGAGAGAGAGAGAATGGATAACACGTTGAATTAACCTTGGCGACCCAACTGGTCTATTCACGGTTAGAGTGACCCCATTAACATCCAATCTCTCTTGATGTATTAGTTACAAACATTTCTGAAAAATTTCGATGATCACATATGTCATGGAATATTATGATGTCGTGTTGTTTGTTTTTTTTTTTACATTCTTATCTATAAAATAATGTTTTAATATTTTTGGGCTTTTCGTAACCACTATATGTTATGTATATCTACATTTTGTACTTTTCCTCGTATAAAATCAAGTTTATAGTGTACCTGACATGAGACATTTACTTTGTAAACAATATAATAATACTTAATGTTTCACTATGACTGTGGATTAGATATTCAGGTCATTGCTAATGTAAATATGTTTACCTGAGTTTCATTTTAACGATGCAGCATTTTATTCTAACCTCAGTGTCTTTTACAGCGTAAAATTCCATTAAGCGATGGAGTATTTTTAGTCAAGTAGAGTGGTACAGAATCTCATATCTAGACATTACTTGTTATTGTCTTACTATCAGAATCAGTCTTATTGTTGTGTTCAGTTTTGATCTGGGTGGATTAATTTGTTCAAATTATTATTCACTGGAATTATAAAGTGTTCAATAATAGTCTTGCTTTGGAACATTAATTTGGAATTATAGTGAATTTCATAAAAGAAATTTTGTATTCTATTAGTGTGATACATCCAAAAACTGTTAGTACAGCGCCGCACGCCAGGACACCAGCACAGTAGTATGGTCTTGACTGCATACACATCACCATGTTCAAAATTTGAACTTATTTGGAATACGACTGGAATTCAACTGGAACGTCATACATTTTGGCTTTTTTTTGTAACAGAACTTTTAGGACTATTTGGGGTCTAATTCATAATAATGTACGTTTTTTAAAACTTTCACTTCGTACTTTATGGAAAATGAATTGTTTGTTGAATTATATTAGAAAAAAAACAATGTGTTCGTTCTCGCTCTTTTCTGTTATTTACTTTAAGGCCATACATTCGTAAGAATTTGAAACAACAGTTTTATCTTTTGTTGGTGTTTAATATGTCTGATCGGTTTAATTCTGTGTCAAAAATCTTGTTTTCTTTGGGTATTCAATCTATTGTTTTGTTTTGTATTAGAGTTAGACATATTTATACTACTCAAAGTCAAGATTTCTAGATTTGTTTTCTGATCATATACTTGTACGCTTTGGGCACTGATAAATCGCATACTATAATTATCTTTATTGCATTCGACTTCTTTGATTCCGTCTGATAGAGAAATAGAGTAGGATTATTTGCCCGAGGATCTGGTACAATTAAAATGATACAGTTATCTCCCTCATAAGGACTCCATTTTATTTCCACTACACAGAATTGTATGCATCTTTCGTCTGATGAAATTTTCTAATTTATGTGTTCAAACAAAAAGCTGAAAATACATTTGCATGAGTTATAAGGTAATGTAACGACCTGATCTATTCATTTCCAAGTCTCCGCCAAAGACGTTTCCTGTTGTACTATGTCCCGTCTGTGATTTGTTAGTAATTCACACGTCTGGAAACCTATTACCATTTCCTTCTACAAACGTCAGCAGCAGCTGTACCTACAGTATATATCAATATCAAGGTATTTGTATATCATGCAGGGCCCTTTTGCATTAAACCTTTAGTCATTCTTTGCTGTTATCAATTTACTTTTTGACGAGTATGAAATTGCAAATGTGCATCTACAGTGAAACATTACCCACGTGTTCTGGTTTCATTTTATTCCCTTTGTTCGCTGTTTGATTGTTTTGGTGTGTATGGTACATACGCAGGTATCTGTTACTTCCAATGATTTAGGTCTAATCTACAGGTGCATCAAAATAGATAGATCAGGCCAAACCAATTTTTCTTCGTAAGGCTACTGAAGCTTGATGCAGAATATGGTTTAATACATATATGTAATGAACAATTATAAAAACTAATACAAAATCAGTTATGACTGCCAATGCTAAAAACAGATTCTTCAAATGACTTCTAAAGGTCAGTGGAATTTGAATAGATTGTACTGAAGCCTTAGAAATGATGCCTATCTACCTAAAATATATGGTTGTCGTTACTAAAAATAAGAAATTAGGTTAACACTTATTACTTCCTGGCCATTAGCGTCGTCAAAACCAAGGGCAAAATCGAGTTTTTACCCGCGGCTGCATGCGGTCAGATTTCATCGTTTTTTAAAGAACGAATAAACAAAAATACATTTTCAAGGAGCCAATGAAACATTATCTTGTAAATCAGCGGAAGAAATCTCGTACAGATTAATAAAGGACTGGGTTAAGAAAATCACTCAGTCAGCGTGAAAGATTATATGGTACGATAACCTTCCAAGAATATCGTATTTGGGCTTGCAATGGCTGGTTAAGCAGATTTTTGCAGCAGCAGAGAGGGTGAATCCTACAACAATATATTTGCGACAAAATCGATTAAAGCCTCAGAATGCCAATGGAGCCTTCCTACGAAATCTCATATTTTAACCAAAAAAAAATTAAAGGTCCCATTTTACAAATGGAGCCTTAGCGATTTTGTCGTGAATACATTGTCATAACCACACTCAAATTGCTGCCATCTACGTCTACAAATTTTTGCGACAGAATCGATTAAAGCCTCAGAATGCCAATGGAACCTTCCTACGAAATCTCATATTTCAACCAAAAAAAAAAATAAAGACCCCATCTTAGCGATTTTGTCGCAAATACATTGTCATAACCACACTCAAATTGCTGCCATCTACGGTCGCAAATATGTTGTCATTTCACCCTCTCTGCTGCTGATTAATACAAATTATTTAACCAAATATTTGATCAAGTCCAATACGATATCGTGACCGAGGGTCGTGTAAATTTATTGTTATAAATCCATATGGGACAGACTGAGCATGACTAAAGTAATTTTTAAATCCATTGAAGTCCATATCGGAACACCATGTCTGCCAAATATTTCGTAGCGTATGTGTATCAACGCCATTGAATACAGCAAGAATATTGCAGTTATCGCGAATCACTTTTGGAATTTGAGTATATCGTTGAGTGACATATATCACGTCAGTGTTTTTATGCCTACCTCGGGAAAATATTCTAGCAGGGTTCTTTTGATTATCTAACATTACATCATCGTACACTACAAGATTGTTTATGTCTCCATCGAGATCTTCTACTGATGGTGCATCATCAATATCAGTAATAAAGTCGATTACACTTTCACCTTTAATTTCTGATGCTTTTTCATTATAATCTTTTAGCACTTCATAGCACCGTTGATCATCTACGGATGGGGCAACTAAATATAATCTATCCCACTTCATAAATCGCATTATCAAATTAAGCAGTAATTGTGTTTTGCCTGATCCAGATGGTCCGATTATAATGGCACGGACAGAATTCGGAAGCGCTGCGTGGTGTTTTACCGGTTCTCTTCTTTTAGTCGCTGAAAAATCAATTATATTCATAACGCTATATATAAATTATGGATCTATATTGTGTTAAGTGTAAACAGCGTACTGATACAACCGATCAGACAACCATTACAACTAAAAACAATAGACTAGCGCTTACTGGTAAGTGTGTAACATGTGGTACAAAAAAATTTAGATTTTTAAAAAAAGCAACTCGGAGGTGATATTGCCGCAAAACTTGGAAAACTCCCCGGAACCCCATGGGCAAAATACCCCGGAGAAAAACACCTTCCAGGATATAGCTACTGTGGTCCCGGAACGAGATTAGATATCAGACTTGATGATCAAAATCAGCCCCGGCCTGGTGAGTATCCGATAAATGCTATTGATAAGGCATGTCATGCTCATGATGTTGCATATAAAAGCAATAATTTGCAACAAAGACATATCGCGGATGTAAAATTAATTCATGCCTTAAATGCTATTCCCGATAAATCCTTCAAAGAAAAATTGGCTTCATGGTTGGTCAAATCAGCTATGAAAGGCAAATTAGTGTTAGGTGCTGGTAATTGAAAACACCAGTGTTTTTATAGTATGGAATCTATTTATTATTCTCCGAAAGGATACTGGAGGGGTAAAGCAGCAATCAGTAAACTCGCTAACGCTGCAAAAGTGAAAAAATCCACTGCAAAAGATTGGTTATCCAAACAAGCTATATGGCAAATTTATCTACCACCGCCTAAACAAATTAATTATTCTCATTTTGATGTTACCGTACCCAATGAAGTTCATCAGGCTGATTTATTGTTTTTACCACATGACCATGGTTACAAATACGCGCTAACTGTAGTTGATATTGCGAGTCGATTTAAACAAGCAGAACCATTGAAAACAAAGTCAGCTTCTGAAGTCGCTTCTGCATTTGAAAGGATTTATCGACGAGGTCCTCTAAGATGGCCAAATCTATTACAAGTTGATCCTGGCAAAGAATTTCAAGGTGCTGTTCTATCAACAATGAAAACTCATAGTGTTACAATACGACGGGGGCATACTGCGTTACATCGTGATCAGGCAATTGTAGAACGATTTAATCGAACTCTTGCAGAACGGTTATTTGGATATCAATATGCAAAAGAATTCATCCAAGAAAAACGATCTCGTGAATGGGTCCAAAGGTTACCGAGTGTAGTTGCAGCGTTAAATAACGAGATTACTCGAACTATTAATATGAAACCAAATATTGCAATAAAAAAAGAATATATTCCCGAACAACCGCAGCGGGTTAGCACTCAGCCACTTCTCGGTGATGTTACTGTGAGATATTTATACGAACCAGGAGAGCTTGAAGGCGGTAAAAGAAGAGCTACTGATCCTATATGGAGTGTTACTACGCATAAAATTTCAACTATAACGCGATCAACTGGTAGACCTCCAATCTACAGATTGGATTCAACTGCACCTCAGCGTGGTTTTACACGCGAACAACTACAAGTCATTCCGGACGATACTCAATTACCGCCACATGGTCTTAACTAGCTCCGTTACGTCTATTACACTCAAGACAGGTCAACATCACATTGTTTCTGACATGACCAAGACTGTTATTTTTTCTGTCTACGGTGAATTGTCGAGGGTCTTTATCCGAATACTGCCAGTGCATTATACAATTGCAACTGGCGCAGTGATTATTCTGTTGTTCTTTTAATGCGATTATTACTTCAGCATCAATATCAAATTCTCGTTGTTTTTTTTTTGTCCTGCTGTTTGTAGCCAGAGAGTTTTTTATTAATGATGCTAATATCAGTGTTGTCATCGTTTGCATTAAAATCATCATCGAAAACAATCCTTCGTAGTTGATTTATTCGTCGTACTCTGGACACTGCGAGATAGACTAAATTTGACCATTCAATGCGATTATCAACTATCCAAACAATTGTATCCGTGATGGTCAATCCTTGTGACGAGTGTATTGTTGTTACATAACCAAGCGTCCATGGTGATTTATCAGCGTATAATGCATCTTCTACAGTATTGATATCAACTAGCACAATATCATTTAACACTAGAATCTGTTTCTCCGTCTGGCCTGGAATTTCAACTTCAATATTCTGCTTTCGTGTATCCAATGGTCTATAACACAACGGCACTGGAAACGTTGGGAATTTTTTCTTGTGTAGCTCAAACAACTTTTTCTGAAGTGCGTCTCTGACTATCTTTCTACTTGCTACTACAAAATCATTTGGTTTCCATGTTTCCCAAAAATCATTCAAAGGTGTTTCAGAAATTATTTCACGCGCTACTTCACATTGAATTCTATCGGGTTGTAATCTAATTAGTTTTTTAAACTCACGTAACTGCTCATCGAGTGCTCTATAGTCAGTATCAATTTCTTCGTAATAATCAACAAATCCTTTTAACCAATTATGTGGACTTCTACCAACAAATGGTGGTGGTTGACCATGATCGCCGCACAATATAATTTTTGTATTATTTTGCAATAACCAATCAAGAAACATTTTTAATACATCTTCTGAAACAGTACATGCTTCATCCCAAATAATAACCGCTGGAATAAATTTCTCACCCATTCGCTCAGGAGTCCAAGCATCGCCCTTGTATCGAAAAAAACTATGATACGTGCAAGCTTCAACATTTCGTTGTTTGATCTCTCTCGCTAGTCTATGGGTTGGTGTGAGTACAATCATGGACGTTCTCTCTCGATATAATTCTATCGCACGTGTTGTCTTTCCAGATCCACCACAACCGTTTAAATAAACTGTTTTATATCTACAAATTGGATCTGATATCGGTGGTGCTTTAGACATAGATTTTTCACTGATAGAATTATCGTTCTTCAGGTAACTGCTTTTAATCTCAACGTCTGCTGATTCAGAATAATCGCGTTGTATTTCTTGTTTAATTCGCCATGTTCCCCAAGTCTCTTCGCTATTAGTAAATTTAGTTATCTCTTTGATATATTTTTTATCGACATACATTGAATCAATTGCAACTCTGACTGCTATACTAGGAAATCTATTTATCATTGCAAATAAATTGATAGATGCATAACCCAGCATAGAAGCTCTCAAATGTAGATATGCAGAGCTTTCTCCATCACTGTAAGTAACAATTCTACCTAACTTTGTTTTATTGGACAAAAAGGCTGTTTTACAATTTGCGTATCTATTTTTCTCTACTGCATCTTTAATAACGAAGTCGTATTCGGCATCATCTATAATCAATCGTGAGGATTGTTTTTTAAAGTTAAATTTTTTTCCACCCTGTGTAAATTTACCGATTATTCTTCGGCCGAGATCCTTTGCTTCATTATTTCGTTGATTAAATATCTTTTTTGACCATTCAATAATGTACTCCTCGTCAGCATCAATATGTTTTCTAGACTTATCGATTATACTATCAAGACATTCTGGTTCTGGTAACCAGACATTGGTTTGTTTTCGATATGAGATAATCGCTTCGCTGACAATCAACGAAACTAACACTTTACAATCAATCATATATCGCAATAACACTATTGGTAACCACATCCTTTCAGCCATGTGTCTACCAATCCAAACATAACAACACGGATGAAGTCCTTCAGCGAATTCAAATGATACTACGCAAGCAAAACCGGTCAAATCAAAATCAGGCAGTGGTCCATTAATAGCAACGCGAGTCATTTCATGTGTGGGATGTCCAAACCGTTTAAAATACTCACCAGCGAATCCATATCCTAGAAAACTTCCTGGATAACAGGCAACGATATCAACTGATATCATATTCTCACGATTGTACTTAACGTTCCATAGACCGCCATGATAATATTCCAAACAGCTGGATTGAACATCCTGTAAAAACTCTTTTCGTGTTGGTTTCCAATTATTTTTCTTTCTTGCAAAATGAGCTGCAACTGATGGAATTGTAAAACAATTTGTAAGTAACTGTTCGTAATCTTCAGATTTTTCATTAAAAACGCTAGCGTTTTCACTGAGACTTATTGCTAGATTTTTCATCCTATTATGTAGACTTTCACTGCGATATAATTCACCGTTAGGTTTCACAAATTGATTGAATTGACATTCTTCATCTTCAAAACTATGAAGTAGCCATACTGATACATGGTCGTTTTTACACAAACTAGCAATAGCATCGAATAATCTTTCTTCAGTGAGAATACCATCCTTGGTGAATTCTTCTGGGATATACTTCACTGTTCTGTCTCGCGGGAATATTGTAACCGCGGATGTCCATGCGTGTTTGTTATGATCAATAATTTTGATTGGAGCTCCGTTTTTATTGTATTTCGATTCGTATAATACTTCGCCAGTTATCGTTAAAACGGTTATCGGAAATCTCAACGACTTTTCCAATCTAGCTATATCGGAAATAGTTGCTCCGTTCTCTTTCACTGTTAGCTCCCATTCATCTATTTTTTTATGTCTTAGATCGGTTAATTTATTCCCACGGAGTGCATTTGTAAAATGTTCTAAGACTCTTTGTGCCACACAGTTGAGTGGCTTTTCCGCTGACGTTGACTGTTTCATTGGTGCTAGTTTTCCAATGTCAGGGTTATTTAACGGATACATCCCATAAACGACTGCTGTTTCTGGATACGCTTTTTCATAGTATGGTTTATCAATTCCAGTTAACAGCCCTGGTCTGGAATAACGGCTAACAATGACTGATGTCCCATCTTTGAGAATTGGAACAAATTTGTCTCTTATAATATATTCGCCCGATTCTAATTTGATAATGAATTTCACTCTGATAAAATACCGTTTATTGCCAAGTTGTGATAGTATCATAGCTGCTGTTTCATCATTCATTCTAGCATCAACAACACCATCAATTCTAAATGTTGACCAGGTGTGTGATGCACCATCCTGTTTAAACTCATGAACACAATCTCGTATTTTTCTAATCAGACTTCTATTAGTTATTCTCTCTTTTGGTACGTCTTCGAGAGTTCTATCAAGATTGAATTTAATATTTTTCCGAGGCTTGATTGCCGATAATCTCTTGAATTCTTCATTCATATAAATAAGACAAGTATTTAAATAGAAAAGTTTGTTTATATATAATGAATCACTGCAAATGGCTTATGATCGGATCAGTAACCCCATGCAATAAATCGTGTAGAGGTGAATTCTGTGGATATCACTTACAGAGTGTCAGAAATAATTCGACAGGCCCGTCCCCATGCATAAATTGTGGGGTGGGTGTGAGAGGAAAATCACAATTATGTATCAATTGTGGAGGTAAGCGGTTTAGAGAATTGAAACGTTATTATGATAAACGAATAAAAAACGCCATCATTGACCCTAACCATGACTCTGTCAAAGACAAAATCATAAAAACCCCTCAAGACTACATTAATAGATTTATAATTAAAGCAAATAATGAATTAGACAAATAGTATTATTATATATAAATGGAGCAAGAATTCAGACCACATCCAATACTCGTTAATTATGAAATATCTCGTAATGGTGTTGTTAGACACTGTAGACTAAAGAAACCAATTGGTTTTGTTAATAATCAGGGATACTTGCAATTTACTGCTGGAGGAAAGGGATATCTCTGTCATAGGGCAGTCTTTGAGTGTTATATGGGACCGATTAAAGATGGCTGTGTTATTGATCACATTGATTCTAATATTCAAAATAACGCGATTTCCAATTTACAGTGTATTTCTCAAAGAGAGAATATAAAAAAAGGAAAGACAGGGACTTATAAGTCAGTTGGAAAGAGACCAGTACAGTCATTTGATACAGCGACGAATGAAGAAAGAGTTTTTCATTCAATGAATGCTGCAGGGAAATATTTTGAAATATGTATGCCTTCAGTACGAAAAGTTGCTGAAGGGATTTGTCAAACAGCTATCTCAAAGAAAAATGGACATAGAATAAAGTTTTCTTATTTACAAGATAACTCTTAATAATTACTATTTTGTTCCGTATTTCCCCTCATTACTACTGATCGTCACGTGACTAACCTACTTTCGATATTGATTCCCGGATATGTAATTCGTCCGAGAATACATGTGAAATTGGATTGAATTAATGATGTGTGTGATCTCATGTACGTATTTAATGGTTAACTCGGTATGTACGGATTTTGATTTTGTGTTATTGTTTCTTGTTTCTAAAGACTGTATTGAGAACAGCAGTTAGGGTTTTGTTGGAAAAACCTATACAGGGTAGACAATTTATTTGACAGAGATCCAAGGCCAGGGTCTATTAATAGATTTTTTAAAAATCCCAATTACAAAGACGGCGTTAACAGCGTTTGTATGAAAATGAAATTACTTTAAAATTACAAATTAGTGAGGTCAGGGTAGTAAAACGCGCTACATATAGTTTAGTTTTTTTAGTGTGGCTATGTGTAATAAAATTCAGAAAAATATCATTCTCGATTCAAGAAATAGCAGGTCCTGAATTGACAGGGGGATCCCCATTACGGAGTTATCTTGTCATGTAAATCCATTATTACTACGATTATTTAATCGTAATATTATAGAAATTAATAAAAAAAATAGCTATTATTTAACAGTTGTATTTCTTGTTTTAATGTTTTATTTAAATACTTAGCTTCCATTGAAATTACTACACAATATTCATTATGAAATGCTAGGAAAATAAATACACACCTACACATTGACACTGCAGTATTAGTTCACCTTATATATAATATGAGCCGTAATAAGTTTGGGGCTTTAAAACGAAGCCCACTTTGCCAATTAAAACTCCCACGCCATTGACATGGTGTGGTTGAATTTTTTCAACTGCAACCAGGGTTAATTTCTTGGGTTGCTTTTGATTGGCAGATTGGGTGTAGGTCCGCCCCGTCGTTTCATGTTTATATCGTCCTGTACTGTCCCTATCATACCTCATATAACCATCCTATCATATAACCATCCTATCATTTCATTGTATATATAACCATTCTATATAATCGCATTGTAAATACTCATTCATTGTAAATATTCATTCATTGTAAATATTCATTCATTGAATCGCATTGTATATATAACCTATAATCGCATTGTAAATACTCATTCATTGTAAATATTCATTCATTGTAAATATTCATTCATTGAATCGCATTGTAAATATTCATTCATTGTATATATCCTATATAATCGCATTGTAAATACTCATTCATTGTAAATACTCATTCATTGTAAATATTCATTCATTGTATATATATCATCCTATATGTAATGTACTGTCCCCCCCACAACATATCTTCCGGAAGACCTAATATAGCATTTGTTACGTTAGAGCTTCCAATTGGGAGATCTATGTTTGTGGCCCTTGGGCTTATATAATGCGAAGGCACTAAATGAGTTCCAAGAATGTGCTGTCCCCCCTCTGGGCCTCTTTGACGTCGTTTGGCGCGAAAGAGGTTCCAAATGAGGCTTTATGTTATATGTTCAATGTTTGTAAAGAAATCACTTGGATTTCACGTCTAATACCCATATAACCCGCCCTTGAACTCGATTGGGGGGTTAGGGTATTGTATAAGTCTTTAATGTATGTGCCCTTTCTTGCCTCGAAACTCGAATGAGGAAGAGACGGGCATTGTATATGTTTTGTTTTTTTGTATATAAAAATATTTTAAAGATACAAATACATTAGTAATAATAATAAATGGAATTTCAAGATATTACATCTATCATCACAGAAATATCAAATTTAAGAAATCAAGGAATCGTACTTTCTGAATTTTTGAATGAAGACAGACTTTTGAATGAATTTGAACAAATTGATATACAATTGAAACATGGAAGATATGTTCTACCTAAAATGTATTCACTGATAAAAAGAATCCAAAAAGCGGTTAATGCTTCTTTGTATAACAATGATATTAATTTATTCATTCGGCTATTTAGTATAGTTGAAGCCATTAGAAAGAAACTCGGGGAACAGTACCAAGTTCGGTCAGAGATTGCTTTGAAAGTGAAATCTATAAGACGTTTGATTGATGCAAGCATTGAAACCGACAATTGAAAAATCGTTAGCATTTCCAATAATGACTTCAGAAGCATTAAGTACCAGACTAGCCCGTGAGAGGTTAGCATTACTGAAAGAGTTTATACCAATTCGAGATAACGTGCGAGATAAACTACAACTTAGACAGCAAGCGCAGACTGACTTTTCTATTGGAAGCGAACAACTTTTTGCCCCTGTAACTAAAGCCACTAAAGATATGAAACTTGCAACAGAACGTGCTATATACGGCGACATCCCTAAAGAGGGAGCAGTACCTATTATTGATGTATTAGGAAAGATTGCTACAGAAACTGAAAAAACTCACGAGGGAATAAAACAGCTTTCAGGTGAGTTACAAACTCAGCGAGAAATACAACAAATGGGTAATATTGATATTGATGATAACCCCGTTGAAGATGCTAGTGTTTCCACTAAAAAAAGTGTTCCTTTTAACGAGAAATTCACTGATGAAGCTATAGAAGAAATCAGACGAATTCAATTGCTGAAACCTGAAGACTATGTGTTATTTGGTAAATTCGCTGCCGAACGTTATTATAACAGGGAGGATTTTTTAAAAGACGAGTATAAAAAGAACATAATAAAACGAGATCAATGGGTGGATTGGTTATTTAAAATTAATAAAAATGAACCCGGAAATTTAAATAAGGGTAACTTGAATTACCTAGCTTTTCAAATGGGAGTTAATAAGTATGGT
This sequence comes from Potamilus streckersoni, assembly GCA_016746295.1. Lineage (NCBI taxonomy): Eukaryota > Metazoa > Mollusca > Bivalvia > Unionida > Unionidae > Potamilus > Potamilus streckersoni. Next base: position 364,135 of record JAEAOA010002192.1, on the reverse strand, counting down.
TTAGATCAACAACAACAAAGTCGAGGTCGAGGACGAGGACGAGGTCGAGGTCGAGGACGAGGTCGAGGTCGAGGTCGAGGTCGAGGTCGACAATCTCCAGAAATTCAAAACGTTTCCGAATCAGCTGCAGAAATTCAAAACGTTTCCGAACCAGAAAGTTCTTCAGGAGAGGGTTATGGAAGTTCTCATCATGATTCTCATATGTGTCCTAGTAATATCATTAATGATATATCACGACTTGAGGTTCTTATGGGAGGTAAGCGAGCTGGAAATAACTCAGTCGAAATAACTAATGAAGCATTTGATATTTGCAGACGATTATTCCAAGGTGGGATAATTGATATTCATACGTATCGAGAACTCTTGGATGAGTTAATAGACGGAATTCCGGGGGAATTTAGCGATTGAAATTGTATTTAGAAATTGCAAAGTCATTTCAAATAAGATGATAGTACACTATAATCACAATAAACCAACAAACGTGTATGTAGTGAACTCAAGATTGCCCGTTTATAAGGCATACTACGGTGACGGCCTTGGAAATACCATAGCGGGTTTATTCACAAGAACAGCCCCAAAAGTAGCACCAATTGCTAAACAATTAGCGATGAAAGCCATTGATGTTATTCGTAATAAGGGAATTAACGCTGTTGGAGATCTTGCAGGAACGGCCTTTTCTACCGCAAAGAATAGAATAACGTCATTGGTGAAATCTAGATTCGGACGAAAACCACCACCACCGCTACCTTCAACAACAATGATGCCTGCAAATGTCAGTAAAGTGATAAATAACGCAGTGGAACAAAAACTAGCATCATTAGCAATGACTTCACCAGATAGTAGTAATATTGCAAGTATGATAGCGGGAAGCGGTCTTGGAGGAAATCGAAAAAGAAAATGATTTAGAAAAACGATACGTTTTAGTATAAATGACATTTAAAAAAATTGCTGATCCAGCGTTTGATATGGCGGCACCGGTGAATAAAGATGATTCTAAAATTAACTATCAGTATTATGCCTATCCTGCAAGAGAGCCTAATCAACGAGGGAGAGTTGAACTTCAAGTTCAAGATACAAGTAGATACTTTTTGCCGTGTGAGGCGTTTATTGAAGTAGAAGGAGAGCTTGTAACAAATGTTGCAGCTGATACACCATATGGGAATGACCAAAATATCCGAGTTGGTTTCGTAAATAATGGCATTATGGCGCTATTTAACAGTGCAAGATATATCATTGATGGAAAAGAAATTGAATCAATAGAACAAGATGTTGATATTGCAACAACAATAATCGGACTTGCGAGATATTCTGATGATTATACAAGGTCGGCTGGTCCGTCTATGATGTTTGCTAAGGATACTTCTGATCATGCTGACCATATTCAGTTTATTAAAGTACTAACTGCGGCAGCTACTGCAGAAGCTGATCAACAACTCGCAGCTAATCTAGACCGTGAAGGTTCAGCTAATCCATTCGACATTTTAAAAAGGGTCAATGGTAATTTCAATCTAGGATTTGCAACACGAAAGGGAGCATTGAAAGGAGAGCATCGACGGTTTTCATGTGCAATTCCGTTACATCACATATTCGGATTCTGTAGAAATGTCAGAAAAGTCATCTATGGAGCAAAGCATACGGTTGTGTTAGTGCGAAAGGAAAATGACAATGATGCAATTTGGCGTGCTAATGGTGTTGATGATGGTAAAGTCATTTTAAATAAATTGACTTTATGGATGCCCGTCTTGACACCAGCAGTTACAATAGAGCAAGAATTACTATCGTTTATGGACACAGGTGGAAAATCATTGCTAAGTTGGCTAACAACAACGACTGATACGAAGCAGGATAATGTAAATGGCACATTTACATGGCACTTAGCATCAAAACAAGGTGTTTCAGCTCCACGTCATATCTTTATAGCGTTACAGGATGCAAATCGAGTGAGTCGTCAATTATCTAGTCATATGATATTTGATAAATTAGGGGTAAGTGAAGTTTCGTTGAGAATAAACGGACAACAAGAGCCAGCAGAGATTGTACAGCTTGATTATGATAACAACTACATAGCTCGTGTATATCATAGAATATTGTCGTATATGGGTCGTGATCAAAATGTTGATACTGGTTTGCAAATATCGCAAATTGATTTTGAAAAACACTATCCGATTTATTACTTTTCATTGGAACATCTTGACATGATGAGACAATCTGTTGTTGATATATACTTCCAAGCTCGGGTACAACGCCCTGCTGGTATAGCCGATTATAGAGCAGTTGCTGTCATTCTCAGTGATAAATCAATGTTGTTAGAAGGAGTTGGCGGACGAATGAGACTTATTGATGCACCAGTGGAAAACATGTAATGTTTTCAAAAATCATTTGATTTTACAAACATGTAGTTAGGATTTTCACAATAAGATCAATTGAAAGTGTAAATTACATTTTAGAATAGAATGACATATAGTATTGTTAATGTCCAGTTGACTGATGGTCAGGTCAAGAAATTGAAATCAAAGTCGGCTAAAGAATGTGGAACTACAATAACGTTGAAACCCACTCAAATGTCCGGTGGTGCACATAAATTATCACTGACAGATCGTCAAATAAAACATTTCAATGATGCGCTAAAGAACAAACGAGGAGTTCAAATTGATTTTTCGAAAGCAGCTATCGCCAGTATGATAAAATCGGGTGGAATATTCCCGCTGTTAGCTGCTATTCCAGCATTGATTGCAGCGGCTGCCCCAGCGGTTGCGAAGGCGGCAGCGTTAGGAGCCGTTGGTACTGCTGCAGGAATGGCCCTGAAAAAAGCTACTGGGAAAGGCTATAAAAAAAAGGAAAGGGTCTAAGACTACCAGGAACTCCACACAATTGGTACAAGGGCACGGGCCTAAGAATACCAGGAACGGCTTATTAGTGGAAAAATCCCTAGGATTTTCACCAATGTCCAATTTTGATTTAATTGATGCTGTAAAATCATTATCAATAAAAAACTTTAGAGGAGTTTTCATGAGAGATCAATTACCGTCAAAACCAATGAAAAATGAAACGGGTATTATCAATCTCGATAACAGCAGCGGAAAAGGAACTCATTGGGTCGCATATGCAATTGATCCACGTGGAATTGTCTATTTTGATTCATATGGATTAGCTCCACCAAAAGAATTCATGCGATATGTATCCACAATAACAAAGTCATCTCCAATTTTTTATTCCACGCTACCAACACAACAGTTAAATGATCCACCGATATGCGGTCGTGAAGTATTAAACTTCCTTGCAGAGATATCTAAATTTCCAAGAAAACCACCACAAGTTGTTGTTAATGAATATACTAGCAGGCAATGGCAAAAACGATAGCGTTATGATTTAGAAAAACGTAGCATTTTCGTATAATGATTGATATTTGGGGACGACCTTTATCAGAATCAAAAAAAAACAGAAACCGATAGCAAATTCGCTGTCGAAAGTGTAAAAAAAATAATCGAAGATGAAATCGCCGAGACATTAAATTTGTCAAGTGTAGATCCTGGGGAAATAGTTGTATTTCAAGATCGCCAGGGCAAATTGAAATCTAGTAATGTTTCATTGGATGATGTCTTAATACGAAGACGTGACGTCGTTGAAGATACAATAGCGTTATATTCAAATGATGGAAAACTCAAACCGGGTGTACTCGTTTCTACAATCACAGATGCATTAAAAAATTTAAATGAAGAACTTGAAAAACATATAACAACATATACTTCCCTTCGTAGAAATATTATCAATAAATTCTTTGGAACACCAGCGGTAACCTCTCCATCTCTCGCTGAAATTAAATCCAATTTTGATGAAATTAAATCCAGTATTAAAAATATTAATGATGCTGGATTTAGTATTATTAGAGATAGCATTAATAGTATTAAAAAATCTATCGAGGATATTACAAAATTTAAAACAGACAATCTTCCGCTACTTGAAAGAATAAAGATTCCTCATGAGAGAAATATCATAAATATGATATACACAGTTCTCTCTGGATCATTAGATTGGGAACCTAAAAAGAATACAGTAACCCTCACTGTGTCAAACAAGGGTATTTATCGATTAACAATAGTGTCACTGAATCAGTTTAATATATCATCATCGACTTCATATGGATACAACAACGTGATTTCAACGACTATTGACGTGGGTGAATACAAACGGTTTACAATAACAAGCACTGATCCTAATTTAAATAAGACATCATTTGTATGGTACATGGAGTTTGTAGCTGATCTAAATTAGAATTTTAAACAATTAAAAACCACTTGAGGTTTTAAAATAATATGATTCCATCATCGCAATATCGCTATGATACCGTCAAAGAGTTCTTAACAAAACTCAAAACACTCATTGATGAGTATGAAATAAAAATTAAAAAGTATCGCAGGAGAATTACCGCAATTGATGTTACAGTATACTCGGTATCTGGTATAATGGCCGGTGCTGGTATTATACTATCTTCAGTAACAATGGTAGCTCCGATTGCTGTCCCAATTGCTATTTCCGCGGTGACAACATTTGCTGGAATTGCAAATGCTATTACTAAAAAAATATCATCGTGTTCTCAAGAAAAACTTAACGATTATATAGTAAAACATCAAGCAGTATCTAACGGTTACTCACAATTATCCTCGTTGATGTCATCATCGATTGATGATACGATAATTACCGAAGATGAATTCTCCGCGATGATACGTATTTATGATACTACGATTAAAAACGCTAGCGTTTTTTCATCTATTGCAAAATTAGACATTGTAAATAATAATAATAATGTCGCAAGAGATTCAACTACTTCAGCGGATAGCAGAAAATACCACTCCGCGGAAAACAAGTATGATATCAATATCGTCAACAAACCCTAAATTCAGTGTGAATTTTCCTTCACCTGTTTCAGTAAAGGAAATCGCGTTGGCAAAATTACGAGTGTATCATAGTTGGCCTAATATCAGATCGGTTTCATTTGGTGGTCAGAGACCTAATAATTCTCTGGTATTTGCATATAGGAATAAAAAAGATGACACTCCAGATTGGAACGTTGTTTCAATACCAACTGGGTCCTATCAAATTGAGCAAATTAATAATGAATTACAACGTAGAATAAAATCCATTACTAAAAAAGAATCAAAAATTGCGATAACAGTTCATGAACCAACACTATCATCTACAATTGAAATAGGCTCTCCTGGGTATGTTGTAGATATTTATAACAGTTCAATAAGAACAGTATTAGGATGGCCCGAAGATCCACCTAGAAGTGCTGGTAATTCCACGCCCGAGCCTGTAAAATCTGATTACGTCACTGATGAAATAGGACCTGAAAATCCATCAAAAGGATATAAAAAATTCGAGGATATAAACTTTACAAAAAGATATCGACGTAAGAATCAATATGGTGAAGATGTGTGGAGAATTCCATTTTTTAATGATTATATCCCACAGGAAGGTGAAATTCTGGAAATACATGAAACAAGTCCAACATTTGTAGATATTAAAGATCACATCCTTGATAGAATGAATAATGATTTTTTGTCGTTATTACCCTCATTAAGATCTGGCTTTCTTACACAAGCTGAGTTTACTAGTGTAGTCGCCGCGGGTAATAAAATCATCGATGACATGGAAATATTTAATTCGAGGATTACTAATCTCTTCACTGATGAAAATAGCCCGATTTCAAAAACTAGCTCAGCTCAAGATTATAAAAAAAATATAAATGAAAATCCAAATTATAAATTACCAGGATATAATGTTCCCGAGTTAAAGAAAAAACTCAGAACTGCCATCGACGAAGGATTTAATAAAATCTATCAATCATGGAAAGATAGCCAGCCGAAGCCTATTATCCTCACTTATAATAATTCTCCCGACGGCGACGGTAGACATATCGCACCGAACAATGTGGATATTTCATCGGTGATCGCACTTAATTTAACGTGTGATGTAATCGAAGGAAGTTATCAAATTAATATAGAACAATCAAATCAAGCCCGACAGGGTTACATTCTTTATTCATTTGCACCAACAGCACCCCCCGGATTTTTAATTGTTGAGAATCCGACTAATCCAGTCTATATGCAATGTCAAAATGATTCACTAACCAGAATTAATTTTACACTCACCGATCAGTCAAATAATTTAATTGATCTACGTGGTGAAGTATTATCGATTAGTCTGTTTGTGAAAAGCTAACAAATATCGGTTAAATAATTTGTATTAATCAGCAGCAGAGAGGGTGAAATGACAACATATTTGCGACCGTAGATGGCAGCAATTTGAGTGTGGTTATGACAATGTATTTGCGACAAAATCGCTAAGATGGGGTCTTTATTTTTTTTTTGGTTGAAATATGAGATTTCGTAGGAAGGTTCCATTGGCATTCTGAGGCTTTAATCGATTCTGTCGCAAAAATTTGTAGGGTTCACCCTCTCTGCTGCTTCTTAAACCAAGTTTAGATTGTGTAAAAGATTGTGTGAAAGATTTTTTTTGGTAACCCTCTAACTGTTACTCTGGAATTCGTTGCAGTAAGTCTACCTTGTATTAAATAGAGTCATCAGCAAACCAATCCTTCTAGTTATAGAGTAGTTGATAAGTGTCTGACCACTGGAACGCTTTCATCGGAATCAGTCCTCTTATGGCATTTAGGTACCTGTGGTTTAACATTCGTGACGTAACGGATACAATTGTTCTTTGCGTTTGACTTTTGTATTGTAACAAACTCTCGTTAAATGTGTTCTCTCAACTCCACAGGCAAACCACGAATGTTATCTTGTAAAATATCCATATAGAGATTACTGAGGTCGTCGATAATGATAGTTCGTCGGCCGTCGAGTATCTTCTAGGTGATCTGAATGTTTCCGCTACTACTTGTAAAGTGACACAACGACTAAAGCACTCGAGTTTATCAACTTCGCACAAGTAGATAAATCTGGCTCTGGCTAATTCTTCGGGGGTAGGTCATCCTATATATTTAGGTCACTTTCATTGTAAAATTTGGAAACGACTTTCAAAGTCGAACTAATCAGACAAACGCACTGGGAACGAACACTCTTCCTTTACAGGTTCATTTCGATGATGGTGCGGTGAAAACCGCGTAGTTTCCTCATGCATGAATGACATCGGTAGGGTGATAGTAGACTAGTTTCACGTTGAGGATGACATTGACCATGAAAACCAGTAGAGTACACGATAACGAGTGACATCGCTTTCGCATCATGAGGTTTGACACGCACAACATCACTTTACACTGTAGGATTTGTAGTAGTGATAGCGAAATCCCTTGATGTTGTGCCGAATCACGGAGGTCCTAGCGTATCCCTGGCATCGCAAGGCACAGCATCGCATTCCATTTGAGTTTCATGGAACTTGAATCGTGTATGTTTAAATGGATTCATCTTTCTCGCTTGGAAATTATAGTCACAATGAACAATAGACGTTGTCCCTTTTTATATGCTAATCAATATCAGTATATCCGTACAGTATAGTGAAGTGGTTGGGAAGCCGCACTCACTTGTGGTACGATTTGATGCTGTTTTTCCAAAGGTCGACTTACAATTTTGTGTATGGCTAAACGTACAATAATTTAAGGTTGGTGATAAAGTTAGAATTTCTTTGATGAAAAAGGTGTTTGCAAAAGGATTTACTCCGAACTGGAGCGAAGAAGTTTTTGTATTACCTGTAACGTACGTTTTAAAAGATCTGGCAGGGGAACCGATTGTAGGTAGTTTTTATGAACAAGAACTACAGAAAACTGATCAGGATGTTTTTGTTATCGAGAAAGTGATTAGAAAAAAAGGGGATAAAAGTTTAGTCAAATGGCGTGGGTATAGTGATAAATTTAACAGTTGGATCCCAACCAAGCAGATTATGATATAATGCTATTATAAATTAACTCATACTTTTGTTTGACAGATTTACATTTTACTGGTTTACATAATGATATTAGATACTGCTTACGATCGTTAGAGATCGTCATTAGATTAAAAATCTTGACAAATATGAAATCGAATTTGATATTTTTCTGTCGGCCTGGGATCTTGATATTTAAAAAGGTTTGATTAACTGCCAGAACAGTTGTTGTTCGGCAACGGTAAAATTAAATTTAATTAGCTGCTTAGCAATGTGATACTTGACATTATACCGTTTAGTTGTTGATCTGCTGTAATTAGATCTGTCAGCAACAGTGACTATTTCACCATCATCATCAGATTCATTGTTATATAAAATATCATCTTCGCTATAACCAACAGATTTGTCTATAAAATCTTTGGAAAATGTAATACTATGTATGACATCATCACTGACGACCTTATCACTGACGACCTTATCACTAGTATCTTCTTCGTAGAGTTCAGCGAGTCGTTTCATCAAGTCCATTATTATAATATATTTTTATCTAATTTATTATTATAAGATGACCGATGAGATAAAATATCACCAAAAAGTTAATATAGTAAATTATAACGAACTAGCTGAAGCGGTAAGAAAATGTTTGTTGGGTTATAGTGTTGATGTTATTGTAATGCAAGGTGATTCTCATAAAATATTACTAACAGAAGCAGAAAAAGATAAAATTAATGAAAATGCAGTAACAACGTTAAAATTTAATCACGATGATATCATAGCATTTGCTCATCATTGCTTGACTAAAACCGAATTACTATTAAATCATCATATCTAAAACCAATCCTAGCATCGTATTCTCTTGAAAAAGTTGATTTTGTTGCTCCATCAGCTATAATTTTTACGACTGCGGGATTTATCTTATAATATTTCGCCGCAGCTGAAATCGATTTGAATTCGATCTCCTCATCCGTTTCGAGGTTTTTTTGAAATAACAGGTTTTATTGGGCATCTAAAATTAATACCATTACTATTTTTTCCTTTTCTCACATTTTCCTGTTGCGTTACTATCTCCAGATTTTCCAATCGATTATCAGTTTGTATATTATTGATGTGATTATAACAAGACCATTGGGTATAGATCCATTGAACACCTCATAAACAAACCTATGACCAAGATAACGAACTTGATTTGTTGATGTTCCTCTAACTGTTACCCTGATATATCCCATATTGCTAATATTACTAAGAACTTTTTTAGTTTTTCTATTTCTAATAATACCGCGATCGTTAGCCTCGTATAAATCAAATACTGGGTGCGGCTGAAACTCATCTTGTAAGGATAAATTTTCAATATTATCATCAGTGACTTTACCATTATAATGATATACACGCTGTCCCTCTGGAATATCATCGCAGAACAACGTGTAAATAAAATCTTTTCTAAATATTACAATCCTCTCGGCATATCTCCCTTTTACACTAATTTATAACCCGCTGACGTTAATTTGCCAACAGGTATTCTAGTTTTAATGTTAATAACCGAACCAATTACATTTCCAGCGTATAAGTTATACTTTGGGTGAATTTGATAAATCTCTTGCTCACGTGCGCTTGTCAGATTTACTGTCATTATATTATAGGTAATATTTTTTATCTCTAATTGATTTTTAGCGCATGCGCAGTGTGAGATAAAGTTATATTTTGGGTGAATTTGATATGCTTCTTGCTCACATGTGTTTGTTAGATTTGCTGTCATTATATTATAGGTGATATTTTTTATCTCTAATTGATTTTTAGCGCATGCGCAGTGTGAGGTAAAGTTATGTTTTGGGTGAACTTGATATGTTTCTTGCTCACATGTGTTTGTTAGATTTGCTGTCATTATATTATAGGAGATATTTTTTTATCTCTAATTGATTTTTAGCGCATGCGCAGTGTGAAAAAATTATCAATTAGATATTACATTATAGTATAATAATGTTAAAATTGCGTGATATAGCTAAGAGAAGCTTTATGGGAGAACCTAATAAAATAGCGACTGCTTTTGCAGGTTTTGATAATAGTTATCAGTTTGATAATCAAATTGTTTTAGTAAATTTTTTACTGCAACTAATCTTTACCACCTATTACAGACAATTGTAAAACGTGAGCTCGAAAAACACAAAAGTATCAGATTATTTGTGCAATATCATGTTATATTTTCAAAGTTAGTTATAATGGAAGAATTAACTAACAAGGAAATTGCAGAACCTTAACGCAAAATCGAGACGTGTTTTGCTTGGGACTGATCTGTTATCACTATCTGATGAAATACACCAAGAAATTGGAAAAAAAATAGAGGAATTTTAGTCAATTAGGTTCGGGTTGGAAGTTTGAAATGATCAAAGGAATATTGTTTCACACGATGAAATATAATGTATTACGAGGTAGTTCATACGTCGACCTGCCACCAAAAATAAAAAGTAAAAGATGTTGTATAAACATCAAAAACGTAGATAACAAATGTTTCCAATGGGCTGTTCTTTCCGCACTATTTCCAGCAGAAAAAAACGCTACTCGTGTTGAAAGGTATATCAGTCATGTGTCTAGATTAAATTTTAAAGATATTAACTTTCCAGTGGCAGAAAATCAAATACCAAAATTTGAAAAGCAGAATAATGTTTCAATTAACGTTTCGGACTAGATGAAAAGGAGGACGTATATCCGAGATATATTTCAGAAAAAGCTTCACAATCAACTATAAATTTACTGTACTACAAAAATCATTATGTTTGGATTAAAAACTTTAACGGACTAGTTGGTAGACAGTACAATAAGGATAAGAACAAAAAGTTCTTTTGTTACCGCTGCTTGCATGGCTGTACAAGCAATGAAACATTACAAAAGCATTTGCAGTACTGTAGTGATGTGCAAAGAATAACAATGCCATCTAAAAAAGATAGTGTGTTACAGTTTGTCCATCATAATCACAAACTAAAAATTCCTTTCGTCATATACGCTGATTTCGAATGCCTACTTCAACCTGTACTTGGTGTAGAAAATAATCCTAATCAATCGAGTACAAGAAAAGTTCAAAATCATGTTCCGTGTGGAGTAGCGTATAAGGTAGTTTGTTGTACTGATTCTAGATTATCTAAATCAATCAAATTATATCGTGGTAAAAATCCAGCTGTTTGGCTTCTCAAGCAGTTGATTAACGAAGTTGATAATATATTTACTCATTTGAAAAAAGTAACGCCAATGTTAAAATTAACACCTCAACAAGAATCCGCTCACGAGCAAGCAGAAATTTGTCATATTTGTGAAAAAGCTTTTGACGATGATAAAAAAGTACATGACCATTGTCATTTGACTGGACAGTATCGTGGAGCGGCTCATAATCAGTGTAATTTAAAATTTCATGCTCCAGATTTTATTCCAGTTATTCTTCACAATTTTCGAGGATATGATAGCCATATTATAGTAGAAGCTTTTGGTGATCCTGAGATAAAAGCTCGTCTAAAACTCGATAACATCATCAAATGCATCCCAAATAATTTTGAAAAGTACATGTCAGTTACGCTAGGTAAATTGCGTTTTATTGACAGCCTGCAGTTTATGGCAGCCTCGTTAGATGAGCTAGTAAAAGGTTGTAGTAAATTTGATAACCTAAGAGACTGTTTTGGAGATAAATTTAATCTACTAGCTAAAAAAGGAGTTTTTCCATACGAATACCTCGACGATTGGAGTAAATTTGATGAAATATCTTACCTGACAAAGACAAATTTTACTCACAACTTAAAAATGAAAATATAACTGATGACGAGTACAGGTATGCACAAGATATCTGGAAAGAGTTTGATTGTGAGACTTTGGTGATTATCATGATTTATACCTGAAAACTGACGTGTTATTATTAGCAGATGTTTTTGAAAGTTTTCGTGAAGTGAGTTATAATAATAATTATGGACTAGATCCTTGCTGGTATTATTCTGCCCCTGGGTTGTCATGGGATGCTTTGCTAAAGTTTAGTAAGGTAAGGTTAGAATTACTGACTGATGTTGATATGTTCAATTTTATTGAAAAAGGTATCCGAGGTGGTATTAGCGTGATAATCAAAAAAATATGCTGAAGCAAACAACAAATACCTGAAACAGTATAACCCTGACCTTCCTTCGAAGTATATAATTTATCTAGATTGTAATAATCTTTACGGTGGTTCGATGGCAGAACCAATGCCTTTTAGCGGATTTCATTGGATCACGGTTGATCGATTTCTATCAGAGACAGAAAAAAAGATACCTGACGATGTTTCCTATTTCGTTGAAGTTGATCTTGATTATCCAAATTCGCTACACAAATTACATAACGATTACCCTTTCTGTGCGGAATCGATGGTTATAGATTATAGTTTGTTATCAAAAGAACAACAAGCGTTAGCATCACCAAGGCAACATTCCATGGTCAAGAAACTAGTACCAAATTTACTTGATAAGAAAAATTATGTTTTGCATTACAAAGTTTTAAAACAAGCAGTCGATGCTGGTCTTGTGTTGAGAAAAGTTCATCGTGTACTAAAATTTAATCAGTCGCCGTGGATGAGAGGTTATATTAACTCCAACACTTCAAGAAGAGCTGCAGCGAAAACAGAGTTTGAGAAAAACTTCTTTAAACTGATGAACAATTCCGTTTTTGGTAAGACGATGGAGAATATTAGGAAACGTGTAAATATTGAAATAGTTAATGATGTCAATCGCAGAAACAAACTTGTGTCAGACGATGATTTTGTGAGCATGAAAATATTTAATGAAAATCTTGTTGCGATACAAAGAAGAAAAACAAATCTAAAACTAAACAAGCCGATCTATGTTGGAGCTGCAGTGTTAGATTTATCAAAGTGGATGATGTACGATTTTCATTACACTTTTGTTAAAAATCAGTGGCCGGCTAGTAGATTATTGTTTACTGATACTGATTCACTCGTGTATGAAATTGAATGTGAGGACATCTATCAGGACATGTACAATAATCGACATCTGTTTTGATCTTTCCGATTATCCACGTGACAGTAAATTTCATGACGACACAAATAAAAAGGTTATTGGTAAGTTTAAAGATGAAATGAACTCGAGCGCTATCAAATACTTTATCGGATTACGTAGTAAAATGTATGCCGTATTGTTAGATAATAATAAAATAACGAAAAAAGCCAAAGGTCTGCCTCGTAATTTTGTTAAAAAGTTTATGAAATTTGATGACTACAGGTATGCGCTTGATGGTGGTGTTAGTTTTATGAGAGCTATGGCAATTCGAACTAATCATCATAAACTCGAAACAGATGTCATTATCAAACGTGGATTGTATAATTTTGATGACAAACGCTATTGTGAAAATGGGGTAGATACATTTGCCCTTGGGTATTGTATGATGATAGATCTATACTCGACATTATCTTTTCCAACTGAAATTTTATCTAAACTTATAAAATAATGCTTGAAAATTTGACAATGACAAATAGCTACAATAGTAACATCAAATATCTAATGATGGACGGTAAACAATTGACAGTTGAATTTAATAATGAAACATCAGGTATATGTTTTAATGGAACATGTGACAAGTTAAAACTTTCGCTCATCAGATCTGATAACAGCATGTATTTCAATTATCTCGAACAATTGTATCAAAAGTTGCTAGCGGAATTTAAAAACTTTCACAGCCCCATTAGCCAACAAAACTATACTAACTCACAATTGATCTCGATCGGTCAAAGGTATATTTTATCAACAAAAAATATCCTCTGAACAAACCAGAAATGAAAGATCTGTTTGAGTCCCGTCGCTGTGTGAGTGGTAAAGTAAAATTTAGTATCTATAGTCGTGATAGTGAAATATTTTTAATATCAACAGTTGAAACATTAATCATTGGTAACGAGATATAAAATAATATCATTTTCATTCTAATGCTAGTTTAATTTCCACCTTGTTAACTGAAACGTTCTAAAACACAGTTTAATTTTCATCCTGTTATCTTGTGGTAAAACCCGTTTGCCGTCTTTAGAATAATTGTATTCCACACATGCGCTGTTCTAACAAATTAGTCACCTCTGTGTAAAGAGCTTATCGCATTCCAACACCTGTTGTTTTGTTCGGTTACAAAATACCTGTTTACAGGTAGTAGTAGGGGGAAAAAAAAGCGGTGGGGAGTGTGAGTCAAAACCCTGTTTTATTTTGGAAAAAAAGGGGGTGGGGTGGGGGATAATTTAGGACTATAATTTATACTTGTTTGGAGGGTAAAAAAACAAAGTGAGTTGAAAACCTGGTTTTCCTATACTACTGTATGCCTTCAGTACGAAAAGTTGCTGAAGGGATTTGTCAAACAGCTATCTCAAAGAAAAATGGACATAGAATAAAGTTTTCTTATTTACAAGATAACTCTTAATAATTACTATTTTGTTCCGTATTTCCCCTCATTACTACTGATCGTCACGTGACTATCCTACTTTCGATATTGATTCCCGGATATGTAATTCGTCCGAGAATACATGTGAAATTGGATTGAATTAATGATGTGTGTGATCTCATGTACGTATTTAATGGTTAACTCGGTATACGTAATCAGGTATGTACGGATTTTGATTTTGTGTTATTGTTTCTTGTTTCTAAAGACTGTATTGAGAACAGCAGTTAGGGTTTTGTTGGAAAAACCTATACAGGGTAGACAATTTATTTGACAGAGATCCAAGGCCAGGGGTCTATTAATAGATTTTTTAAAAATCCCCAATTACAAAGACGGCGTTAACAGCGTTTGTATGAAAATGAAATTACTTTAAAATTACAAATTAGTGAGGTCAGGGGGTAGTAAAAAACGCGCTACATGTAGTTTAGTTTTTTTAGTGTGGATATGTGTAATAAAATTCAGAAAAATATCATTCTCGATTCAAGAAATAGCAGGTCCTGAATTGACAGGGATCCCCATTACGGAGTTATCTTGTCATGTAAATCCATTATTATTACGATTATTTAATCGTAATATTATAGAAATTAATAAAAAAATTGCTATTATTTAACAGTTGTATTTCTTGTTTTTAATGTTTTATTTAAATACTTAGCTTCCATTGAAATTACTACACAGTATTCATTATGAAATGCTAGGAAAATAAATACACACCTACACATTGACACTGCAGTATTAGTTCACCTTATAAATAATATGAGCCGTAATAAGTTTGGGGCGTTAAAAAGAATCCCACATTGCCAATCAAACCAACCCCGCCCATGACCTGGGGTGGTTGAATTTTTTAAAAAGAAAACAGGGTTAATTTATTTGGTTGCTTTTTATTGGCAGATTGGGTGTAGGTCCGCCCCGTCGTTTCATGTTTGTATCGTCCTGTACTGTCCCTATCATACCATCCTATCATATAACCATCCTATCATATAACCATCCTATCATTTCATTGTATATATAATAACCTATAATCGCATTGTAAATATTCATTCATTGTAAATACTCATTCATTGTAAATATTCATTCATTGTAAATACTCATTCATTGTATATATAACCATCCTATCATTTCATTGTATATATAACCATCCTATCATTTCATTGTATATAACCATCCTATATAATCGCATTGTAAATATTCATTCATTGAATCGCATTGTAAATATTTCATTCATTGTATATATCCTAATATAATCGCATTGTATATATGTAATGTATTGTTCAATGTTTGTAAAGAAATCACTTGGATTTTCACGTCTAATACCCATATAACCCCCCTTGAACTCGATTGGGGGGTTAGGGTATTGTATAAGTCTTTAATGTATGTGCCCTTTCTTGCCTCGAAACTCGAATGAGGAAGAGACGGGCATTGTATATGTTTTGTTTTTTTTGTATATAAAAATATTTTAAAGATACAAATACATTAGTAATAATAATAAATGGAATTTCAAGATATTACATCTATCATCACAGAAATATCAAATTTAAGAAATCAAGGAATCGTACTCTCTGAATTTTTGAATGAAGACAGACTTTTGAATGAATTAGAACAAAAATTGATATACAATTGAAACATGGAAGATATGTTCTACCTAAAATGTATTCACTGATAAAAAGAATCCAAAAAGCGGTTATGCTTCTTTGTATAACAATGATAATTAATTTATTCATTCGGCTATTTAGTATAGTTGAAGCCATTAGAAAGAAACTCGGGGAACAGTACCAAGTTCGGTCAGAGATTGCTTTGAAAGTGAAATCTATAAGACGTTTGATTGATGCAAGCATTGAAACCGACAATTGAAAAATCGTAGCATTTCCAATAATGACATCAGAAGCATTAACTACCAGACTAGCCCGTGAGAGTTAGCATTACTGAAAGAGTTTTATACCAATTCGAGATAACGTGCGAGATAAACTACAACTTAGACAGCAAGCGCAGACTGACTTTTTCTATTGGAAGCGAACAACTTTTTGCCCCTGTAACTAAAGCCACTAAAGATATGAAACTTGCAACAGAACGTGCTATATACGGCGACATCCCTAAAGAGGGAGCAGTACCTATTATTGATGTATTAGGAAAGATTGCTACAGAAACTGAAAAAACTCACGAGGGAATAAAACAGCTTTCAGGTGAGTTACAAACTCAGCGAGAAATACAACAAATGGGTAATATTGATATTGATGATAACCCCGTTGAAGATGCTAGTGTTTCCACTAAAAAAAGTGTTCCTTTTAACGAGAAATTCACTGATGAAGCTATAGAAGAAATCAGACGAATTCAATTGCTGAAACCTGAAAGACTATGTGTTATTTGGTAAATTCGCTGCCGAACGTTTATTATAACAGGGAGGATTTTTTAAAAATGAGTATAAAAAGAACATAATAAAACGAGATCAATGGGTGGATTGGTTATTTAAAATTAATAAAAATGAACCCGGAAATTTAAATAAGGGTAACTTGAATTACCTAGCTTTTCAAATGGGAGTTAATAAGTATGGTTTAGATCAACAACAACAAAGTCGAGGTCGAGGACGAGGACGAGGTCGAGGTCGAGGTCGAGGTCGAGGTCGAGGTCGAGGTCGAGGTCGACAATCTCCAGAAATTCAAAACGTTTCCGAATCAGCTGCAGAAATTCAAAACGTTTCCGAACCAGAAAGTTCTTCAGGAGAGGGTTATGGAAGTTCTCATCATGATTCTCATATGTGTCCTAGTAATATCATTAATGATATATCACGACTTGAGGTTCTTATGGGAGGTAAGCGAGCTGGAAATAACTCAGTCGAAATAACTAATGAAGCATTTGATATTTGCAGACGATTATTCCAAGGTGGGATAATTGATATTCATACGTATCGAGAACTCTTGGATGAGTTAATAGACGGAATTCCGGGGGATTTAGCGATTGAAATTGTATTTAGAAATTGCAAAGTCATTTCAAATAAGATGATAGTACACTATAATCACAATAAACCAACAAACGTGTATGTAGTGAACTCAAGATTGCCCGTTTATAAGGCATACTACGGTGACGGCCTTGGAAATACCATAGCGGGTTTATTCACAAGAACAGCCCCAAAAGTAGCACCAATTGCTAAACAATTAGCGATGAAAGCCATTGATGTTATTCGTAATAAGGGAATTAACGCTGTTGGAGATCTTGCAGGAACGGCCTTTTCTACCGCAAAGAATAGAATAACGTCATTGGTGAAATCTAGATTCGGACGAAAACCACCACCACCGCTACCTTCAACAACAATGATGCCTGCAAATGTCAGTAAAGTGATAAATAACGCAGTGGAACAAAAACTAGCATCATTAGCAATGACTTCACCAGATAGTAGTAATATTGCAAGTATGATAGCGGGAAGCGGTCTTGGAGGAAATCGAAAAAGAAAATGATTTAGAAAAACGATACGTTTTAGTATAAATGGCATTTAAAAAAATTGCTGATCCAGCGTTTGATATGGCGGCACCGGTGAATAAAGATGATTCTAAAATTAACTATCAGTATTATGCCTATCCTGCAAGAGAGCCTAATCAACGAGGGAGAGTTGAACTTCAAGTTCAAGATACAAGTAGATACTTTTTGCCGTGTGAGGCGTTTATTGAAGTAGAAGGAGAGCTTGTAACAAATGTTGCAGCTGATACACCATATGGGAATGACCAAAATATCCGAGTTGGTTTCGTAAATAATGGCATTATGGCGCTATTTAACAGTGCAAGATATATCATTGATGGAAAAGAAATTGAATCAATAGAACAAGATGTTGATATTGCAACAACAATAATCGGACTTGCGAGATATTCTGATGATTATACAAGGTCGGCTGGTCCGTCTATGATGTTTGCTAAGGATACTTCTGATCATGCTGACCATATTCAGTTTATTAAAGTACTAACTGCGGCAGCTACTGCAGAAGCTGATCAACAACTCGCAGCTAATCTAGACCGTGAAGGTTCAGCTAATCCATTCGACATTTTAAAAAGGGTCAATGGTAATTTCAATCTAGGATTTGCAACACGAAAGGGAGCATTGAAAGGAGAGCATCGACGGTTTTCATGTGCAATTCCGTTACATCACATATTCGGATTCTGTAGAAATGTCAGAAAAGTCATCTATGGAGCAAAGCATACGGTTGTGTTAGTGCGAAAGGAAAATGACAATGATGCAATTTGGCGTGCTAATGGTGTTGATGATGGTAAAGTCATTTTAAATAAATTGACTTTATGGATGCCCGTCTTGACACCAGCAGTTACAATAGAGCAAGAATTACTATCGTTTATGGACACAGGTGGAAAATCATTGCTAAGTTGGCTAACAACAACGACTGATACGAAGCAGGATAATATAAATGGCACATTTACATGGCACTTAGCATCAAAACAAGGTGTTTCAGCTCCACGTCATATCTTTATAGCGTTACAGGATGCAAATCGAGTGAGTCGTCAATTATCTAGTCATATGATATTTGATAAATTAGGGGTAAGTGAAGTTTCGTTGAGAATAAACGGACAACAAGAGCCAGCAGAGATTGTACAGCTTGATTATGATAACAACTACATAGCTCGTGTATATCATAGAATATTGTCGTATATGGGTCGTGATCAAAATGTTGATACTGGTTTGCAAATATCGCAAATTGATTTTGAAAAACACTATCCGATTTATTACTTTTCATTGGAACATCTTGACATGATGAGACAATCTGTTGTTGATATATACTTCCAAGCTCGGGTACAACGCCCTGCTGGTATAGCCGATTATAGAGCAGTTGCTGTCATTCTCAGTGATAAATCAATGTTGTTAGAAGGAGTTGGCGGACGAATGAGACTTATTGATGCACCAGTGGAAAACATGTAATGTTTTCAAAAATCATTTGATTTTACAAACATGTAGTTAGGATTTTCACAATAAGATCAATTGAAAGTGTAAATTACATTTTAGAATAGAATGACATATAGTATTGTTAATGTCCAGTTGACTGATGGTCAGGTCAAGAAATTGAAATCAAAGTCGGCTAAAGAATGTGGAACTACAATAACGTTGAAACCCACTCAAATGTCCGGTGGTGCACATAAATTATCACTGACAGATCGTCAAATAAAACATTTCAATGATGCGCTAAAGAACAAACGAGGAGTTCAAATTGATTTTTCGAAAGCAGCTATCGCCAGTATGATAAAATCGGGTGGAATATTCCCGCTGTTAGCTGCTATTCCAGCATTGATTGCAGCGGCTGCCCCAGCGGTTGCGAAGGCGGCAGCGTTAGGAGCCGTTGGTACTGCTGCAGGAATGGCCCTGAAAAAAGCTACTGGGAAAGGCTATAAAAAAAAAGGAAAGGGTCTAAGACTACCAGGAACTCCACACAATTGGTACAAGGGCACGGGCCTAAGAATACCAGGAACGGCTTATTAGTGGAAAAATCCCTAGGATTTTCACCAATGTCCAATTTTGATTTAATTGATGCTGTAAAATCATTATCAATAAAAAACTTTAGAGGAGTTTTCATGAGAGATCAATTACCGTCAAAACCAATGAAAAATGAAACGGGTATTATCAATCTCGATAACAGCAGCGGAAAAGGAACTCATTGGGTCGCATATGCAATTGATCCACGTGGAATTGTCTATTTTGATTCATATGGATTAGCTCCACCAAAAGAATTCATGCGATATGTATCCACAATAACAAAGTCATCTCCAATTTTTTATTCCACGCTACCAACACAACAGTTAAATGATCCACCGATATGCGGTCGTGAAGTATTAAACTTCCTTGCAGAGATATCTAAATTTCCAAGAAAACCACCACAAGTTGTTGTTAATGAATATACTAGCAGGCAATGGCAAAAACGATAGCGTTATGATTTAGAAAAACGTAGCATTTTCGTATAATGATTGATATTTGGGGACGACCTTTATCAGAATCAAAAAAAAACAGAAACCGATAGCAAATTCGCTGTCGAAAGTGTAAAAAAAATAATCGAAGATGAAATCGCCGAGACATTAAATTTGTCAAGTGTAGATCCTGGGGAAATAGTTGTATTTCAAGATCGCCAGGGCAAATTGAAATCTAGTAATGTTTCATTGGATGATGTCTTAATACGAAGACGTGACGTCGTTGAAGATACAATAGCGTTATATTCAAATGATGGAAAACTCAAACCGGGTGTACTCGTTTCTACAATCACAGATGCATTAAAAAATTTAAATGAAGAACTTGAAAAACATATAACAACATATACTTCCCTTCGTAGAAATATTATCAATAAATTCTTTGGAACACCAGCGGTAACCTCTCCATCTCTCGCTGAAATTAAATCCAATTTTGATGAAATTAAATCCAGTATTAAAAATATTAATGATGCTGGATTTAGTATTATTAGAGATAGCATTAATAGTATTAAAAAATCTATCGAGGATATTACAAAATTTAAAACAGACAATCTTCCGCTACTTGAAAGAATAAAGATTCCTCATGAGAGAAATATCATAAATATGATATACACAGTTCTCTCTGGATCATTAGATTGGGAACCTAAAAAGAATACAGTAACCCTCACTGTGTCAAACAAGGGTATTTATCGATTAACAATAGTGTCACTGAATCAGTTTAATATATCATCATCGACTTCATATGGATACAACAACGTGATTTCAACGACTATTGACGTGGGTGAATACAAACGGTTTACAATAACAAGCACTGATCCTAATTTAAATAAGACATCATTTGTATGGTACATGGAGTTTGTAGCTGATCTAAATTAGAATTTTAAACAATTAAAAACCACTTGAGGTTTTAAAATAATATGATTCCATCATCGCAATATCGCTATGATACCGTCAAAGAGTTCTTAACAAAACTCAAAACACTCATTGATGAGTATGAAATAAAAATTAAAAAGTATCGCAGGAGAATTACCGCAATTGATGTTACAGTATACTCGGTATCTGGTATAATGGCCGGTGCTGGTATTATACTATCTTCAGTAACAATGGTAGCTCCGATTGCTGTCCCAATTGCTATTTCCGCGGTGACAACATTTGCTGGAATTGCAAATGCTATTACTAAAAAAATATCATCGTGTTCTCAAGAAAAACTTAACGATTATATAGTAAAACATCAAGCAGTATCTAACGGTTACTCACAATTATCCTCGTTGATGTCATCATCGATTGATGATACGATAATTACCGAAGATGAATTCTCCGCGATGATACGTATTTATGATACTACGATTAAAAACGCTAGCGTTTTTTCATCTATTGCAAAATTAGACATTGTAAATAATAATAATAATGTCGCAAGAGATTCAACTACTTCAGCGGATAGCAGAAAATACCACTCCGCGGAAAACAAGTATGATATCAATATCGTCAACAAACCCTAAATTCAGTGTGAATTTTCCTTCACCTGTTTCAGTAAAGGAAATCGCGTTGGCAAAATTACGAGTGTATCATAGTTGGCCTAATATCAGATCGGTTTCATTTGGTGGTCAGAGACCTAATAATTCTCTGGTATTTGCATATAGGAATAAAAAAGATGACACTCCAGATTGGAACGTTGTTTCAATACCAACTGGGTCCTATCAAATTGAGCAAATTAATAATGAATTACAAC
Source organism: Potamilus streckersoni (assembly GCA_016746295.1). Taxonomy (NCBI): domain Eukaryota; kingdom Metazoa; phylum Mollusca; class Bivalvia; order Unionida; family Unionidae; genus Potamilus; species Potamilus streckersoni. The sequence continues at coordinate 342,151 of JAEAOA010002192.1, read as the reverse complement.
GTAGAATAAAATCCATTACTAAAAAAGAATCAAAAATTGCGATAACAGTTCATGAACCAACACTATCATCTACAATTGAAATAGGCTCTCCTGGGTATGTTGTAGATATTTATAACAGTTCAATAAGAACAGTATTAGGATGGCCCGAAGATCCACCTAGAAGTGCTGGTAATTCCACGCCCGAGCCTGTAAAATCTGATTACGTCACTGATGAAATAGGACCTGAAAATCCATCAAAAGGATATAAAAAATTCGAGGATATAAACTTTACAAAAAGATATCGACGTAAGAATCAATATGGTGAAGATGTGTGGAGAATTCCATTTTTTAATGATTATATCCCACAGGAAGGTGAAATTCTGGAAATACATGAAACAAGTCCAACATTTGTAGATATTAAAGATCACATCCTTGATAGAATGAATAATGATTTTTTGTCGTTATTACCCTCATTAAGATCTGGCTTTCTTACACAAGCTGAGTTTACTAGTGTAGTCGCCGCGGGTAATAAAATCATCGATGACATGGAAATATTTAATTCGAGGATTACTAATCTCTTCACTGATGAAAATAGCCCGATTTCAAAAACTAGCTCAGCTCAAGATTATAAAAAAAATATAAATGAAAATCCAAATTATAAATTACCAGGATATAATGTTCCCGAGTTAAAGAAAAAACTCAGAACTGCCATCGACGAAGGATTTAATAAAATCTATCAATCATGGAAAGATAGCCAGCCGAAGCCTATTATCCTCACTTATAATAATTCTCCCGACGGCGACGGTAGACATATCGCACCGAACAATGTGGATATTTCATCGGTGATCGCACTTAATTTAACGTGTGATGTAATCGAAGGAAGTTATCAAATTAATATGGAACAATCAAATCAAGCCCGACAGGGTTACATTCTTTATTCATTTGCACCAACAGCACCCCCCGGATTTTTAATTGTTGAGAATCCGACTAATCCAGTCTATATGCAATGTCAAAATGATTCACTAACCAGAATTAATTTTACACTCACCGATCAGTCAAATAATTTAATTGATCTACGTGGTGAAGTATTATCGATTAGTCTGTTTGTGAAAAGCTAACAAATATCGGTTAAATAATTTGTATTAATCAGCAGCAGAGAGGGTGAAATGACAACATATTTGCGACCGTAGATGGCAGCAATTTGAGTGTGGTTATGACAATGTATTTGCGACAAAATCGCTAAGATGGGGTCTTTATTTTTTTTTTGGTTGAAATATGAGATTTCGTAGGAAGGTTCCATTGGCATTCTGAGGCTTTAATCGATTCTGTCGCAAAAATTTGTAGACGTAGATGGCAGCAATTTGAGTGTGGTTATGACAATGTATTCACGACAAAATCGCTAAGGCTCCATTTGTAAAATGGGACCTTTAATTTTTTTTTGGTTAAAATATGAGATTTCGTAGGAAGGCTCCATTGGCATTCTGAGGCTTTAATCGATTTTGTCGCAAATATATTGTTGTAGGATTCACCCTCTCTGCTGCTTTTGCAAATACATGTATATACAAGGAATCACAGCAGCCACTGGTTTATAGAAAGCGAAACGGATTCTGACCCGTGACTTGCCAGGATGGGTTAGTGGTCATAAATATAGTTCCTATATTTTTTACATTATCTTTCCTCTCTTCTGTTGGTGATGACGATGAGTTTGGTTTTGGCATTTTTAGTATTGATTTAAAGGACATTATTTATTCTTTAGAACACGAGTATTATGGTGTGATTGTCTGTAGTTTGACTCCATGGCACAGTGGGTTGTGAGACAGATGTTAGATGTTTGCCCCAGAACTGAAATGTGTGACCCATGGCTCCCTGCTTTGCTTACACTTCATTCTCTGATAAATGATAAGACCATAGCTGCAAGCTCATTTAGGAGGGAATGTACGTTTGATTAAAATAATTTACTAAGATTTGGACTTAATGGAAATTTGAGTAGTAAAACATATCCAGAATATAAAGGGAAAATAAATGTGTAATGAGTTCAGTCGGGGTTTACATGGCCTTTGATTCTAATTTTGGGCACACTACTGAAGCAACAAACGTGAAAACTTGAAACTGAAAGATGTATACGTTTCAATGTTTACATAATTAACGTTTTCTAATGTATTTTTTCTTAATTTTTTAAAATATAATTTGATATTTTGAATAAAACCCTGAAAATGTTAAATTTTGTAAACATTGAAATCTGCACATCTTTACGCTGTTTATTATGTCAGAACGAAGTTATGCGAAAGAAAAGTATGTTTCTATTCACTTCGCAGCAGTCTTATTTTCAATATTTGTTGGGGTTTTTTTTCATTGCCTCAGTTTCAATATATCCTCACTTTTTATAGCCTCATCTTTAATATCTCCACTTTTCATAGCCTCATTCTAATAGTTCCATATTTTTAGCCTTATTTTTAATATATCCATGCTTATAATAGCCTCATTTTGAATATATCCTCATTTGAAAGTAGGAATGAAACCTTTATTCCAAAGACACGAAGGCAAATTTCTGTTTGATATTATGTCTGCAGCTCATTTATACTATTTCTTACCTGTCCAAGAAGTTAATATGTGTTTTTACGATGGTGTGATTATTTGAGTAACACACGTCTGACTATATGACTGACAATACATTATCATAAACATCGATTCACGGCTTTTTATCATACTGTGCTTTACTTTTGTATTTCTTTGGGAAGGGATATGTTCCAAATGTTTTTGTGGAATACTTAATTTATACATGTTTAAAATTTTACATTTGGCACCATATGGTCATTATTGTGCTGATGTGTAGTTAAACTCGATGCATATGTACCTATTTAATGACAGAAGGGAGAAAAGACTACGGAACTCATTATGTTTACTAAGGTATTTGAAACTGTGGATGATGTTTGTGAAAAGACATGCATGTTAAGGTGTATTTCCTATTTCTGGAGCCGCGGTAGCTGACTTGGTAAGGAGTCTGACTCGTAGTCCATGGATTCGATACCCGATTAGACCAGCCCAAATTCTCACAGTCATTTTTGGAACGGTACATCGATCTAATTTCCCAGGCACTAGCACCAAAAAAGCATCTGTTTTTATTTATTTAGAAAGCAAAGCAAAGGGTAACATAAAACATTCAATTTTATTTCCAGATTTTGGTTGAGATTTTGATGTAGGTAGAGTACTAGGAGCTGATATCACTTGAGCCGTTTACTCAAACGTTGGTGAATGATATTCTTAAATATATCTTATAAATATTTAAAAAGATAATTTGGATTACCTTTGTATATATGATAATAAATACACTGGTACTTGCTCAACATGAAAAGAGTATGCATCCTTATCTAGAATTATCTTAGATTAGAATTTTGTATATCGTGTCATTTACTTGTCAGATCCAATCGTACATACATGATCTGTCCGATACAAGAACATTCTAAGCTTCCATATTGAATTAGCCTACGTGCGGCAAGTGATATCAGTGGCACGTTATCTTATTTACAGCACAACCTCTCCGAAAAATGCGTAATATCTTACGACAAGAAATTCACTGTAACATACATTTGATTAACATAAGATTTATTTACAAGTCCATAGTGAAAAGTCTAGTACCGAAATATATAGAATATACGTGTAAAACTATTGTGTACTGGTTACATTATTGGCATCAGTGCCTTTTAATTTAGCATAAATTAATGCGAACCAACAATTACTTTTTTTATTATGTGTGTGTGTGTATTATTTGGATTTTTAACTTAGCTTTAAAAAAAGTTTCAATGATATCACTACGATGTCTGCAGTGTGACAGTTTTAATGTGATGTCTAAAACTGGGGCATCATGCCGTAGACATGTAGCATGATGTCTCACCCATTCACATCCTCCTGACACCAGGCCGACCAGTTCTAACACTAACCTCTCAATGCTGAGAGCCATGCAAGGCTACTTTTAGCACCATTGTTATTAGTCATTGATATGACTCGGCCAGGAATAGAACCCACGACCGAGGCGGACGCTCTAACCATTAGGCCACTAGCGGCGATTTATCTCAAAATCAGCGGGGTCCCGAGTGGCCGAGTGGTCTAAAGCGCTGTCCGTTACGGATCACTGCCATCTCACCTCTGTCTGCGTGTGTTCGAGTCTAGGATTCGGCGAATGTGGATATGTGAGAAAGCTTGCCAGTAGCTTCTCGGTGGTTCTTTCCGGTGATTTCCCGGTTTCTTCCTCCACCTTTAATACTGGACGCCATGAATGGCCTATCGTGTGCTGAAAAATGGCGTGAAGCCCAACAACAAAAAATTAAAATCAGCATTGCAGACCTTCCCAAACAGGACATTTCGAGAGAATCCTATCTGCCAAGATCACCGATTTCAGGCCCATTTGAGAGTTTCATTCTGTATTGGTTTGAAAAGATGCAATTACACGTGATTCCGGTTGTATATATGCATATTTACGCCTGTATCCGTAACAACATATGTAAATGTTAATTTTAAACACTTCACACACGGGACAGTCAAAGTTGTGATGCTTGTATCAGAATATTGGTAGATGGGATTGAAATAAGTATCGACCATGAAGAAACATCAAACTTCTTTTTCTAAACTTTATTTATTATACTACAATTTTTGTTTTTTCGTTGTATGTATGTATGTATGTATGTATGTATGTATGTATGTATGTATGTATGTATGTATGTATGTATGTATGTATGTATGTAATTTCTGTAATATATATATATATATATATATATATATATATATATATATATATATATATATATATATATATATATATATATATATATATATATAAATTACAGTTAATCAGAATGAATCATGTAATTTGCTCAACTTTTGGTGGCCTTGAATGACAAGTGGGCCGAACATGGCAATGTCCTAAATTGAATACCCATGAAGTAGTACATATAGTGATTTTAACGAGAGTCAATATTTACTCACGACAGAGAAGAGCGTCAATCATTCGAGTTCAGGACTAGATCAAACGAGCAACAATGATAAGAAATATTCTCCTGTACTCTTACTACCGTACATGCAAGAATAGCAGAGTGATAAAACACACCATGCTGCGAACAGCATAAATATAGGAGTATGTGCAGATACGGATCTCTGTTGTTCAAAGTTGACTGACCGTCCTTATACACTTACCTACAGTGAACTTGTTTTACGCGTTTTTAGTTCTATTGAAGACATGATGTTGCAAGTATTCCAAAAGGGGGTAGGGGGCGTGCGTGGAGTTTGAGGAGGAGTGACATGGCTGATAAATCGCTGATTGCATGTTTGTTCTATACTTGAATGTACGTTTTGTTTCAACAAATTCACGCTTTAATATAAAGCCCAGAATACAACGTGACTAGACTATCAGTCCGACCAAAACTGGACTAGATATATATTTAAAGTCTCGAAATCAAATGTAAACCATGTTGCCTTGTCAGGGAATATAAAGTGAATTAAAGTATGAATTTGTTAAAATCCCGTTCTGAAATTCATTACATTAGTGGGGTGTTCAGGAAACGGGGATAGATTTCAGGGACAAAATATGCCAATTGGGATCAAATTTCGACTCAATTACCCGCTTATAAAGCGAAAAGACTCTAGATTTGATCAGTCACGACACATAGCGGGGTTTTCCCATTTGGTTGTATTAGATAGCACGTGTATTATGAATGGAAGAAGACAGTGACTGGGAGATTTTAATTGTGGACCTTGGTTTTCTTTTATTTAGACGGGCGTTAGCTTACCACGGTTTTGAGAAGTAACAATTGTTATTATAATGAATATGATGTATTGAGCTGTATGGAGAAAGATTATCTTGTACACTGATATAAACTCTATTTTTTCTTTTCTTTAGGATAGGTGTAATTATGACAACATGCCTCTTAAATGATGAGAGTGGAATTATATCAGGAAATTTCTACTTCACGTCAGTTATTTATGGTGACTTGCTCAGTGTTCAATATAAAATCATTTAGACGAGTACAGTTTCTATGTTTTAATGTCAATGATTAGGTTGTATTTTACTCAGTTCGCATTAAATATTATTTTTCATGTCAGTTATAATTTTCAAAATGTGCAACTACAGTTTCCATATTACAGTAAATACAAACTCGACGCAACATTTCCAATAACTTGTAAATTATATACCTTTACGTGTTTGCAATAATTATTTAGCAAACACACGTATTGTTAATTTATTTACTTTTTGTAATCTCTTGACTGTAAAGGTATGGATGGGGATCGCCGCCATAACTGTATATATATATATATATATATATATATATATATATATATATATATATATATATATATATATATATATATATATAATCTTGATATACGATGCATGTTCTAATTTGCATTAGGATATGCTCGTATATACTTTTCACATAGGATATGCTTCCTGCGTTGCATCTTCATGTCTGCCAATATGAATTTCGTATGCTTGATAATATTTCAAATACTATATGAACGTTTATATGTTCTTATTTTAAGTCTAAATACATTTTATAAAATATTATTCGAATACTAGATTTCCTATTGCATTCTTACAATACATTTTTGATGCAATCCCCCTCAGCAACACTTGCAACTGAGGGGAAGGAAGGTGGGGCAGGTCCAGTGGAAACCCAAAATCCCCATGAACAGCTTATTTATTGGATTGCCAATAATTTCTAGCTACGCTATTAATTTCATGACATGTTATAACCATAGCAGTAAAAACAATATTGTTGTGGCAGTTATAATTTCGTGCATTGAATTCTGAAGTGAGACTTTAGCATAATTCAAGATGGAATAATTTAATAAGTGATATTATTTCCATGCTAGAATATTTACAGTAATGTCTCGTTATGACCCTAAATGAAGTAGTTATTTGTCTCAACGACAGCGATAACTACACCATACCATGTGAAACGATAAACACCATTATATGTAAAGCGATAATAACATTATATGCTGTGAAAAGATAATCGCCATAATAATTTTAAAATGTTAGCAGTTATATTGTCAGATCGTCTGCGACAAGAACACGTCCGATTCATAAACAACTCGGGATTAAAGCATAACCAGCATAAGAAACAAACAAAACAACAACAACAACACAACAACAACACAGCAGCAGCAGCAACAGCAACAACAGTAACTGAAATATGCGCTTTAATATTCCTAAATTTGCGACTGTACGTATTATCATTTTCGGGAACCTCTTTTGTCGTCCTTACAGTGATTACAGTATTTGTTTTTGGTTGCTTTTGTTTTTATAAAAGTGTACCCCACATGCCGAAATCGACCGTTTGTGCATTAACAAAGTTGAACTAAAGGTTTATGTACTTAAATAGGATAAATGAATATGCCGTCGTAGAATTACAGACAGATATACACTAAGAAAAACATAAATCTTAGTCACATTTTTGATGCATTTCGTTCTGTCTAGGTGATCTGGACCAAAGTTTATTGATAGTGCATGGACTCCGGGTCGGCTTTATTAAAGATTCTTGACATAAATGACGCATCCACTGATCCGGGATTAGACCCACATGCCCTAACCCGCATGCCCTGACTTACTTGCCATGTTATGCCTTCAACAAAAGTTGTTTTTTTAACTTAAAAAAAATATTCTTACGGCGAACTCAATCCGACTATATTGATAAAATGAAATTACGTTTGTTCAAATGTTCGTCTGTTTGTTTATCTTCTGCTTAATACACCAGACAACACCAAGCAGAAAATTGTTGACAGTATAGTAATCACTTATGTAACTGTTTTTAGCTTCCTCCCGAAGAGTTGATAGATGGTGTAATATACAAAAGTCTATATGGCAATAACGTTTCCTGATTTTGTTTAAACCAATCTTTACAAGCATCCAGTGTTTTTCAGGAAGACTAAAAGATTTTAAACTAGGACCTATGGGTCAAAGTCCCAGGGAAGGGGGGGTTGTGAGTCTGGGATTCTTATCAAATGGTTCAAGCCATGTAGTAATCGCCCAAGCAACTTCCGCAACTACGGTGACGGATATGGAATGAGGCCAGGCCCAGTGAAGGACACAATTCCCATCAATTCGTCTTTATTAGGAGGGTTCTCGTAATTATTTCTTGTCAGGGGGGGGGGTCAGCATTTCTTGTTACTCTACTCAATAGGTCTAAAATGTCATGGCTTCAAATAAGGGACTATTACAAAAATAACTTGTAGGGATTTGAGAAAGTGAGTTAACTAGCTTATTCAATTTGCTATTTATCTATCAACGCATACATTCAAAGTTATTAAAATTTTTATTTAAAAAATTTATTTTTAATACTTACTTTTTATATTTTGTCTGAATATACTTTTCTGGGTGTTTGATAAAAACTGCGATTGTAAAAGGTATTTTTTTCGGATATTTTGACAAGTCAGTACAATGTTTGCAACATCACTAACGTCTAATTAACTCCTCTTCACTTAAACACACACACACACACACACACACACACACACACACACACACGGAGAAACAGAGTAGGTTTTTGATTAATAAAGATACAAAAATCAGTTATGAAAATTGTGTATATTATTTATAATGTATATATGTATGGAAATGAATTTGATCATATTTTAAAATATACAGTTCTGAGACTTCCAGCTAAACAACCACACCTCGATTTGTACTCAGATTGAGCAAGTAGTCTCCTTTACAATTTAGTTCAGATATGTTTTATATACTTCCATTTAAACGAAACGCTCTAAGTACGTTCAACGAGATGCACTAATTTCTTCAATTTCAGTGAGATGCTAAATTCAAAATAAAATATCTGGAAGTTTTATGTGTGTGTATTTGTATATATGTGTGTGCATGCGTGCGTGCGTGTCTGATTTTGATTTTTAACGTAGCTTTACCACTTTTTCAGTCATATCGCTACGATATTTGCAGTGTGACAGTTTCCAGTGATGACTAGCACTGGGGCATCATGCTGCAAACATGTGGAAAGATGTCCCACCTAGTCTCATTATCTCGACACTAGGCCGACCAGTCCTAACATTAAACCCTTATTACTGAGCGCCTAGTGAAGTAGCTGTTAGTACAATTTTATGAGTCTTCGGCATAACTCTGCCGGGATTCGAACAGGCAACATCCCGTATCCGAGGCGAATGCTTTAAACACTATCCACCGGAACGGTCTGAGAAGTTGTCTACTTAGCTATATTAACAAACACGCTATTCTAGTGAACTATAAACATTAAATTATGCATATAACAAAAATTATGTTAGCAAAACACGTTGTTTCTGCGCTGACAAAGGTTGAAGCATGAACCATCAGATGCCGAATCGTGCTAACACCGCTAGTTCCATTCACTTTAATCCAAGTCAGCTAGAAAGATACACAACTGAACCATATAATAATACAAAAAGTATGAACTCTAAAGTGGTTTAGAACAAATGCCACTATACATACTATGTATGCGTACACAAGTAAGGACCTGGATAAACATTAGAATTGTTTTCCATTAAGATTGACTATATGACATTACATGATAAGCAATGTCTTACCTGAATCTATTTACCACAAGAATGATCACACTGGATTATAAAATGCGAGATCGCTTGTTGCATATTTTATACAATAGATGTATGTATAATTCAACCCAACTTGTTAATTCAGGTTCCAAAAATAAGGCTGTTACCTGAAACAAACAATATTAAATCTGGTAGCATCGTGTTATGTGAAATTGACTGAACTAATGGAAATTAATATAAATTACACAAAAACCTGTTCATTGGAAGTCAGATGATAATATGAAAATAAAAACGTATACAATTAATACATACAACTGCCATTATAAGGACGCTGTCCAGCAGAAGCCAATCACCTGACTTAGTGTCTAATTAATGCAGCTATATACATTGCCCCGGAAAAATAAAACAGTATTGCTATCCTGCTTGAAAGCGAATACAATAAAATTAGAACTCTTTACATTTTTACGTGGCGGAAACCATAGAACGAAAACATGAAGTGGATGAGTTCCTACCGTCGGCAAGTTGCACGCGTCAAGGTAAATCGGTTGCCTGTGTGAGAATACCTACGTCGAATAAAGATAACACTATAGGTAATGGTGTACGCTGCAACGGTACCTTTACTATATTTACAATAAAATACAACACAGTGGCATCACACTTCCGTGGATCTCTCTCTCTCTCTCTCTCTCTCTCTCTCTCTCTCTCTCTCTCTCTCTCTCTCTCTCTCTCTCTCTCTCTCTCTCTCTCTCTCTCTCTCTCTCTCTCTCTCTCTCTCTAATGGAGTTTATTAGTGTGTATAAGTGCTAAATTTATCATGTCAAAGATTAGTTAATACATTAAAAATGATTTTTAAAGGAAAACAAACTGCTTGTGAAAAGTGGATTCATTTAATTTAAAATATGTACAAAACTTGTTGCTTTTAGATTATGTTAACATCTTTATTTCTTTTCTGCGACTGACGACATTCTTGCTGCATAGAAAGTCGGCATAATTTGCAATCTGTTTATCTGTCATATTGCGTAGACAATACCTGTTACGAGAAAAGTTGCAAGTTGGTTGAAACTGACTCCAAGTTGTGGTAAAAGTGAACACGTTTAGAGATAATTTGGATATAATTAGATTTTATAATCAATGTACGCGTCCTATTGCAGAGTACGTTAATTAAATTTTAGTTTACATAAAAAAAAATCAGTAATAGTCGTTCGGTCTTAGTGCAGAGCATTAGATTACTGGAGTAGTGTTATAAACTGTGTTTTCGTATATCTCAGTAATATTTAGTTCATGTTTGTTATGTATTACATAGTTTATCGTCGTTTTATTATGTGAAACAGTCCACAAAAAATTTCCTTACAAAAGCGAATTCGTAAACCAATAATCTGACGACAGACCGAATGATCTATCATATCATGGCGACTCTTGTATCCCAGACATCTGCGTCAAGTTCAGTGTTCTTTATAACAGCTCGACAGTTTTGAATATATATATATATATATATATATATATATATATATATATATATATATATATATATATATATATATATATATATATATATATATATATATATATATATATATATATATGTATATATATATATATGTATATATATATATATATGTATATATATATATATATATATATATATATATATATATATATATATATATATATATATATATATATATATATATATCGTTCCATTAAATTTGGTTGTTTTTTTTACATCTTAAGAAATTATTTATATTTAAGTTCGTTTTTATTTTTAGCAAAAGTTTCTCAAATAAATGTTTCGCTAAATGTAAACTTTTCAAATATACATTTCATAAAAGAATGAAATTTAGTAAGGTCTAAATTAGACGTCAATGTTAAAAGAAGTATGATTTGTGTTAATTTCATTACTATAAGCAAAGCTGAATACGATATGCATAATGTTAAGTGTTCATTTATTCTCAAATGCTAATTACATACCCTTGTGTCATAAGAGTTTCACTTATATCTAACCCATCGCGTGCTACCCTTTTATTAAGTCATCCGCAAGTTGTTTTGATAGTCTTTTATTTCATCAGGTACGCACTTACTAATATACCGGTAAGCCCCTGATTTTAACTTACGCATATATCGAAAATGCCACAATGTTAGTCTGGGTCGGGTGGGGCGCTAATTACTTGGGTGATTTTGGTATGGAGGGAAGGGGAAGAGAATTGTTGTTTAATGTTTTCAATTTCCCTGATAACCAGTTTGCGACTTGATCATCAATTTACAAAATTGATTTTAAAAATATAAAAATAAAATACAATATCAATTACAAAATTTTTTATACGCCTGTGCTGGAACCACTGAGAGACGATGAGGGTGAAATATTTTTTTCACCTCTAAAGAAGGTTTTTTTTTTAAAAGAAATTAATACCCCGGAACAATAGAACATTGTTGCTATCTTGCTTGAAAGCGAATATTATAATTATTTATCAAATTACAAAGACATGATAGGTGTTCCGTCGTCGGGTTCTGGTGGATCGTATCTGTTCCGTAGATCAGTGTTATAAATCCGCGATATACTGGACCAAAGGTCAGTATTCAACGTAATGCGCGTCATATGAGGTCGTAATGAACCCATTTTCACGGTCTTTTTTGGAATTATCGGCCTTCCCGAGTATGCCCCTATGAATTACAAATTGTGGCCGCGTTAGTTCCCCAGAATTTTGTATGGTCGTCCTACCCTGTTTGCGGCCCTTTTTCAGAATACTTTGTGGCATTGCATATTACTCTGATGAACGTCAGCTATTTTTCTTTTCTCCACCTTCATTACTAAGAACTCGTACAACTGATGCAGTTACATTGATGAAATAAATTTATTACGAAAGAATTTCAGGTGATTATCTGACGCAACACTATTAACCTTTGAAAGGTCATTGCAGGTAATTTCATTTTGTGAAATCCGACTGGCTTGTAGGTAAATCAGGTAAATCCGACTGGCTTGTAGATTTGTTTTGATGATGTATGTCACACACGCTTTATTTTCTATCCCGGGGATGACTTGGTTTGGTGCTAGTCGTGTTGGTGGTTGTTGTTGTAATTTCACTGAACAATTGTTATTATTATCTTTGTTAGGAAACTTGGGATAATATACTATTTGAAACGTTTTCTGGAGCACGAATGAAGAGTTTGTGCTGGAAGGTGTGTAATGAATATTTTGACTTCGAATAGTACTTTCATGCATGAATGCATGCATGCATGCATGCATGCATACATACATACATACATACATACATACATACATACATACATACATACATACATACTTGACAACAGTTGACGTTACAGAACGTACACATCAAGGCAGCCATAACCAGTCAAAAACTATACAAATCATCCCAGGAGAAATGTGATTGTACACGCCCGTCCTTTTTCTTACATGTACGTGTATATTGTTCGTTTTTCTTTTTAATTTACCTTAGTCAAAAATTTAATAGTATTTCTTATTTAAAACTGCACATATCTGAGTGCTTGACATATGAACACTGCGTCTGCTTATGACATGCCATGTGAGTGAAACACATTCTAATGGCACTTAGTTTCCATAATTAGAATGGGTCTTATTCGGTCTATAGACTGGTGCTTTAACTTTTTTTAGACTGGTTTATAAGAATCCCCGGTGCGACGCTGACTCAGCCAACGCCAGGCTGCACATATCCTGGACAACATTTTGTCTTGACTGGAATAATATTATTCCTCTGGAAGCCATTGTTGTAAGCCTTATATGAGTCATAGTTTCGTCGCTTGCATGTTATTATGTTAGAACTAATAATCAAGGATGCGGAGGCTGAGACATAACCAAGTAAAGGAAATCGAACCGGGTGCTGAATCAATTGAAAAACTAGCTAGACCGCCAGTTTGCTCTCTCTCTCTCTCTCTCTCTCTCTCTCTCTCTCTCTCTCTCTCTCTCTCTCTCTCTCTCTCTCTCTCTCTCTCTCTCTCTCTCTCTCTCTCTCTCTCTCTCTCTCTCTCTCAGCACGTGGTACACAATAATTTTAACGTTTCTCATTATCATGAATTGAGAAAGTCAACGAGCTCTGATGATTTCTATTGACAAAGAGGTGTGGACGTAGCAGATGATGGAGAGAATTAAGTTGTATAGAAAAATTAACAAATTTATTTAATTCTGTAAAAGAAATATTAGTGCAAAATATATGTACGGGTTGGACTTACGTTTTCCACAGGATAGCAAAAGACTAACAGAAGAAAAAATATATACGTAAAATCAAAGTATCAGATCTTATTATATGTGTATATTAGGTGCTCAAGTGCGAAAGAGAACATTAGATAGGCATTATATGTTCAATGTTTATTACACCATATAATATAGTAGGCAATTTTTATGTTCCAATGTTCATGATACCATAAGATTTATTGGGCATTTTTATGTGTCAAATGTTTATGACACCATAAGATCTATTAGGCATCATGTGTCCAATGTTTAAGACACCATAAAATGTATTCGGCATTATACATGCAATGTTTATGACACCATACGATTTATTAGGCATTATGTGTCCAGCATTGAAGACACCAAAATAAAAGTTGTTTGAAAATTTAATTTTGGGTGAGCTGGACCAAAAATCAAATAAAAACGTTACAATTCGATATCAGTAATATATTTCTGAATCAAAAGCTGGACAAAACCACGTATTGTTGATGATGACTTGGTGATATAGTAATGAAAACTGGTAAAATTAATGGCAATTGAAAAAAATCTTTCCTATGTCTTTTTCAAAATCGTTGCTACATTCATAATGCAACACTCACATAACCTCCTTATTTTTTTCCTTCTTGCAGCGCGTATCATATAAGCTATACAGCTAAACTAAATTTGATATACATGCATATAAATATACATATAAATAATATAATGTAGTATCTGCTTTGCTTAATTGCTGATTAAATGGTTAAAAGTGCATACTTGCATTTCTAAATGCTCAGGGCTTGCTACTGCTTGTGTGGCTGTTTTTTTGCAAGACTAGTTCCATCTCGTCATGGATATATGAAAATTTGACTCATATTTGTCCTTTGGATATAATATGAATTTCATTATAATTTTTAACGTGAATATATGAATTTTTTAGTATATTTGTCGATGAAATCTTTGTGAGTTTTTTGAAATTGTGGTTTTCTTTGAAGTTTTTTTTGTTCATTATATTTATTCGTGAATTGATTAACTAGGTTTATTTTTCTCGCCAATTTCTAAATTATTTGCTGAAATAAAAGATATACAATAAATGTGTTTTTAACTTTGTAAGGACTTTTAATGCTGCTTTCTGAGCATTTTGTGGTATACATTAATTTGTTTTATTTTTTAAACAATCTCTTCTATTAAGATTGTACTAATGTCGCTTTTTAAATTAATTTAAGACGAATTTAGGACGAATTCAAGACGAGTTAAAGATGACAAAAGTATTTAGGTCAAATATGGCACTGAAGCTTTGTAACCAACTTTAAGTTCAGGTAAATAACTTTGTTAAATTTGTAAAGACAAAAAAATGGAAGGTGAGGAGAAACAAAGTGAACAAATTCTAACGTGCATGATAAAACAACATTTTGTGAGTGAGCAAACTTAAGATAATAACAGTAACACATACAACATGAATTTCTTAATGGGAGGTATAAAATAGTTGCATTAAGATTACTTGTTGAATTAATATTTTCAAAACGTCTATGCTAGAGAAGAAAATAACTAAAAGAATCAGTTTCCATAAATAATGTGGTAGGAGCAGATTTAAAAAAGAAGTTTTTCATTAACAGATGGCAAATGGTAAAATCAACATAGTTTACCATGTAACACCGTGCTTTTCAAAAGGGTGGATAAGATTGTCTAATAAATGTGGATTTTGAAAAAAATTGATTATTTTGATTTTCTTGAGTAAGTTTACAATTGCTGTATAGTTTCAAAATGTACTATGTTGACATTAAATGGTTACAGTTCTTAAAATGTACCATCCTTGCATACTTAGTACATGCTACATGTGCAAAGTATGCCAGAATGATGCAATTTATGAACTATAACCATTGAGGTTAGAGATTCTAAAATATACCATTTTGACTTTGTATATTAAATGGTTACAGTTCCGAAAATGTACCATTTTTACATACTTGGTACATTTAATGGCTAGAAATTCTAAAATGTACCATTATGACACCGTTGTACATTAAATGGTCAAATATTATATTCTTGTACTGGCTACTACATATCGACATGTTTAGGGTTGACACTCTTGTAGGACAAAATGTATATGAACCACAATTTCTAACTGTAAAATAGTACATTAAACGCAATTTCTAACAATAAAATGGTATATAAAACTAGTAATGAGGAACAAAAAGGTTAAATAAAATAAAAATGTATCTATTTCAATAACACTGAAAAAGGTATAAAATGGCAATATTCTTTTGATAGAAAGACACATAAGTTCATAGCAAACTTCGCAAAAACGATGAAGCGCTTTGCAAAAACTTCGTTGACTAAAACAACCAACCAACAATTCTTATCCAGCTTCGTGACCCACTAGTTTAGGTATTTACCGTTACAATCGGATATCATAAATAAATCCCTGATTGAATTTGCCCAAGAATTCAAAAGCGAAATACAATGATTATTAGAAAGGAACTAAAACCCTTTATTATAATTTAGATCATACATTTATCTTCGTAATACCTGTATCTTCGTAATACCTGTATCTTCGTAATGCCTGTATCTTCGTAATGCGCCTCACGGAAGATATAAATAGATGTATAAAGTCATACATACAAGAATAAAAAGACTTTGCACACTGTTGAAAATAAATTTAATGTTGGAAAAGAGAAATGAAAAACAAAGACCAAATTATACGTTGGACGAGAGTTAATAAACAATGCAGTTATCATACAAGGGTGTATTGACGAAATAGATACAAAGGTGAAACAATCCAGAAAAGGTAATAATGACAGAGAATAATAAAGTTTTTATCCAAAGCAGATGCATTCAAAACCTAAGTAGATAAAACTACTTCATCAAAATGTGTGTTTGTGTGTGTGTGTGTGTGTTTATTTTTAACGTAGCTTTAACAATTTTATCATATCGCTTTGATATCTGCATTGTGTCAGTTTATAGCGATGTCTAGCATCATGCCATAGAAATGCAATAGCATTTCCCACCCAGTCATGTTATCTTGACACCATGCCTAACACTAACTTCTTAATGCTGAACACTAAGCGGGGTAGCAGTTAGTACCATTTTATAAGCCTTTGGTATGACTCAGCCTGGGTTCGAACACGTGACCTCCCGCATCCCGCAACCACTTAGGTCACTGGAGGGGTCGTAAGTGTTAATAATGCTTCAGTCAAATCTGAAATAGTAGAAAATATAGAGACATCAGAAACTGAATTGAAAACAAAACTGGTATTTGGTTTTGGTGCAAAACATGTAGGTTATTTAGACCAAAGTGCCTTCCCATTGACACAACACGGTAGCTCATCCAGACTGATTGTACGATTTGAACCTGAACCATTCAGGTCGTGTCTCAGACACGTTAACTACTGAGCTGCTGCGGATCCACACCGAAATGGATATATATATATATATATATATATATATATATATATATATATATCTATATATATATATATATATATATATATTTATATATATATATATATATATATATATATGTATGTATGTATGTATGTATGTATGTATGTATGTATGTATGTATGTATGTATGTATGTATGTATGTATGTATGTATGTATGTATGTATGTATGTATGTTTGTATGTTTGTATGTGTGTGTGTGTGTATGTATGTATGTATGTATGTATGTATGTATGTATGTATGTATGTATGTATGTATGTATGTATGTATGTATGTATGTATGTATGTATGTATGTATGTATGTATGTATGTATGTATAAGATTGCATCTGTTGGCAATTGGCGATATTGGATGAAATTAAGAACAGGTTTGCTAAATACATGATGAAATTAAGAACAACTTAGCTAGATATAGGACGAAAGTAAGAACAGATTAGCTAAATATTTGATAGAAGTTGGATAAAATACTTATAATAGTTCCTGTCTGTATCTTGCTTTATGATGTTCGCATTCTTCCATTCTCATTTATAACAGTCAAAGATTTCTATGTTGTAATTAAAAGGATTGTAGGAGATTATAATCCATATAAACAGTTCCTTGTTTACATTTCTTAATTTGGATTACATCCCAAACATTACATAATAATTATGAACAAGTCTAAGCTATACCATGAAACGAATTTGCACACATTATTTTCTGACCAGCAATATTTTAATCAAATAGAAACGTCAGGTTGATATAAAAAAAATTTGCAAACTTTTCAATTCTGAATTTTATATTAGATTAAGGACAAACATACTATTTAAAACTTACTCATGAGAGCCAAAAAATAATTAACCTAATTAAAATAATTAATAATTACTTTTTTATATAAGGAGATTAGCAGACGTTTAAATAATCTACATCATTATGTACACAAAAAAAACATTATTAGTAGCAGAATGTGTAACATTAAAAGCAATAACAACAGCATTAACTATTACAGGAACAATTGCTAGCGAATTAGTATTTATAGAAAGTTATTAGCTGTTAACGTTAAATGAGACTCATGGACGTGAAAAACAAAGAATAAGGCATGGAAAGTTAAACGAATTTCATGAACGTGAACTAGAAAGAAGACATGGCAAGCTGTATGAGCCTAATGAACTTGAAGAGAGAATAAGACATGACAAGAATTTCAGAATAAAACTATAGCGCTTTTCAATCTAAACCAAAAGTCCGTTACTCTACTACCTAGATGACAGATTGAGATAACAGGATTTTGTTACTCATAGGATAAACAATGTTGGATGATGACTTGTTCTCTGTTCTTCTACTCATCCTGATTCTGTTTTAAAGGGAAACGAAAACGTTATGTTTTTACCATCCTAGGGATAAGGGCAACGAAATTGTAATGATGTTTACCATCCATAGGGTAAGGAGCAAAGCTGATACTGTGTAAAAGGATATAACATGGTTCTGTAAGTATTCATATTAAGCGATAAAAATACATTGATTACGGTGGAAGGAGTACCCAACATGTTTATGCTCAGAGGTATAAATTACAACGATTACTGTGGAAGGAGTACCCAACATGTTTTTTTTTCTTCTCAGAGGTATAAATTAGAACGATTACTGTGGAAGGAGTACCCAACATGTTCATACTCAGAGGTATAAATTACAATGATTACTGTGAAAGGAGTAACCAACATGTTTTATTCTCAGATGTATAAATTACAATGATTACTGTGGAAGGAGTACCCAACATGTTTTTTCTCAGAGGTATAAATTACAGCGATTACTGTAGAAGGAGTACTCTTCATGTTTTATTCTCACATGCATAAATTAGAATGATTACTGTGGAAAGAGTACCCAACATGTTTTTTTTTTCTCAGAGGTATAAATTACAACGATTACCGTGGAAGGAGTACTCAATATGTTTTATTCTCAGATGTATAAATTACAGTGATTAGTTTGGAAGGAGTACCCAACATGTTTATACTCAGAGGTATAAATTACAATGATTAGTGTGGAAGGAGAACACAACATGTTTTATTCTCACATGCATAAATTACAATGATTACTGTGGAAGGAGTACCCAACATGTTTATGCTCAGAGATATAAATTACAATGATTAGTGTGGAAGAAGTACTCAACATGCTTTATTCTCAGATGTATAAATTACAATGATTAGTTTGGCAGGAGTTCCCAACATGTTTATACTCAGAGGTATAAATTACAATGATTACTGTGGAAGGAGTACCCAACATATTTATACTCAGAGGTATAAATAACAATGATTACTGTGGAAGGAGTACCCAACATGTTTATACTCAGAGGTATAAATTACAATGATTACTGTGGAAGGAGTACCCAACATGTTTATACTCAGAGGTATAAATTACAATGATTACTGTGGAAGGAGTACCCAACATGTTTATACTCAGAGGTATAAATTACAATGATTACTGTGGAAGGAGTACACAACATGTTTTATTCTCAGAGGTAGAAAATGAGTAACAGATTTCGGAAACAATAACCTATTTATTTCAATAAACAAGAAAAGCATATACGGAACTAATTGACTTCTGTGTTAAATAGTTTTACATTGTTCACCATTATGTATGGCTTGATTTAAAAAGCACACATAAAAGATTGCATGAATCGGATAACAGTATTATAAGGCACACATTATAATAAATAGCATGAAACGGATAACAATATTGAAAGGCAAACATTTTAGTAGATTGCATGAAGCGGATAACGGTATTGAAAGGCACACATTATAATAGATTGCTGCATGAAACGGAAAACAGCATTTAAAGCACATATTTACTGCATTTGTATGGGAAAATAAGGAGGTATTTTGGATGGAAATACTGCACGACCTTGGATAATACTAGTTCATATTTTCCCATACAAATGCAGTAACATTTTGTATTATATGCTCATTTTCGTATTCTTACTAAGGCTTAATAATAGAAACAAAAATACACAAGAAACAAAGTGACTGAATGTATGCCGTATTCCAAACTAAATACACAAGCGTAGATTCATCATTACACAACAACATTACTAATGCGCACATAACTCTGCCCAGATAAATTTGAACTTAGTCGCGCGCTAGACATAACTTTCGAAAGAAAATAGCGTTTTGGTCTACCTTAATTGAAATTTGGAGATATTTTGTGAATGAATGCGCATTGCAACAACTTTTTCTGGAATGAATAGATTTTAGTATTTTTGTCGATTCTAAGTCATTTCGTGATTCTGGAGTGGATTTATCTGTGCCGATTCTACATGAAATACATTGGATTGAAGCAGCAAGGGAAAAGCGTGTTGATATCTAAAAGTGTGTTTCTGTTCTGTCATTTAATGTTTAAAATTATACTGTGGTGGGAAAAATATGAAGTATTTCGATTGCAATTATCAAAGAGAGGCTATGTAATATAATGTTTATTTCATTTTAAGTGCAGTAATGAGGATGTAAGTGCACCTGGAATATAGTCAAATTAGAGTACAATTTCGAAATTTGTAATCAAGCATGAAAACCCATGTCATGCCTCATGTAATTCTGATTTGCAGATCTAAAATAGTACATTTTTAAGAAATTTAGGATGTACAACTAAGTATATTGTTTTGCCATTATTATTACCAGCTAATGAAGACAGTTTATGCATTGTCACTTGCATGTTATTTGTAAGGACCCTGTCTGGCATCTAAAGCTAGCCTAAATCCGAAACATTGAGCCAAAACAGCTGCTATGTGACAGTCCACGAAACATATGCTTTTGTTCAGTCAAAAACAAATTTAATCAACCAAAACGTCAAGCTTTTATTACAAGAGTGTGCATGATTTGTTTATAAAGTAGTTCCTAATACACTATTTTGCACATATGATGCCAAAATGAAGTTTCACGCGAGTACAATATCACAAAATGATGCACGATTCTGACAATGTAAAGTTATCTTAGATAAAATGAGCATATATTAATAAAATAGGTTCCATGAAACGGATAACAGTATTGCTACTTTTCGACAAGGAGAGCATATAAACAGAAAAGATGACGTAACGAGCACAAATCATGTACTATTTTGAGTCTGATGCTAAAGTAAATATATAGAACAACAAAATAAAACCTATACAGTTTAATCAAAACAGAATATTAGAACTTGGTCTTTACATGTATATACAATAAGTTTTACAACAGGTTTCTCGTGATATAGACTACTAGGAAAATTTTAATGATATAAAACAGAAGGCAGCCAACGGCACGTAGTTAGGCATACAGTGGTAGACAGTTCGAGATATCCGTGTGGCTGATAATGCAAAAATAAAATTCCGTAATATTAAAAGATTTTCGTGAAAAGTTGAGATTTATAGCGAACATTTACTCTATAGATAAAATTATATGAGAATATGTTTGATGAAAACAGTGAAGTACCTGTGGTTCTGAATGGTGAAATAGTTGAACATTTACCAAACAATATAAATAAATTTTTAATGGTATTTTCTTACTTGTTGGTTTTGGCTATAAAATCGTCGATGAAACGTAAAAGGGAAATGTACTTAAGCTCTCCAATAGACGTCATCATCATGTCATAATATATACATAGCTATTATCCAATAGACGTCATCATCATGTCATACATAGTTATCATCCAATAGACGTTATCATCAGATGGCATCATCATGTCATATACATCCTCATCAGCCAACAGATGTCATCATCATGTTATAATAAAATATAATAGAGACAAACAGTCATACATACAATTATAGTGTTATAAAAGATATACAATTTCACAATTAAAAAGAAAATTATAGAATTTTATATAATACTTTGGTATTAAGGCCATTAGGATACAAAGTATCTAATTTATGAATCCAATAAGTCTCTTTTATAAGTCTGTTCATGTCTCCATGCACAATATCTATTGGCATGAAAGAAAAATCGAGTAGACAGTGATTATGGGTGTTAAAATGTGTAGAAATATTAGATGAAAACTGAGGATCTTTATAATTTTTAATATGAAAGCGATGACTATTCATTCTTTTAGAAACTTGTTGAAGTGTTTGTCCAATATATTGCATGTTACATATTTGACCGGTTATCAAATAAATCACGTTAGTTGATATGCAGTTAGTGTTAAAACGTAGGGAAAATGTCTCTTTTGTGTTAGCGCTACTAAAAAAAATTACTTTCTCTTATGTTTGCACATTGAGAGCATCGATGTCTATTACATTTAGATGACGAGAATTGTCCTTTTTTATTTTTTTCTGCATGTTTAATTCTAATTAAAAAATCTTGCAAATTTTTGGGTCTCTAAAAACAGCGTAAAATCCCTAAAAGCCTATTGTTGCTTATAAGAGACCCAAGAATTTGCAAACATAAGAGAAAGTTATATTTGATAACCTATCAAAAATGTAACATGCAATATGTCGGACAAACACTTCAACAAGTTTCTAAAAGAATGAATAGTCATCGCTTTCATATTAAAAATTATAAAGATCCTCAGTTTTCATCTAATATTTCTACACATTTTAACACCCATAATCACTGTCTACTCGATTTTTCTTTCATGCCAATAGATATTGTGCATGGAGACATGAACAGACTTATAAAAGAGACTTATTGAATTCATAAATTAGATACTTTGTATTTTAATGGCCTTAATACCAATGTATTATATAAAATTGTATAATTTTCTTTACAATTGTGAAATTGTATATCTTTTATAACACTATAATTGTATGTATGACTGTTTGTCTCTATTATATTTTATTATTTTACTGATTCAGGTTTCATTAGAGACTCGTGTATCTTTTAGATCCTGTCATATATATAGTTGTTGTGATTATGCATTGTTTTTATGATGTTACCTAATGACGTAATTTCTTATGAAGTTACGTAATGACGTAATTGTTATTTTAGCCTGTAAAGACGTCATCCGCTTATTTCAAAACATTTTGTGCCTGAAGAAGCATATATTATATGCGAAACTAGTTGCACTGAATTATCGGCGTTTGTGTTGTTTTTTTAATCCCAAATCATCATGTTATATACATCCTCATCATCCAATAGACGTCATCATCATGTCGTATTGAATACATCGTCATCAGCCAATAGAGGTCATCATGTTATATTATATACATCGTTATTATCCAATAGATGTCATCATCATGTCATATTGTATAAATAGTTATAATCACAACAATCTGAAGCAAAATGTTTTCAATGTAATATTTGCTTATATCGTATTTTTTCAAAACCAAATGTATTGTTTTAATTCACTAGAGAGAATTCCGATAAATAATTTCCGGCGCGTTGATAACAAGACAAGCGAGACATTCTTTGATGCTTATATTTTCGAGTGGTAAGTAAATCCGCCTCCCGTTAAAGACAATGCGATGTAAAATCCATATTGGCGCCAGTTTCCTTTTTATTGTAGAAGAGGAGGGCTTTTATTATGTTTTTATTTTGCTGTAGTTGTTTTGGGAGTCAGCACCGTTTCTCGGTACAAGATAGCTTATACACAGCATCTAGTATAACTGATAAAGGAAGCAGCAAGGAGGGTGAATCCTATAAAATTTTGCTCGTGTCGTTAACCTAAAATAAGGGTTCCTACAGAGGCTGAAAAAAAGGTCATTAACCCTAAACCAAAATCTCTAACTTTTATATTACCGTACGGTTAATAAACCGCATAATAAACCGCATGAGGTTAGCTCAGTTTTGTTATACTATTATTGACTTTTTTACCCTGACTTCATCGAACTATTTTTTTCGTTAAAAACTCGA
Source organism: Potamilus streckersoni (assembly GCA_016746295.1). NCBI lineage: Eukaryota > Metazoa > Mollusca > Bivalvia > Unionida > Unionidae > Potamilus > Potamilus streckersoni. Next base: position 318,249 of record JAEAOA010002192.1, on the reverse strand, counting down.
GCAAAATTTTGTAGAGATTCACCCTCCCTGCTGCTCCTGAATTTGTCACCTGATTTATCAGGGATTAACCAAATATTTTATCCAAACCTATACGATATCTGGATCTTGGGTCATGTAGATTTATTGTTTTAAATCCGAACGGAACAGATTGTGCTTTAGAAAAGAAATTTTTAAATTTAATCATATCCATATCCCCTGAACACCAAGTATAATAAATATTCTGCAGGGTATAATTATCTACTCCATTAAACACGACCAAAATATTACAGTTATCTCTAATCACTTTAGGTATTTGTGTATATCTTTGAGTAACATAAATCACGTCTGTGTTTTTGTGACGACCTCGAGAAAATATTCTAGCTGGATTAGATTGTTTGTACAACATCACGTCATCATATACTACGAGATTATTAATGAATCCATCCAAGTCATCTGCAGATGGGGCTTCATCTATATCTGTGATAAAGTCAATAATATCTTCACCGTCTTTATTAACTGATTTTGCTTTTTCATTAAAATCTTTAAGTACTTCGTAACAATGCTGATCATCCACAGATGTCGCTATTAAATATAGTTTGTTCAATCTCATCCATCTCATTATTAAATTTAATAATAATTGTGTTTTACCTGAATCAGATGAACCTATTATAATCATTCTTATCGAATTTGGTAATGTTGGATGGTGCTTTACTGGTTCTTGTTTTTGTGTTGCCGAAAAATCAATTATTGTATCCATATTTTTAATAACATGAGTCTATATTGTTTTCGATGTAGATCATCTTCACCCACCGTTGGTGGAACCACTGGATTGACAACAATAACAACAAAAAATAAACGACGTGCATTAACGGGTAAATGTAAAAAATGCGCCACGAAAAAATATAAATTTATCTCCATGTCCAATTCAGAGACAAAGATAGGTGGAGATATAGTCGCATCATTAGGAAAATTACCCGGGTTACCATGGGCTAAATATGTTGGTGAGAAACACCTCCCTAGATATAATTATTGTGGTCCTGGAACTCGACTTGATATACGACTTGATGATCAAGATCAACCAAGACCAGGAGAGTATCCAGTAAATAAAATTGATCAAGCATGTCACATTCATGACGTTGCTTATAAAAGTAAAATTTTGTAACAACGGCATCTTGCAGATGTAAAATTGATTCATGCATTAAATTCTATACCCAATAAATTTGTTAGAGAGAAACTCGCTAGTTTCCTAATAAAATCCGCCATGAAAAGTAAAATAATGTTAGGGGCTGGTAATTAATTATATAATTATTATAATGGAATCCATTTATTATAACCCAAGAGGGTATTGGAAAGGTAAAGCAGCGATCACTAAACTTGCTAAAGCAGCAAAAGTTTCACGATCTGTTGCTGAAGCGTTGTTAGCACGACAGGCAATATGGCAAATTTATCTACCACCACCAAAAAAAATTCAATATGTACATTTTGATATCAGTATTCCTAACGAAGTTCACCAAGCAGATATTTTGTTTTTACCACACGATACTATTAAAACACGTGGACGACAGTCACGCACGTACAAATACGCATTGACTGTTGTTGATATTGCAAGTAGATATAAAGAAGCTGAGCCACTATTAACAAAAACAGCATTTGATGTTGCATCTGCGTTTGAGCGAATTTATCAACGTGGTAGTCTACGATGGCTAAAACTATTACAAGTTGATCCTGGTAAAGAATTTCTTGGCGCAGTATCATTTTTGATGAAAAAAACATAACGTTACAATCAGACAAGGTCATACTGAAATTCATCGTGATCAAGCAATTGTTGAACAATTTAATCGAACTCTTGCTGAGCGGTTATTTGGATATCAATACGCGAAGGAAATATCTGCTGACTTTAAGTCCGGTGAGCGATCTCGTGAATGGGTTGCAAGGTTACCAAGTGTGATATCTGCATTAAATGATGAAATTACTCGTTTCAATGTGTAAGTATTTTGAAAATTCTTAGAAGCTTTGTTTAAAGGAAGTGTATCAAAGTCAACTTAATTAAAGTAGAAAGGGCTAGAGATAGTTAGATGATTATTTTCATTTCATCTCTGAACGTCAAAAGGGAATTCGTTCTAGCCGACGTAACCTGACCGAGTCAGATGCTATGATACAAGAGAATGAAATAAGACCCTTTCCCAAAATCGACCGGTTAAAGGGCGGGAACTGGCTATAGATGATTGATCAAAGTAATGTTAATTACGGCATGATTAGTTGTTTAGTTTTCTTGTCAATCCAAAAATTCTACGGAACAGGTTTAGGAAACAGTCTATTCCGATTGGTTAATATGGATTTATTGGTTTAACTCTGTAAGAAATTAAAGGTTTTACTTTATGAAAATTCTTGAGTCTTAAATCTTTCTTGGGAAAAGTTAGACCGGACTCCGGGAGACACGTGTAAGACGTTATCTCGTGATTTGGCAGTAAAGCGGGAGTTTTGTCTCAGCGAGTAGGCAAACTCTACATTCTGAATTCGAAAAAGTACGTTTTCATTATAGAGTAAGGGGCCAGATAGTTGTCTCAGTTAGGAGACGGACTATACGTGAGGTTCTTGGGAACGAATAAAGAAACGGCTAAAGTACGCAATCTTAGTTTCCCGATTTTAATATGATATTTCATTTGTTGATCTATTTCAAATGTATTCTTGATATGATGTATGTATGTATGATTTCATTTTGTAGGATTTTAGTGCAATGCTAGTCATGACATTTTATTCTTTGATTTTCTAGTTATCAATTCATTTGGAGAAGTGGCAAGATTGAATGTAATTAAAATTTCATTAAATTAGTTGACAAGATTGCATGTAATTGAATCTTTAATACATAGGAGTGATTAGGAATTTTCATGAATGATTTAAGGAATGATGGGTAATATTTCATATTTTTATGGATTAACTCTGTCTAAAATGAGTATGACCTAACATTATATGTATATCCATATACTAGTTTGTAATATTTAATTGATCACTTAAGTGTAAATCTATATTCTAGTTTGTAATATTTAATTGGTCGAGTAAACTATTTTAGAATAGTTAGATCTGAGGGTCTAAGCCATTTGTAACTTAACACTGCTAGATTGGTAGAGTAGGAAGTCAAGGGGGGGGGTTTACATACGGATTCATACAGCTGAGTTGAATTTAATTGACAACCCCTAGCGTGATCCGAATTGAGGTCAGGACAAGCCTTGACCATCTATGTAAACATATGAGTTAGGGAGCAATGAGTTACTGGGGCAGAATTTATGCCTTTTGTTTTCTGAGCCGAATTAATGTAAAAATATAAATATACGTGGGAATGTGACCTATTGTCTATTGCGAGACATTTTATTTATTGAAGGAAACAGCTTTCCTGGATTCACATGAGAAATCCCTGAACCAATCACAGGACCAGAACAAGTTCTACGCAGAAATCTAAGTCGAGAGACGATTGTTAAGTCAGAGTTCGACGGACAAGAGTCCAAGACGAAACAGCTAGACAAAGATCGGCAGAGCAGGGACGAAAGGAAGTTTTGATGTCCGCATAAAATAGGTGATGAAGTCTCTCATCGTTGCACTCAAAGGTCACATCTCATTGGCAATGAAGATAGTATATTAACGTGGAAAGTAATTTTACATTTAAAGAAATTTGTATTGTTTTTTTTTAGTACATGTTAGTACCATTTTCCTTCTTTTGTAACCAAGTCATTGATTTCTTTTCATTTTAAATTCTGTTGATAAACAGATTAAATTTTATATTTGTTCATTGAAAGGGGCTCTTTTTGTTATTTCTTCAACATACTTGTTCAGTAATCTGCATTCTTCTATCTATCTATACACTCTGGGTAAATTACACCGCGGAGGTCATTCCCTAGCAACGAACCGTAGTGAAAGAGGTTGGTGTGTTTTGAACGCCGCCAATTTGTCACACTCGTGTAACTTCCATGAAACCTTCTAATGCAATAACAAAAAAAAGATATACAACGTACCGATGAATACGGACAACGAGGTCAACAACCAGTATTAGGTAATGTGATTGTGACATATTTATACTAACCAGGGGATTTGGAGGTTGGCAAAAGACGAGCTACTATTTGGAGTGTGACCACACACACAATTTCTAGCGTGGTTAGATCTACTGGAAGACCTGCCATATACAGACTAGATTCTAGATGAATACGGACAACGAGGTCAACAACCAGTATTAGGTAATGTGATTGTAACATATTTATACTAACCAGGGGAGTTGGAGGGTGGCAAAAGACGAGCTACTATTTGGAGTGTGACCACACACACAATTTCTAGCGTGGTTAGATCAACTGGAAGACCTGCCATATACAGACTAGATTCTACTGCACCTCAACGTGGATTTGTGCGTGAACAATTACAAGTAATTCCTACGGACACACAATTACCACCGCGTTCACTTATGTAAACTAGAACCCCTACGTCGATTACATTCAAGACAAGTCAACATCACATGTTTACGTATGTGACCAAGATCACTATTTATTCTGTCTACGGTAAATTGTCTTGGATTATTATTCGAATATTGCCATAACATTATTGTGTTACAACTTGCACAGTGATTATTCTGTAGTTGTTTTAGTTTTATGATAAATTCAGTATCAATATCAAAGTCACGTTTTTTCTTTGGTCACATTGTTTATAAGACGCTAATTGTTTCTTTATTACATCAGCGTCATTAGTAATCTCCTCAATTATCACATAATCTATAACAATTCGATGTAGTTGAGCTATTCTTCTGACGCGAGATACTGCGAGATAGATTAAGTTTGACCATTCGATTCGATCATCTACAATCCAGATATTTGTATCAGAGATAATTAATCCCTGTGACGAATGAATCGTTATAGCGTATCCTAAAGTCCACGGTGATTTATCCATATTCAATGCGCTCTCAACAGAATTGATATCTATCAAAATAATATCATTCAATACCAGATTTTGTACTCGGGTACTTTATTATCTCCACCAGGAATTTCAACATCAATATTCTGTCGTCGAATATCTGCTGGGCGATAACATAATGGTACTAGTAGATTTGAAAACTTTTCTTTATGTAACATAAATAATTTCCTTTGCAATTCATCACGATCTATCTTTCTACTTGCGACTATCAAATCAGTAGGTCTCCATAAAGTCCAAAAATCATTCATGGTAGTTTCTGGAATTATCTTATGCATTATTTCACATTGTGTTTTATCTGGCTCTAGTCTGATTAGTCTTTTAAGTTCTTTCAGCGGTTCATCAATAACTCTATGATCATCATATATTTCTTCATAATAATCCACATTATTCTTTAGCCATGCATGTGGAGACCGTCCAACAAAAGGTGGTGGTTGACCATGATCACCACACATAATCACAGCCGTGTTTTTTGTTAATAACCATTCAAGGAATGTTTTTAGTGTTTCTGACGACACCGTAAATCTCTCGTCCCATATAATATACTTAGGTATATATTTTTTACCCATTCGCTCAGGAGTCCACGTATCTCCACACCATCTAAAGAAACTATGATATGTACATGTTTTAACCCCTCGTTCTTTTATCTCTCTAGCAAGTTTATGTGTAGGTGTCAAAACAATCATATCTGAATCGTTGCTTATAAATAACTCAATCACATGAGTTGTTTTACCTGACCTTTCACACCCATTAAGAAAAACGGTCTTATGTCTGGCCACATGATCGTACATATATTATGCAGATGATTCTGATAGTATTATATCACGTAAATATGTTATATTTTTATATTTATAAATTAATGATATTTGATTTTCACTTATCATTATATTATCCGTAAAAATAAAACACAAAATGCTTTTATTAATAGTACTGATATATATATATATATATATATATATATATATATATATATATATATATATATATATATATATATATATATATATATATATATATATATATATATATATATATATATATATATATATATATAACAGAGATTAACATCAAAATGTCTACGTCATACATGATAAATATCGATACTTGTAATAATAAAAATCAAATACTTCGATGGACCTTTATCGGTTCGGATGTTATACAAAAAAAACCCTATACGTTTCTCAAAATTCTACAAAGATATTAATTTATCATGTTTGCTGCGGTGAACATGGTCATGTTAACCCCAACATAGGATTATAAAAAGTGGCGATATTTTTTGTCTTGAAAAAAATTATTTATTGTTTGGTCATAAAAAAGTTGTAATTATTTTATCTTTGGTCAGTATAAATTATTATTATTTATTTTTTGTGCTGACAAAACAAAAAAAAAGTTATAATCATTTTTTACTTTTGATTCCGGGATAAAATTATTATTTTTTATTTGTTTGTGCTGTCAAAACAAAATAGAAAAGTTATAATTGTTTTATTTTTGGTCCGGGGATAAATTATTATTATTTATTTATTGTGCTGACAAAACAGAATAGAAAAGTTATAATTATTTTATTTTTTGTGCCGACAAACAAGATTAAAAAAAGTTATAATTATTTTTTATTTTGGATCCTGGGATAAAATTATTATAATTTTATTACTTGTGCCGACAAAACAAAATAGAAAAGTTATAATTATTTTATTATTTGTGCCGACAAAACAAAATAGAAAAGTTATAATTATTTTATTTTTGATCCTGGGATAAAATTATTATTATATATTTTTTGTTATGACAAAACAAAATAGAAAAGTTATAATTATTTTAATTTTTGTGCCGACAAAACAAAATAGAAAAGTTATAATTATTTTATTTTTGATCCCGGGATAAAATTATTATTATTTATTTTTTGTGCTGACAAAACAAAATAGAAAAGTGATAATTATTTTATTTTCGATTTCGGGATAAAATTATTATTATTTATTTTTATTGTGATGATAAACAAGAGAGAATAGATATAATTATATTATCGGCTCGAGGATAAATTATTGTTGTTTTATTTTTTGTGCTGACAAATAAGATAAAAAGTTATAATTATTGTTTGCTTTTTGATCCCGGGATATAAAATTATTATTGTTTATTTTTTTTGTGCTGACAAATAAGATAAAAAAGTTATAATTATATTTTTGGGCCGAGGATAAATTATTGTTGTTTTATTTTTTTTGTGCTGACAAAACAAATTAGAAAAATTATAATTATATTCTCGGCATGAGGATAAAATTATTATTGTTATTATTTGTGATGATAAACAAGATAAAAAAGTTAATTATTTTATCTTTGGTCAAAGGATAAAATTATTATTATTATTGTTTTTGTGCTGACAAAGCAAAATAGAAACGTTATAATTATTATTATTTTTTGTGCTGACAAACAAGATAAAAAGTTATAATTATTGTTTATTTTTTGTGCTGATAAAACAAAATAGAAAAGTTATAATTGTAATCTCAGCATGAGGATACATTATTATTGTTTTATTTTTTATGCTGACAAAACGAAATAGAGATGTTATAATTATTGTTTATTTTTTGTGCTGACAAACAAAATAGAAAAGTTATAATTATATTCTCGGCCCGAGGATAAATATTATTATTTATTTTTGTGCTGACGAAACAAAATAAAAAGTTATAATTATTATTTATTTTTTTTGTGGTGACAAAACAAATTAGAAAAGTTATAATTATTATTTATTCTTTGTGCTGACAAACACGATAAAAAGTTATATATATTATTTTTTGTGCTGACAAACAAGATAGAAAAGTTATAATTATTCTTTATTTTTTGTGCTGACAAAACAAAATAGAAAAGTTATAATTATATTCTCGGCCCGAGGATAAATTATTGTTGTTTTATTTTTTGTGCTGACAAAACAAAATAGAAAAGTTATAATTGTGTGATAAAATTTTAAAAAATTTTTTAGAAATTGGACCACAAAATAAAATTAGTGGGGTAATATATAATAATACCGACAAAATTTTAAATTCTTTGTTTTTGCTGAAAATTTGTCGATGAATAAATTATTTTTTGTGCTGAAAAATGTAAAATGTAAAATGTAAAATTATTAATTTATTTTTGTTCGAAATCTGGACAAACAAACAAGATAAAAATTAATTATTAAATTGTTTTATTTTTATTTTTGCGGGCAACGGATACAATATTATCCTTATGTTATTTTATAATAGCGAGATAAATAAAAATTATTTATTGTTATTTATTTTTGAGGACAAACAAGTTAAAGATTATTATTAGCTATAATTTTGTGCTGATAAAAATCATTGACCAGATTATTATAAAAGACAAACAAAGTATTATACAATAATTATATGATTGTAATAAACTTGCGTGTGATTGTAATTGCGGTGTAACTGCAATTGGATTTGTTACTATTAATTATATTTTATATGATGTCATACTTTTGTGTTTGTGTTTTATTTTCTGCACATTTATCGCAATTCCAATATTCACCTATATCCTTTTTATATGTTCTATAACTGCAGCACGAATTTGATGTATCTACTGGAGTTGCGCTGTTTTTTTTTCGCAGTTTGATTTTTCGTTCATATTTATTATTCCTGAAAAATTAATATGTTTTCGAATAACTTCAAAGAGGTATTTTCCATAACTTTTATCTCTTATTGCGTAAAGACTCAAATCAAACATATCATAATCATCATAGAATATATATTCAATGAATCCTATGTTGGGGTTAACATGGCCATGTTCACCGTAGCAAACATGATAAATTAATATTGTAGAATTTTGAGAAAAGTACAGGTTCTTTTTGTATAACATTTGAACCGATAAAGGTCCATAGAAGTATTTGATTTCTATTATTACAAGTATCGATATTTATCATGTATGACGTAGACATTTTGATTTTAATCTCTGTTTTATATATATATATATATATATATATATATATATATATATATATATATATATATATATATATATATATATATATATATCAGTATTATTAATAACAGCATTTTCTGTTTAATTTTTTACGGATAATATAATGATAAGTGAAAATCAAATATCATTAATTTATAAATATAAAAATATAACATATTTACGTGATATAATACTATCAGAATCATCTGCATAATATATGTACGATCATGTGGCCAGACATTAGACCGTTTATCTTAATGGGTGTGAAAGGTCAGGTAAAACAACTCATGTGATTGAGTTATTTATAAACAACGATTCAGATATGATTGCTTTGACACCTACACATAAACTTGCTAGAGAGATAAAAGAACGAGGGGTTAAAACATGTAAATATCATAGTTTCTTTAGATGGTGCGGAGATACGTGGACTCCTGAGCGAATGGGCGAAAAATATATACCTACGTATATTATATGGGACGAGATATGTACAGTGTCGTCAGAAACACTAAAAACATTCCCTGAATGGTTATTAACAAAAAACACGGCTGTGATTATGTGTGGTGATCATGGTCAACCACCACCTTTTGTTGGACGGTCTCCACATGAATGGCTAAAGAATAATGTGGATTATTATGAAGAAATATATGATGATCATAGAGCTATTGATGAACCGCTGAAAGAACTTAAAAGATTAATCAGACTAGAGCAAGATAAAACACAATGTGAAATAATGCATATGATAATTTCAGAAACTACCATGAATGATTTTTGGACTTTATGGAGACCTACTGATTTGATAGTCGCAAGTAGAAAGATAGTTCGTGATGAATTGCAAAGGAAATTATTTATGTTACATAACGAAAAAATTTTCAAATCTACTAGTACCATTATGTTATCGCCCAGCAGATATTCGACGACAGAATATTGATGTTGAAATTCCTGGTGGAGATACTAAAAGTACCCGAGTACAAAATCTGGTATTGAATGATATTATTTTGATAGATATCAATTCTGTTGAGAGCGCATTGAATATGGATAAATCACCGTGGACTTTAGGATACGCTATAACGATTCATTCGTCACATGGATTAATTATCTCTGATACAAATATCTGGATTGTAGATGATCGAATCGAATGGTCAAACTTAGTCTATCTCGCAGTATCTCGCGTCAGAAGAATAACTCAACTACATAGAATTGTTATAGATTATGTGATAACTGAGGAGATTACTAATGACGCTGATGTAATAAAGAAAAAATTAGCGTCTTATAAACAATGTGACAAAAAAAATAAAAGTGACTTTGATATTGACACTGAATTTATTATAAAACTAAAACAACTACAGAATAATCACTGTGCAAGTTGTAACACAATAATGTTATGGCAATATTCGAAAAATAATCCAAGACAATTTACCGTAGACAGAATAAATAGTGATCTTGGTCACACACGTAAAAATGTGATGTTGACTTGTCTTGAATATAATCGACGTAAGGGTTCTAGTTTACATAAGTGAACGCGGTGGTAATTGTGTGTCCGCAGGAATTACTTGTAATTGTTCACGCACAAATCCACGTTGAGGTGCAGTAGAATCTAGTCTGTATATGGCAGGTCTTCCAGTAGATCTAACCACGCTAGAAATTGTGTGTGTGGTCACACTCCAAATAGGGTCAGTAGCTCGTCTTTTGCCACCCTCCAACTCCCCTGATTCGTATAAATATCTCAAAATCACATTACCTAATACTGGTTGTTGACCTCGTTGTCCATATTCATCGGTACGTGGTATATATTTTTTTGTTATTGCATTAGAAGGTTTCATGGAAGTTACACGAGTAATTTCATCATTTAATGCAGATATCACACTTGGTAACCTTGCAACCCATTCACGAGATCGCTCACCGGACTTAAAGTCAGCAGATATTTCCTTCGCGTATTGATATCCAAATAACCGCTCAGCAAGTGTTCGATTAAATTGTTCAACAATTGCTTGATCACGATGAATTTCAGTATGACCTTGTCTGATTGTAAAGTTATGTTTTTTCATCAAATATGATACTGCGCCAAGAAATTCTTTACCAGGATCAACTTGTAATAGTTTTGGCCATCGTAGACTACCACGTTGATAAATTCGCTCAAACGCAGATGCAACTTCAAATGCTTTTTTTGTTAATAGTGGCTCAGCTTCTTTATATCTACTTGCAATATCAACAACAGTCAATGCGTATTTGTACGTGCGTGACTGTCGTCCACGTGTTTTAATAGTATCGTGTGGTAAAAACAAAATATCTGCTTGGTGAACTTCGTTAGGAATACTGACATCAAAATGTGTATATCGAATTTGTTTGGTGGTGGTAGATAAATTTGCCATATTGCCTGTCGTGCTAACAACGCTGCAGCAACAGAACGTGAAACTCTTGCTGCTTTAGCAAGTTTAGTGATCGCTACTTTACCTTTCCAATACCCTCTTGGGCTATAATAAATTGATTCCATTATAATAATTATATAATTACCAGCCCCTAACATTATTTTACTTTTCATGGCGGATTTTATTAGGAAACTAGCGAGTTTCTCTCTAAGAGATTTATTGGGTATAGAATTTAATGCATGAATCAATTTTACATCTGCAAGATGCCGTTGTTGCAAATTTTTACTTTTATAAGCAACGTCATGAATGTGACATGCTTGATCAATTTTATTTACTGGATACTCTCCTGGTCATGGTTGATCTTGATCATCAAGTCGGATATCAAGTCGAGTTCCAGGACCACAATAATTATATCCAAGTAGGTGTTTCTCACCAACATATTTAGCCCATGGTAAACCGGGTAATTTTCCTAATGTTGCGGCTATATCTCCACCTATCTTTGTCTCTGAATCAGACATGGAGATAAATTTATATTTTTTCGTGCCGCATTTTTTACAGTTACTGTTAATGCACGTCGTTTATTTTTTGTTGTTATTGTTGTCAATCCAGTGGTCCCACCAACGGTGGGTGTAGATGATCTACATCGCAAATAATATAGACTCATGTTATTAATAATATGGATACAATAATTAATTTTTCGGCGACACAAAAACAAGAACCAGTAAAGCACCATCCAACATTACCAAATTCAATAAGAATGATTATAATAGGTCCATCTAGATCAGGTAAAACACAATTATTATTAAATTTAATAATTAGATGGATGAGATGGAACAAACTATATTTAATAGCGACATCTGTGGATGATCAGCATTGTTACGAAGTACTTAAAGATTTTAACGGAAAAGCAAAATCAGTTAATAAAGACGGTGAAGATATTATTGACTTTATCACAGATATAGATGAAGCCCCATCTGTAGATAACTTGGATGGATTCATTAATAATCTCGTAGTATATGATGACGTGATGTTGGACAAACAATCTAATCCAGCTAGAATATTTTCTCGAGGTCGTCACAAAAACACAGACGTGATTTATGTTACTCAAAGATATACACAAATACCTAAAGTGATTAGAGATAACTGTAATATTTTGGTTGTGTTTAATGGAGTAGATAATTATACCCTACAGAATATTTATTATACTTGTTGTTCAGGGGTTATGGATATGATTAAATTTAAAAATTTCTTTTCTAAAGCACAATCTGTTCCGTTCGGATTTATAACAATATATCTACATGACCCAAGATCCAGATATCGTATAGGTCTGGATAAAATATTTGATTAATTCCTGATAAATCAGGCGACAAAGTCAGGAGCAGCAGGGAGGGTGAATCTCTACAAAATTTTGCTCGAGTTTTTAACGAAAAAAATAGTTCGATGAAGTCAGGGTAAAAAAGTCAATAGTAGTATAACAAAACTGAGCTAACCTCATGCGGTTTATTATGCGGTTTATTAACCATACGGTAATATAAAAAAGTTAGAGATTTTGGTTTAGGGTTAATGACCTTTTTTCAGCCTCTGTAGGAACCCTTATTTTAGGTTAACGACACTAGCAAAATTTTGTAGGATTCACCCTCCCTGCTGCTAAGGAAGAATACGGGAAAACCCCGATGAGAACCACCGACCTACGGGAATCTAATGACAGTTTTCTTACATTCTCATCTTGACCTTGCCCGAGACTCGAACCTACGCCAGTGCTCGGTACAGGCGAGAGCTTTAGGCCACTAGGCCACCCAAGGCTCCGAATAATTACCTTTTTGATGTGATGTGATGTGAAGTGATGTGATGTGAATATGATTTTTAACGTTGTTTTAACAATTTTTCAGTCATATCGCTACGATGTCTGCAGTGTGGCAGTTTATAGTGATGTCTAGCACTGGTGCATTATGCCGCAGACATGAAGCATGAAGACCCACCAAGTCCTATTATCATGACACCAGGCCGACCAGTCCTAACACTAACCTCTTAATGCTGAGCGTTAAGTGAGGCAGCTGTTTGTACCATTTCTGTAAGTCTTTGGTATGACTCGACCGGGGATATAACCCACGACCTCCCGCATCCGAGACGGACGCTCTAACAACTAGGCCACCGGAGCGGTTTTTTGATGTTTTCGGTGTGAATAATCACAAAACAGATAATCAGAGTGGACACATCTACGCTCAGGTGACAACCGGTGCAAACAGCTACATATACCATGTTTGCGACTCTACGATACATTCCTTCTTCAATTACAGAACAGTGGTAGATGCAAAAGTAAGTGTTTACTAACCATTAACTCGAGTCAACGTTAAGAATCCTGTTCCATTTAAGAATCAAACATTTTCGTCTTCACACATATAAACGAAACTCAGTTTGAAAGCATGTATACCATGCGGCACAAACGTAAACGGCGAAATATGATTGGCACAAAAGGTTATACCTGAGCGTAGATGTGTCCACTCTGACAAAATTCGCGAAATTCGCACGTTTCTGAGCTCGTAACTTCAGTTTGGTGCAACATAAAATAGTCAACGATGGCTTGATGGATAGAAAAATATCTCAGGATTAAAACAAGCTATAGAATATGATCGCATCCTGTTAGCGACGAAAATAGCAAAAGAAAATATAGAGTCATGGTGGAACGAAGTGTTCTGAGGTTCCAAACTTTGTCTCTTATATAGTATATGACAGAGAGGCTCCAATGTCAGAACGGGTCATGGGGGTAATCTGAGATATTTTTGTCACTCTGTATGACTTTTTCCTTAAGAATATTCCTTTTTTTAACATCAAGCGTTGAGTACCTGTGTAATGTACCAGGCTCTGCTGTTTCGTAAAGAACTTGAAGTAGAGCATGAGTCTGACTATCGTGAAGGATGGCTTCAAATGTTCAAGAAGTGTCAAGAATTTACATAAATAAAGTGTGTGGAGAAAAACGGTCCGCAGACAACGAATGAGTTGCAGAGTATGTGGACAAATTTTAGAAGCTTGTAGTTGATGAGCACCTCAGTCCTGACCAGTAGTCTTACACCGTAAGTCCCATCACCCAGATATTTTTTTTCTGGTTGGGTGATTGAGTCTTACTGCCTGACTAATGGCGCTGTGAAACGTGTTTTGATGTCGATAGCAAGTCAACTTTTCAGGAATATCACACACAACTGCACCAATAACGACGCCTTTCTATAAAGTAAAGTTACAATGTTTTGTTAGACTTTACTTACCCTGATGTTTTTTCTCCAATAAATTCAAATTCTCACTAAAGAAATGGAGCTGTTTTCAAATTTAGTTGACCTTCATTTCAGTTGACTGGAAAGCGATGAAAGCCGGGAATGCCGATTTAGGTAAGGTTGAAATATTATTCTTTAACCAAACGAATAAAAATTATATCATGCCTAATGGAATTATAAGCAACGTTTCATTTCGTTTCGTTTAAGAAACATATCTCCCACATGAACCTACTGGAACATACTTCGGCATACCTCGACTACCGTCGCATTGCAAGAAATTCAAATATATATCAACGGAACATGAAAATGCGTCCATTTTCTAGTGTCATATTTTGATTCCACCAGGATAAAGACAACAAAGTAAGTATATTAAATACACAATAATTAGTGGATGAGTCGATATAGGCTGCCAAGTGTGAGATATTCCTGAAACTTTGGCTACTCGTTCCGATGTCATTGACACCGGAACTGGACTATGTAAGACCGTTATTATGGTCGTAAGACGTAGCACACCCAAAACGACATGCTATGTCATACATTGTAGGACTATCCTGACCAGGTGTATAATGCAGATGAAACTGCATTATATTGGCGATGCGTGACCTTGGTTGGTCTGGCAAAACTGTCAATCCGGCAAGGCTTTGGAAACAATGGTGCTTGAAAATCGGTGGTTTGCCTCTATATGTTTCTACAATAATGCATAATGATGCCATTAAAAGTTTCATTTCATCATCGTGCTGATTTAAAAGCTTGTTATAATTGAGATCATACATATGCAATTTACCTAATTTTAGCAAAATAAAACAACCATAAATCGCCTTGACTTAATTTTGTCTATTTGTTTTTTAGACCGAATCATACCATATATATTTTATATTTTAGATTTCCTTTATATGTCATTGTAATGTTTAAAGCATTTGGTTTCTTCTCTATATATTTTACAATCATTTTCTTTCTTATAGTTTCCTTCTGTTTCTCGAACGCAACTTTGTTCTACATCTTTAAAGGTCCCTTTCAAAGTCAATGGTGGTTTTTGTTTTGTTATCATTTCAGAGAAACGTTAAGGGTCTATACCATATAAGTCTTAGCATGGAGATTAGGAAGGAAGTTGGATGATACAAAAGGAAGAGTTAGCGTGGGTGTACTTTTAGTGACCAGAAAAATATAGTGTGCCGACTATTGAAATGTGTTTCAAACTGACACTCAGCGTCAGATGAACTCTTGACAGTAAAACTATGTTTCGAAACAAACCATATACCTTATCCTCTTTGGGATGCGTATGTTTAACAGTAGATACATATCCTTTGACGTCATCTTATCTTACAGTTACTTGGCACTCACCAGTTATTATGTACTTTTGAGAGAGTGATGTATGTAAGGTGAAGTTGTTTACATTTTAAACATGCACAGTGGAGATAATGTAAGGATACCTCTATGCTACTTTCATGTAATGTGGCTGAAATTTATTTGGATATTGTGTTTTTGGAAATTTTAAATGATCTTAGCACACTGCTAATTAAAATGACTGATCTCTTGTGCTCCAAATATCAGCCTGAATTTGTCTAAAGTACACTATCCTTGGCAGCTATTAAAATAGGGAAAATGAATTATGCCAAACTAGACAATGCCAGCTTTAAAAGTGCAATGTATGAATTACCAAATACATAAAATGAAAAGGTTATCGGCTCTTTTTTTAAAAATTTACATCTGAAATTCGGGAAGTGAACATCAGCAAGTGGAGCTAGCACTTTTATTGAAAGGTGCACATCTGGAGTAAGGTCAAGCTGTATACTCTCTAACCCCTATTACACCCATCAATCATACACCAAAATAAAGGTAATTAAAGTTTTTTTGAAAAATACCTAAGATATACAAAGTCTCTTTTAAATAACCAGTATAACTAATGAGGAACCCGAGGGAATTCTTTTTCTTTAAAATTCTAACCCTATGCTAAACACGAAACTTTAGAGCGCCAACTTAAAAAACAAATGTAAACATTTATGCAATTATAGTTTTTTTTAAAATTTTTTTTATTATTATGTATGATGTTCTGAGCCATTGCAATCATTGCCAACAATCTTTAAAGTCTTCTTTTTTTTAATAAACATAATTAGAAATCTATTCTGTATAATTATTGCAAGCAGATCACGTGTTTAATTAACAACAATGCACAGCGTTAAAATACGCGCGTTCAACCGTAACACCATGTCACAATTTTCTAATGTTCAAGAAATTCCCATCCTGATAATTACGGGATGTTTACCCAAATTATGGGGGACGTCAATTTTCCAATGATGTTAAATCTAACAGGAACTAAAACGTACAAATTGTATGCCATTTCGATAAGGTCCAGTTCATTACTTAATGCAAGCTTAAACATGGCGCATTCCATTGAAACTCAAAAGGAAAAAAATAAACTTTTGAAACTGAGACGTTCCAATAGAGTGGTGGTGCGCTGGAAATGAAACGTTCCATTTCGATAGTGGTGAGCTCAGTTGTTCTTTTGTTGGATAGAGTTACCGCTTCTGGCAAAAAGGGAAGACCAAATATAAGATGATACATTGTACACTGCTAAGGACATCTGGCACCATATGATCTCATATTCTCCTCGCCCTTTGGAAATGTGTGCACGGCTTTATACTTGGGTTCTAATTGGAAATTTGATGTCACCAATAATATAAGATTTGTTCTAGATTAAAATCATGTTTCTACGAGTACAAGGTATCTCCTACTACACGACATATTAGGACTTAAATGTCATACAGACCAAGCATTTAATCCCAGTTGTTATATCTCCTTAAACAGTGAATGTATATCGATGCACAGATCATTTTAAATAGGACGGAGACCCCATCCTTGCACCTTTAGTCTTGTGTGATCTGCTTAAAATTTATTCTGTTATGTAGAATATTTTTCCAATTAAAAACTAACAATACATTGTTCTAAAACAGCATGAGTTCGCCCATTTAGTGCTAACATTTTTAATAACTAAATTTGAAAAATGCAAACCTGAGCAAACCTGGTCATCATTTTTAAAGTCATGGGATGAACACACACACAAACACATACACACACACACAACAAAATGAAAACACTCTCTGTACACCTGATACATCCTGGTGTGAATATAAATATATAGCGATTAGAAGACTTGACATTTATTAAGAACTGTACGGACTTGAAGGTGACGTGGATATGATAATGATGGTGGGGTCGAGACAATAATGGCTTTGGCACGGTTCGTAATGTCTTATACTTCAAAGGATATTTTGTATGGAAAGCATTCCTAATGTCGCATTAATGTCTAAGTGTTTCTTCATCTATAGTAATTCTTACTAAACAAAGCATTTGTTTTGCCCAAAATAACGTAAGTGATGACTTTACACGAAGTTGATTGCTAATTTACTTTCCCTTGTCCTTAATTCTCAATTATATGTTCATTAGTTACACATCTCAGATTTAAATTAATTATCCTGCTCTTAAGGAAAGGTGCTTAACATGTGTTAAATTTTGCAGAAAATTCTATCCGCGTGACAAGCCATTTCAGTGCTGTCAGACGACAAACAAGCGCGCGCTTTGTTATTCACCAACAAAGAAACTCATTTAAATTTCAAATACAACCTCTAACCTCGACGTGATATAAACAGCTTTGAAGAGATGAAAAAAGAACATTGTATTTCAGTTTGAACAATGAAGACGTTTGGATTCTATCTCTATTATTCATTGAAACTATTCAATTTACCCATTAAGTGCTATTGAAGACTAAAATTTCTCGTGCAAAGGTAGATTCTGCTACTGCTATACTCGTTACATGGCAATATAATACATGTATGCCTGTTGTGCTTAAGAAGTAGGTTATTATCATTGACAGATCATGATCAGATCTGAAACTATCCGGATTCTAGAATGTTACTAACATATGTGACACCACTTCAATGCCTTCCATACCACACCAGTCCATACGCCCAATTTCTATCTCACTGAATAAACACTACTATATATATATATATATATATATATATATCTATATATATATATATATATATATATATATATATATATATATATATATCATAACATAAAAAAGTAGGTTTCAATTGTAATTTGTGTTTTTGATCATTCAAAATCATCTTTTATCCTTTACACATGCAAAACCACGTGTTCATTGGGATTCTTCTTGCTTAAAGAGAAAAGATTAAAAACAAACCAAAGCAAAAATTTAACTTCTCGAGGAATATTGATAATTATGACATTTTGAGCTATTTAATAATTTTGTGGAAAATATCAAAGATGTCACTGCTAACAAACTCGTCTCACTAATTCACTTATCGTTTGCTTTTTAAGATAAAATAAGTTATCGTAAAGAGATTTCAAGATTCTTATTTGCCTTCAATTGCTACCACCACCACCACTATTATCACTACTACTGCTAGTAAGTTCTTCTAATGCCTGACGATCTTTGGCAAGGACAATGTCCTCAATCATACGTGATCTTGTGCCAATCTTTAGCTGTTCTCCATGAGAGATTCTGTTGAGAAATATCAGCCTTAACGGCTATCTGCCATATGGTCTTTGTTAACCCTCATTTTATTTGACCGGTTTTTTTATTTTTTTGCATGTATCTGCCATTTTTCAAAATTTGTTTTCAACAAGTATTGTGGGTTAAACTTTGCACAATGTTATATTTTTTATAGTACACCCCACATATAATGATCGTTTTTCTCCAAAGGATGTTTAACCGCTCCATGACCTAGTGGTTAGAGCGTCCGCCTCGGAAGCGGAAGGTCGTGGGTTCGATGCCCGTCGAGTCATACCAAAGACTTACAAAAATGGTACTAACCGCTACCTCGCTTGACGCTAAGCATTAAGAGATTAGTGTTATAAATGGTCGGCCTGGTGTCAGGATAATGTGACTGGGTGGAACATCATGTTACATATCTGCGGCATGATGCCCCAGTGCTAGACATCACTATAATCTGCCACACTGCAGTTTGGCAGACATCGTAGCGATATGACTGAAAAATTGTTAAAGCTACATTAAAAATTATAAACATCACACCAAAAGATGTCAACAAAATGCTAGTCATGCTCATAACGCTTTGCCAAAAAAAGTGATTCGCATCCAAAAACAGCAGACTTTCACAGGAATTTATGCGTCAACCTTCCTATGCAATATATTATACTTAAAACTGACATTTAAGTTCACTTACCGGTTTAAAGTATTTGGACCATCGCGTATTTTGTTAGTGTTTGTATTTATACTTGTCAAATTTCGGGATGCATTTTTCTTCTGAAAAGCTGGAAGTTCATTTTTATTTGACTGTCCTGAAATTAAGTGGCGTGGGTAATTAAAGACGGCAGAGACCATTTGTTCCTTGAGTCAGCCATGTTCTTGTTTGTCCGTGTTTTCTCTTCCACCTTTGCGTTTGGCAATAAGAGGTGAAACGTTAACAATAGCTTTTGTAAAAGTCGTTGTTTAAAGATCGAAAACTGACATTTTGTCATTACTTTTTTGTGAACTCCTTGAAAAAATGGGGTAAAATATATTCAGGCTTTTCTGCAAAAAGTGATTGATTTCAGGTTTAGGTGGTAGTGGCATTTCGAGAAAGTTTTCGATTTTAAGTTTTGATAGCAGTGGCCTTTCGAGAAAGTGATTGATTTCAAGTTTTGATGGGAGTGACGTTTAGAGAAAATCGAAAGCGTCATTTGTCATTTGGGGAACGGCTAAACTGAACTAGGGTCAGATGATATTCTGGAAGAACCATGGAACGTACCGTTGTTACTTAGGACTTCATTTTTTTTTCAGAACAAAACGGACAGACGTAAACGTTAAGTTTACGATCTAATACTAAAAATATGATTATCAAAAGAAATCTAGATGCTTCATCGAACAATAGAGAGTGGAGTTAGTACCGCCGCATACATTTTACCATCAATGCAAAGCGCACCATCCCCATTTACATTATCTTAAGTATGTGACGTCACAAAAAGAGGCATCCATCTCAGAATTTACTATAAACTAGGTCCTTTATTCACGTGTTAAGATGAAAAATTGATTTTTTATACAAAAAGTTTTAAAATTTATGCTAATAGAATGCTATTCAATGTTTGCTGAAAATGCATGTAAAGAGTATGGTAACCAACTGATAATGTGATTAATCCTAAAGAATAATCCTACAACGCATTCAATGGCCCAATCATATCATATCAATAAACTCACATTTATGCTCATTTCAACTGATTTTTTTATCACTGAATGAATATAATTGTCAGGGAGCAGTTATATAGGATCCTCAATATTCTGGTTATTGCCTTTTGTGGTTTTGATAAAACTACTTTTTTAAATAGTTTTTCAGACCGGTTTTTTGTTAGCTAAAAGTGTTACTATCAATGGACACTCTCGTGTCATCCTCACTATTGCTTCACAACTGTAAATGAATGTCTGCATCATAAATAAACACTACGAAGAGGTTTGGCATCATAAATAAATAAAAACGGCAAAGAGGTTTTGGCATTAAAAAAACATGACAGAGAAGTGTGGCAACATAAATAAACATTGCAACATAAAAAACACGGTAAATAGCTTTGGCAACAACACACATCAGAAACTATCAAACGTAAAATGACGAAAGAAGAATTGTGTTGTGTGCACATTGTTGTGTTTTATTTATATAATACCTTGGATTGATTAACTGTGGATGCAATACATTTTTTGTTGTGTATCAACGAGTCAATTTTAAAATTATTAGTTGTCTCCTATAGACCAATATAGACTAACACAGACTCTAAGATATCATAGCGTGAACATGTTTATCTTTTTCTAAACAAGAGCAATACATGGATAGATCAGGGTTTCAGGTCAGTAGACTACATATCAGGGTATTAGGTCCGTAGTCTATCTATTAGGGTATCAGATCCGTATACTACATATCAGGTTATCAGGTCCGTAGACTACATATCAGGGCATCAGTTCCATAGCCTACATATCACACGGTTTGAATACACATTTCCCCATTATGATAGACCTTCGAATCGTTGAATAAAATAATGCACGTGCTAAATTGATTTTTCTCAAAGCACCGTTCATACACAAATCGATTTTCTCGTGGTCCGGAGAGAAATTTCATTGATTCAGCCCTGCAATAGATAGGGCATATCGCATGTCATCGCAGAATATAAATCTCTACAAATGCCATCGATTTTTCTGCAAATGATATTGTTTCAGCCACACTATACTATACGAAGTCAGGCTGCAAATAAACTCATCTGTTCATTTCGAACGGATTGCAAACAGGCAATAATTGTTTAAAGCAATAGACAATTAGAATTGTCACATAAATATTAATTTCTAGGAAGCCAAATTGCTGATGTATTATGTGCATTTTTATTATCCCATGACATCACTTTTGTAGTTTGCCGTCTATCCGCTAACACCATAGATACACATCTACCGGCACATTATGTGACGGCAGATCAGGGAATGTACAGCTTGCAGTTAGATTATACCTATAAGCGAGTTACAAGCTGTATATAGCTGTATACGAAATATGAAGTACACTGAGAGACTAGCACTGTGCTTTTGCCCTAAAGGCGGAGTCTTATGGTGTTTATCTTGATATCTTCAGCTGCGACGAGTTATTTAAATCAAGTTTTTGGCAATATAAAGGTGATATGGCACGATTGACGGCGACAGTAGAAGGCAAGACGGTTGATATTCCCATTGTCTATTTATTATTCATTCCCTAGCTAGCCATTAAATCTAGATATCCATTCGACTGACCCTCGCCAAGGGCAAGCTCTATCTTAATAACATGTCGTGATCTTCATTTTAATACGAAAGGCTAGCCGCCATTTGACCACGTCGATGTCCAGGGTGTGTGGGTCAAATTTCAGATTGGTTTTTGTTGCCGAAGTGAGTTCCTGCCGAACGTTCAATATCTGCAACCATTCTATAAAGCCTGCTCAATGCTTAATATTTTGCAATCTTTATTAATGGACGAATATATCAATTTCTAGCAGCAAACTTAGACTGTATCAAGAAAAACATGCTAGAACTATTTTTAAAATAATTCCATTGATTGATAGAATGCATAGCACTTGAGGATTGTAATATTAGGATTAATGAAGTACTTGTTATGAAAACACCACTATTGTGAATTCAGTTTAAACGAGACAATCTGTGTGCGGTCGATCGATCGATCAAGAGAGAGAGAGAGAGAGAGAGAGAGAGAGAGAGAGAGAGAGAGAGAGAGAGAGAGAGAGAGAGAGAGAGAGAGAGAGAGAGAGAGAGAGAGAGAGAGAGAGAGAATCAGATCAGACCCGCTGACGCTTGCGATCCCAAATTGATAACTTTGGATCTTAACATTGTCCTCTAGTGAAATTACTAAAAGGGTATATAAATTGAATATAAACAATAACTTATGAACCTAGTGTTATTCTCCAGTACTTGAACAGTGTCCAAAACCTCTGCCAATAGCCTATGACATAGACAATAAAAGTGTGATTTTCCAGCAGTAAATGGTACCTGCATATTAAATTTGGATTACAATGAATTTAAATGGCTTTAAAATGGTTCATACAACTATTGCATACAATTTACATTATCAAATTTTAGCTTTATTTGGCCACTCAAATTACTAATGCGCTCTTCCTCTTTCCTATGGTACATGTATAGTTAAGTGTTAGTCCTTTGGGGTTATAGTGAAGTCAAACAGGAAGCATTGAAGAGGGTGCGATCAGACAGTAGAACAAGATCGTCATTCACAAATGGAACTCTTGAAGCAAGCCACTTAAGTTTTAGCTTCGTTCACATTCTTGGCTGTCGGTGATCTGGTACTGGAATTCATTGCATCTGCTGTTTTACCGTCGACATTGCTACATTTGACTGGATGTGTGCAAGTAAATTGAATATCTGCACCACTTGGAGAAAATGATTTATTGCTAGGGGGATGCATTTTCTCATCACATTACTGTATTTTTGCAGTCTTCAAACTAATCTGAAATTCCATACAAAATGCAGGCCTTTCAAAACTGTTGAATGATGGAGAATATTTTTGAATGCGCACATTTCAAAACTAGACGAAATGGCGGATAATATTTTAATGAGTTTGTTTCTGTTTAAAGATCTAGTTTTCTTTTCCGAGTTAAAAGTTTATATATATATATATATATATATATATATATATATATATATATATATATATATATATATATATATATATATATATATATATATATATCGGCCAAAACATTTATGATAAGACCAGATTTTAATTGCGTTGATACGTTCAATTTATTGCTTGCTGTTGTTGTTTTTTAATACATCAGCCATATCTAAATATCCGAACCGAGTGTACTGCTGTGTGAGTAAATTTGCCAGAGTACACTGGAAAGATTTCGAATGATCGGATCTCAGGACCGAACTCTTAACGTATGTACGAAGTGACTCGTATGATCCATGTAATCATACAGCAAGCAAAGACTGAACCGTGTCGTGATGTTGCAGAAGAATTTTAACAAAAGCCTAACTGCTACAGTCTAGTTGAAGAAAGTTAATGGCTGAAATGCCGTAGTCTTCTTGAAGAATGTTAACACAACTGATGATTGCTTAACATAAAGTGTGCGCATGCTAATGCAGTAAAGCAGTTTTATAGATCTCCACAACAGCTCTCTCTCTCTCCAGCAAACGTTAAACAATCCAAATGCTTCTAAAGCAGGCGTTTTTACGACTATGTTATGAGACGTGAGTCATTCCATTTTGCCACAGTGTAAAATGGACAAAGAATTTTGAATGCTAATTAAAATTAGCGCCAATTACAATTAACGATTGCAAACTCTCAGAGTATCCAGTTATCCAGCTGAACGGATAATCTGATAATTTATGGCAAATTGTAGTGAGAAATGTTATCAGAGGACACTAATACCTCCTGATTATAAGACTGCTTCTGTACATATGAATATTTTGGGGCTGTTTTATTTCCTTAAGAAAAAAGAGTATTTCCTTTGAACTGTTTTCATCAACTTCATCCAAAATTGTTTTTACCATATTTGAAGAATGATATACAAGACATTTAATATATAAATAGAATGGTATGTTCGACAATTTTGGACTGTCCTTCGTAGCTAAATGCTAGACAAAATCATGTTTTAGCATAAATATAGTGTACCCGTCTTCAAACCAAAGAATAACACGACAATCCTTGAATATTCGCTTTCTTTGTATGTATAGTCTGGAAAGGAAGGGAATCTGCGAAAGAATAGAAAGTGGTAGTTTTAAAGTAAGATACACATCCTAAAGAAAACTAACTTTAATTTACTTGGGACGTGTTTTATTTTCTTCATGGACGTCTTTGCTTGGAATATCTTTTTTCCCCCATGGATGTCTTTACTTGAAACATGCTTTATTTTCTTCATGGACGTCTTTTCTTATACAGACATGGATATAATAGCGCAAATGCATCATGCACTTTAAAAGAATCGCTCGATATGGATTTATAACAAATTTTAATATCAATTAGCAGGGAAAATAGGGGAAGACACTTGGAGTAGCACTGTTTTAAAAATTGTCATAAATTTTTCTTTGAGTTTATTTTTTGTTGTTGTCTAATGTAAAATGTCTAAAAATCGTGAAATAAAATTTTGATCAATTTTAAAAGGACAAAACTTGCGTTTAAAGAAGGTAAATCTACGCACGTGTTTAAACGACTGTAAATGGAGCATGACAAGGTCAGATATAACGCCTTAGAGGTTCGTCCTCATCTAAAATAGAAAATGACGTTATATAGTCAAATACAACGCGTCAATGTGTATTCTGAGACGCAGATATGATGTCGACCTCGAGATTATTTCACGTTAATTTCTGTAGTAATAAAAGACTATATACTGATGTCACCAATGGGATGACATCATTTTAATTCACAGTAATGCGTTTCAAGGAATCCAACAGTCTTTGATAAACCCTTTTTTAATTAAAAACATAGTAAACTCAACACGTCATTTGTTGTGTATTATAATCGTATGGTGCTTATTTAATGAATAATTCAATCTAGTGAAAGTTATACTAGAACATTGCCATCTCTCTCTCTCTCTCTCTCTCTCTCTCTCTCTCTCTCTCTCTCTCTCTCTCTCTCTCTCTCTCTCTCTCTCTCTGACACACACACACACAAACGCACACACGCACACAAATTTTGAAGTTAGATATAATTGCTTTGTACTATACATACCCAAGTACTCCTGACGCTATTGTCGTTTGCATCATAAGTTCCTGACACTGTATGGTCATGTATTTTCCTTTCACGTTTAATACCTATAGTGACACTCATAATGACCAACAACTCTCAAAGTAGATCTGAACTCTACAGACGAGGACTCATTCAATTGGTTTTCATTTTGGTTCATTCTTAGCACAGACCATCCTAGTTCTATATTGTTATAAACATGGAAGAAGAAAATAAATCTTTCGTTTGGAATAATTTCATGTTTAATGCAATATTTCACTGGAATCCTCTCTGGTATTTTAACTACAAATGTGTCCTATATAGTGGTAATTACTAGGCTGTTTTTTCCCTGATTAAAGAATACAATATTATCTTGTTAGATTTCATTATATGTGCGACTTTCAAATATTTGTTCGCCGGGAAAAGCCGCTTTGTGAAGCAAACATGACTTAGTTATTTTCGGGTTTCCATTAAAGATTATTTGAATAAACTTACTTTTTTAAACTACAGCGTTTAAGTGGAAGTTTTGATTTATAAATTTTGTAGTAAACATTTGAAAGCGTCCAATAATAATCTGTGTTTAATGTATATAATTTAAATTCCACTGTGCGATTTAAATTATATTTTGGTACTTGTAACAATAAGTCGAAACCAAAATCTGATTGTGCATTTGACGAAAAAAGTTGAAACAATACTTTTTTGGTCATCTGTCAGGATCTTTTTCAGGCATTTAAATTGCTAACCAACATATCTGATTTATGACTTCTTGTTGTTCCTAATTTCTAGTTATCTACGCTTTTACCAATCAATCGATAGTAGCGAATTGTCAATTGAGACTTTAAATTTTTGTTCAAAGTCACGCACCCCAAAATAGTGAAGCTTGGCAACAGACAATATGGCACAGGAAGGCAAACTACTACGATAGCAACCTAATGAAAACCGCACAAAGCAATCTTACAAAATTCACCTAGCCCATGACGGTCCTTACATCATCTGTGCTAAAATAAGTGACAGAATTGAGCAAAATATAGCATAAAATATATTGTACTAAATGTCGGTTTGTGTTTATCATGGAAACGGCCTAACTCGCTCCTTGCTGTATAAAGTTTGTTTATCTTTTGAGGAGAGGATTAAATAACACGAACATCGATTTCAAAATACAAATTATTCTTGTAAGTATGGATGTTTTACATGGTACAGCGCGATGATGGTCGCCGGTAGAAAGTTCATGACTGTAAGTACGGATTACGCACAACACGGATCTTTCCATGAAACAAGAAAATATATAACTTTAAGAACATATTTTGTAAAAGACAACGAGGATACATTAAACACGAAAGTTTATAATCTTAAGCACAGATTTCCCACAGAACCAACGAAAATCTTTCTAGGAAACAAGGAAATTTATGACCTTAAAGCACAGATTTTGTATAAAAATTAAAAAAATAAAAACAATCAAAAAAAAAAAACCAACGAAGATCTTTACATGAAACAAAAAGTTTGTAACCTTTAACACAGATTTCGCACAAAATTAACGAGGATCTTAATACGATACATGAAATGGATATAAGTGCTCGACACATTCACAGTTTTTGTGTTCAAATTGCACCGTTGTTAATAATCGTTCAAGCTTTTCTTATTCGAATTGCATCGTTTTTCAGAATAGTCCCAATTTTCTTATTCGAATTGCATCGTTTTTCAGAATAGTCACAAATTTCTTTTTCGAATCCTAAAACTACACATAAAGACGTTTCTACAGTAACAACAATGTTAATAAACGTACTAACTTTTTAATTCTTAAATTGAACATAAGTTGTTAAGATTTATATACCCCCCCGACATCAATGCCCGACCTTGTGTACAGGGGATTATCTTAAATTGCTTTGTGTTCTGACGTTTACCTACATTCACCTGCACACACACACACACACACACACACAGTGTGCTAAAAGACAATTATACAATTTTTTTCTGGAAATGTGGTTACTTTTTCCTTTTCAAAAAGCAAAACTAATAATAGTATCAAGACGAAGAAGAACAAGAAGATGAAGATGAAGACGAAGAAGGAGAAAAAGCAGGCCATATAAACTTATGACAGTAGGGTCCACTAGTTCTCAAATTACCAGCCTTGTATTTGTACTTTTGGTACTTATTTTTCTTGTGTTTATAAGAAAATACAGAATTGTTATAAAAGCTACGATCTGGTATGCTTGGTGCATAACGAGACCTCTTTATAAAATAGTTTACAAGCAAATCCTAGAACCTAAGCACATTTTTGTAGGGTGAAGCGTAGATGTCCGCGGCCCAGAGATTTAGAGGGTTCACCTATGAAACCTGAGTCGCTGGATCAACCAACTTTTTGACAGCATTTTCCCCATGATTCATTAATAAATATCAAAACTTCTACTTCCACCACGACCATGAAAACAACAGTAACGTCAAAAACTACAAAGACAACAATAATTTCAGTTTTGCCAAAAATGGCGATGGTTGGTAAATATATTTCAGTAAACAAGACGGAACATAACTGGAAAATATTAATATTTCATGCGTTAGGTGGAGATTTAAGGAAACGAAGCTCGTATAAAGTCCAAAATGGCATTCAAATGGTATATTAAGATGTCCGTCATATCTGTGTTTGAGGGGATACAGATTACACTCGTCTATTTAATTAAATCCAACGGGGCGTTTCAAGTTTACAGTCTATATTTATTAAGTTTAATTTCTTTCATAATTCTTAACCGCTCTGTTTCCATGGAAACAAAGCATAACTCTGTGGTGTGTGATGCATTAGTTAAATATAATTTAATTATACAGATATGTAATGGAGTTGTTTCAGCAATGTATGTCTCTGTCCAATCCCAGTTGGAAGCCTTCTGTTGTATTCTGCGTTCTTAAACATGACTACTCGACGGGAGGAGGTTAAGGAAAATATTTCCAACATGCCTTCCTAACTTATATTTCCAAAACAGTTTGTGCTAGTGGAATGTTTGTATCCTGAAGTTAACTATTCAATGGAAGTACTATACCTTCATATAATAAATAATCAGAAAAAAAGACAGATATAAAACGAAATTAAACTAGGTGCTGGTCGTCTGATTTTCCTTTAGAAATTAAATTTAAATTTCATTTTAAATGTTATTAACTAGAAGTAGGCAATTTTTCAGTCATCGCAAATAACGTCAGTTTTCATGCTCATCTAATTATCATTCTTGTTTTCGTGAGCGCACATTTAAATTCAGCCTATAATGAATCAGTTTATTCACACACGTCTGGAGCGTTCTTTGTTTACGTGTGAGGCATGATTAGGAGTTCCATTGAATTTCCAGTCTGGATTTCGGTGCGGAGCAACACTGGAATGCGTACAAGATGTAGACAAAGGGAAACATTAAGAAAGTCCACGCTGTAATAATACATTCTGTTTTAGACTTACTTTAACTGCATGTGCGCTTCCACCGCATTACTTACAGAACCATAGTCAAATGAATCTGACACTATACATTCTGCGATAAAAGAAAAGTTTATTGCATTAATAGTTAAAACTGAAAAGGTTCAGACAAAGAATCTGTAAGTAAGATAGGAACTAACAGTTTGGTGTTGGCAGGGCCGTAGAGAGCGATCACGGGCCCTGGGGTAAGAAACACCATGGCCTCTCCTAGTTCTTGTTCAAACAAAATTTTTCTTTTATAAAATTAACAAGTGTTGTTCTGCCCGGGACCCCGTTACGAGTCAAAGCCCTGGGGATATATCTCCGATTGCCCCCCCCCCTTTGTCGGCTCTGGGTACTGACATGGAAAAATTTTAATTTGCTGTGACGTTCGCAATTATTTACAAGATGGCGCAAATGTGCTGACCTCAGATCGCAATTATTTTTTTTTTCTGTTTTATGTATAAGCATTTAACACTATACCACTTTTACCGTAAATATTAGATCCTATCGCATTTTTCTCCAAATAAATCCACATTATTTCAATAAATAATGCAGGATTTTTCCACAGACTGACCAATTCGTTGTGTGAATTACTTCTGTAAATAAGCTGACGTAGACGAAGTAACCTAAAAGCGTCTGTATGACGCTCAAAGCAGAGGAAGTAACCAAAAGCGTCTGCAAGACACAAAGTACATGAAGGAACATTCACAGCGTACACTTTCCGTTAAATAACAATAAAAAATTTATATACAATGTTACAAAGTTTCAGGTCTACCATTTCATAATTAGTACATATGCAGTTTTGCAATACTAATCGCTGGCAAATAAACAATGCTATCAAGTCTGCACATCGATACATGATAAGCTTTTCTTCCTTCAGAGAATGATTTGACAAATTGTGAAGTCATGCTATCTTGAAATCAACTAAATACATAACTATATAAGAAGATAGCTAAATACAAAGCTATATAAGTACATAGCTATATAAATACATAGCTATATAATCAGAATACTATATAAGTACCTAGCTATGGAAGCACATAGCTATATAAATAGAATACTGTGTAAGTACATAGCTTTATAAGTACAAGTTCATAGCTATATAAATGCAATACAGTATAAATACATAGCTATATAAATCCATAGATATGCAAATACATAGCTATGATATAAATAGAATGCTATACGAATATGTAGCTGTAAAATTACATAGCTATATAAATATAATACCATATAAGTACACAGCTATATAAATATGATACTATATAAGTACATAGGTATATAAATACATAACAATACCATATAAATACGTAGATATATAAATACTTAGTTATATAAGTACATATCTATATAAAATATAGCTATATACATATAATTCCATATAATTCCATAGCTATATAAATACAATACTTTATAAGTACATATCTATATTAATATACAGCTTTATAAATACAATACTATATAAGCACATAGGTATATAATTACATAGCTATATAAGTACATATACAAATCTATATAAGTACATATGCTGTTATTGGAATTATTTAATCTGTCAGTTATTATCAGTGTCAACTGTCTATCTGTCTGTCAAACACATACATGTAGTGGTAGGAGTTCAAGTGATAAAAATATATTAACGTTGTTTAATCAAGGCCTACCGAAAAGTTGCCCATTGCTATGTTACTTACTTACTGTGTATATTTACATGGAATGGCCCTGATTCAGACCGTATTCATTTATCATTCACTGAGCCCAAGTACTGAGTACAATCACATGATACGTTTGCTTTAATCCTACCAAACCTCGGACAGGTAAAACGCATAGATTTACATATAAGAATGGTGGACTGGTAAGCAGATAGTATATTTTGTCATTAAGGGAACACAAATCATGTCAAATATTTCTGGGCCTACGAAACCTTTTGATCGTATTGATGCTCTGGGGAGATATAGTATAATCTGGAGGTATTTCCTTAAATTCGAAAGTTGGTCCCTTTTCTCTCGCACATTGATGGTTTACATTTCTGTTCTTTTATGTCATCTTGTGGAAGACAAAAATGAATCCATAGTCCTTAAAATTCAAATAGCGTGTCTATGGTTTTGACTTTAATCACAGATACAGGCTTAAACCCTGTTTTCCATATAACCAATGGATTTACTCTGACGTTATCGTTCATCCAGCTTAATGGTTCTCAAAT
The DNA here is from genome assembly GCA_016746295.1 of Potamilus streckersoni. NCBI lineage: Eukaryota > Metazoa > Mollusca > Bivalvia > Unionida > Unionidae > Potamilus > Potamilus streckersoni. The sequence continues at coordinate 286,912 of JAEAOA010002192.1, read as the reverse complement.
GATACAATAATAAAATGGCTAAAAACTCGACCATAAAGAATAATGTAAACAAAATGTTCAATATATATTTTATGAGATCAACACCAGTTAAATCACCTCTACTAAAGAATACGCTAGTGAATGCAAGACACGAGTAAGGAATTTAACAAATGGAAATATTGTTCAGAGCCATTTCAGTTTCCAGCACATTGAACAATTTTAAACAAAATCTTGAACTCATTGATGGCCAAGTTTAACAATGGCAAAATCTTTAACTCATATTGCTGGTCAAGCTGAGAATGTAATAATTTACCATTTATTTGAAAGTTGTGGATTAATATATTCAAATTATTATTCATTGAAACTACAAAGTTCTCAAAATTCTTGGTTTGAAACATTAATTTTTAATTTAGATAATATTAGTGTAATACATTAAAGACTTAACACGTCACAACATTCCAAGGTCATTAGCACATTCCATACTATAAGCTCATCGACACCTTCAATATTGGCGTTTATCTGGAATACCACTGGAATGTAATTGGAAATTCATACATTTGGAGCTGTGATAGAGCATTTATGATTATTTAAAATTTAATTCACAATACTGTACGTTCTTTTTAAATTCTATCTTTGTATTGTATTCTAGGGAAATAAATTATTTGTTGGATTTTGCAAAACTTGTTGGTTTTCACTCTTTCTGTCACTTAGATTAAAACCATAGATTCGTAAAAAAGAAATGTGCAAAACATTAATATGATATCATATACATTGAAACGCGGTATCGATTTCAAAATTACAAAATTTGTCCTGAGGAACGTGTGACATTTAAGCTTCGTTAAAGTTTAAGTTTTATGCATGTATTAAAAATGTGACTTCGAATCACGACATTTGGTTCTATTTACTTTTGTAACAATGTTTTAGTAAACCGGACACTCGGTTGTATACTTAGTGCAGAAGAACTTCATCGACTCATAGCCAACATTTATACGCATTCCAGGTTTTATTGCGAGGCACTTTTGTTATGATCTTCATGAAAGCTTATAGAATCTTCAATTACGGTTTACACACTTAGTCTAGATTTCGTACCAGAGGTCACTCAAGTAATTAAACCCAATACTTCTTCCTCCGTCTCCTCCTTCTGGCCATGACGGTTCAAATTTTCAAGAAGGTTTTGTTAAAGAGTACATCCGTTTTAGGGAATTAAACCCAGTACTGATAGGTCTAGATATCCATTTTGCAGACCGACACTTTGGACCACTACATCACAAATGCAAACATTGTCCCTGAGAAAATTATGACAATTTGGACCACTATTCACAAACATAAACATAGCAGGAAGAATTGTGTTGTCTTACTGTGGCAGCAGGTGCTACACACATTTTGTGCTTTATGTTTGTTTTCTCTGAATTTTCCAATAAATCACAGACTCAACAACTGTTTTGGTTAATTTTTGTTTTGCTTGTACAGTAATTTTGAATCTTGATTTCTTAATTAAGCAAAGATATCCACTTAAAGATCCTTAATCATTAAGCATGGCGGTTTTCTATCACTGTCTCCATTATACAGAAATACACTACAGCAAATGCTTTTATTTTCGAACGCTTTTTATAATAAGGTTGATAATCTCTCTCCAATCCGAAAAGTGGATGGAGAGAAAAACAATATACACAGAAATTGGATGTGTAACCTAGAATTCAAAGTTGATTGCTGGTAAAGTAAACGCTATCTTACCAGTGGTGAGAATATTTGGATAAAAAATGAGATTTTCAATAAGGGCTTTTTAATATACCTATGACTTTCGACTTACGAATAAATAAAGTGTTTAAAGATATCTGTAAAGCCATTAAAGGGTTTACGTATCGACTAGTTCAAAGTAACATAAAGAAAGAGTGAAGACAACAAGCTTTGCGAATTTTAACAAAACTAATTTATTTTCCTAGAAAACATGGAAAAATGTTTTACGGAAATGAACCAAATTGTTTGTTCTAAAGATAAATAGAAGTCCTGTGAAAAGTTCTAAACACAGTCTGAAGTTCAGTTTCGGTCCAAAATGGCGGATGATGACGTCAGACGAAGGCTAAGAGAAAAGAAAACTAGAATTTACACAGTAAAGCACAGTTTGTATTGTTCCGTTCCAATTTAGAATATTTTCGGAAAATGTCTTTGTCCAAACCAGTAATGTTGTTCTCCAGAAAAACAATTATTCAGAAGAAAAGAAGTAAAATTAGTTTCTCTATCAAAATACATGTTGTTCTACGTTGACATACAAACAGACAACTTCTAGCACAAACATAACATTTTTAAGGTAATAGAAGTTGGGTAACTCTAACATGTTACAATAAACTCTGACTGTGAATGACTCTGAACGTCTTACAAAATACCTCATCATATAAATGAAGTTAATACGTCGTTTAAACTGCAAACGCATGGAGGACACGTGCGATTTCACAATACATCTGGACATTAGGAATGCCTGAACAAGTATCAGCCAATCGTTTTCATAGCTATCCCTGAATGTTTACTTGTAATGAATTTACCATCATACACAGCACGTGCTCACATGAGTCACATTTAGATCTCACCAGACAGTTGTTTTGCCAAATTTTCATCCGACAATGACCTATTGCAGAAAAATGATCATAATTTTACAATAAAGATAAAAATAAAAGCTAACTAATGATTTTTGTTGAAAGGATGCTTGTAAGATTCTGACTAAGGTATTAAGGTTAATTCCTTAAGCAACTGGTGGTTTTGATACTGAACCTATACTACCACCAACCCCTCTTTTTTACATTCATTTTTGACAGAAAAGAGCTATTTTCAACCTGTTCTTGTGAGAAGCAGGCTCACAGAGTCAGTATGTACCTTATTGATCGTGAAAGTTCACTAGTACCATAACAAATTAACATACTTTTCATCACCCCTCAACCATGTAGATTTTTAGATATTTACCTCTGAAGCAGACACATGTAAATACGTAAGCCAAGTCGGATGCACATTTGCAGACTAAGTTACGCGTTTGATCTCCAGTGCTAGTCTAACTGTGACAGGCAGTCACCAACAAGGCAACCCATTTACAAGCCTAACTCAAAAAGTAAATGTAAACCACATTACAGATTTAGCTTATGTGTGAGTTTATAAATGCTAGGGTTGTTGTAATCAGGCTCATGCCTTCTACCTTAAAAATTAGGGGGATGTCAAAATACGAAACTATCCAGTGAGACCTTACGACTCGAGTAAACACGATGTTTTAACAACATATTAGACTGATATTAATATAATCATATTAATAATTACATTTAATGAAATAAAATGAAATAAAAAGATTTATACAGAATTGATTCATTAACACACACACACACACACACACACACACACACACACACACACACACACACACACCTAAACTACAGGGTCGTAACAAAAGTCAGACTAATTTAGGGACTTTGCTTCCTTTCTTGTTTGAGGTTGTATGCGTGTGTACATGCAATTAGGTTTGCTCTGGATAATGTCAGTTTGACATACAATAACAATGAAGGCCGGACAATGTCAATCGCCTTGACACACAATGATGATGAATGACGAGTATCAGACCCAGACTTAAATGACGTTAGAAAAACGAAGAAATCATTGTGAGAAACGCTGAAGTTTGTCATACTATCTGACAGAAACCATCGGCCCATAGTTTAAGTAGTGAATTAGAAGTAATGGCGATAGGTTATCGGATTTAGGAAGACCTAAGGAGCAATCTTGATCTTGCAGAGTGAGTTTGGGGAAAGAATTCTGGTGGAGTCTCAGAAGGCATGATTGGCGTAAATGGGGAATTGAGGAATGACTGACACAACGCTGCTGGAAGTTAATTACTGCACAAGGATAGTATGAAGGTCTTCGTTCGTTCCATACTAGACTGAGCCTTGATAAAATCCTCTATAATTTACGAATGGAAATGGTAGAAACTTTTCTTCTCTGCTATAACTCATAAATTAAGACCGTTGGTAGAGCTATTGTTGAAAAATATCCAATATGTCCGCGTTCATCTCCACCAATGCTGTAATTATTAGGCTTGAAATCCTCAATTGTAACAAAAAATTTCCTTTCAGATCATGTAGGCACGAGTCATCATTCTAACATGCGCAGACAACGTTAGAAAGATTTCCCTGATAGGAACAACTTCTGAGCATTTGACATAATAACCTTTATCAGAGCTTTAGAGGTTGGGTGCTATGTCACCAATGTGAATTGCATTGATTTCCCTTCCATTTTCATCGTGATAGGTATCGGACGGATTTGTTTCTAGTGTCCATTTTCTATATGAATATCTAAAATCTTGCTGTTTTTTATGATGGTCAACGCAATATGCACGAACATTAAGCGACTTATTTTTGATAGCTTTTTCTAAAAGAACTTTTATCTCAGCAGAATAACATAGGTGGTTGCTCAATTTTTAATGCACGTGTTGCACATTATTTCGTGACACACAGTTTGCGTTGCAATGCTTTGTGTGATGTTATTTCCAAGATATGGGTGTACACAACAGTATTGTATATTTGTCTGAAAATAATTTAGAAGTTTGCCTTTCCCATATATTGAAGTAAAGGGTTTGAATCATATCTTGTAAGAGAATGGGACCCAGAGAGAAGAGAACTTAGCTTGTGGTCCAGAATGTTTGTAAAGACCTAAACTGAGATTGTAGTGTGAGTTGATCTTTACACAATTTTCGAACCATATCTTGGCAGTAAATATACAGGTAGTGACAATACAGGACTGTCCTGTCTGTATGGAGGGAAAAGACTATTATATGACGTCGGTCTTCTGCAGCACCTGAAACATACATAATTCCTGATTCCTGCATATATATTCTAAAACTTCCAAGTTCTTCTGAAAATTTCTTCTTCTTTAACATCGCATGCTTGGAGTACGCTTCTTTTGTAGCAAGGCCAAGGAACAGTACCTTTCATTATCTGCATAGAAGTTATTCCATTTAAAGTGAACGCGGTCATCCCTCAGCGCTAACGTTAAACCTACTTTGGATTCCAACATATTGTTCTGACTTGGCAAGCAGATTAACGATCTTCTTCTGGTGTCTTTACAATGGCAAGTATTCTACAGAACATATCTTTATCAACATTCATGGCAAAAGATTTCATCATTGTGTTTCCTTTGTCATAGTTTCAAAAGATCAACGAAACGTTATTTTGGTTAAAGGAAGTTGATCAAAGAATGAAATACCTATTTCATTTAACCGGCATTTCACAAAAGTGATTGCTATAGCCAATCCAGTGTCCTTGTTATTTAACATTACATTTGCCGTTTCTACGGGTACAAGTACAACAATATTCACAATATCAATTTTCTCACAACGGAAAGGATTAGCAATTCTCCCCAATTCCATGATCATTGGAACAGCATTCTCTTCTCGTTGTTGCCTTTTGTGGACCGGTATCTTTATGACTTTTATACTTGTGAACGTTCATTACACTATATCATCACACATCCAAAGTATAAGGTTTTGAAAAAAAACACACTAATCTTACTTTCAATCTCTATGCATCTTCTTCCAGTGCCATCTTATCCCACATTCTTAGAGATGCTTTCTGACCTCTTTTACAAGATGGTTTCTCTTAAGAAATTCATTAAAACAATATGAGCATGTTGCCATAAATCATATAACCCATCTCGCAAAGTCATTCGTTTAAAGCAAACAACTATGGAAACATTTGACTAACATCTGAGCGCTCTATTTATTTTAGTCCATCTCTTTCTTCACACACGTAAGAGAGATATATTTAAATAATTGGCAGATAGCTTTTGCCTGAATGGAGCATGTTTTAGATTTTTTTAAAATTTAATTCGGCGATCAAACTTTTAAGACAATTAGCTTTATAATCAATTTCTGATTGGTTGAATGGAAGTAAACTGTTATGTGTAAATTGTAAAATGTTCTACACAGAATTTCGTTGAAAGTTATAGTGTCAGATTCAACTTCATTCATCTCATTATATCCGCCAAATCCTCTGAATCAATTGACTAAGTGACCTCCATCAAAGCCTGTTCATGGCTAACCAAATGAGTTTCTTTGCCTTAGTGTCCGTGTTGTATGACGTTCCACTCATTATATACTTTATTGTGTTGTTCCCATAGATTATTTAGAGAATATTTAAGTCCATAATTGCATAACGTATTCATACAGATTCAATTAAACGCAAACGCCAAATGGAAACCTCCGATACAAATGGCGACATTATGTAACTCATCCGGGCATTTCATCTCCTTGTCCTTACTCTGAATATCCTTATCAACGTTACAAAAGTGTTGTCATGCCCAAGTGTTGTCCTCACTCTTGAACAGTTTTCTTAACAGTGCAAACAGTTATATTTTACGTCAAGGTTTCTGGGAAATAAGCGGCAATACCTATTATTGTTTTGCTTGTAATGTTTCTTCATAGCAGAGTTGCTATACGCTGGCCATTCATATAAATTGATTGCTTTCTGGATTCAAGCGACACGCCAAAGATCTGTTTGCGTACAGTCTTGCCAAGATCAGTCTTTTTGTGACGACATCCGAGACTTTCTGACAGATATTACATTTGTTTTTGTAGTCTACTAAGGAACTATTTATCTTGTCTTCTTCTTTAGCGACATTTCTGCTTCATCTCTACTCGTTTTCATTTGGTTTCCAAAACTTCTATTACTATGCTGTTTCAAAACAGTGTTCATAACGTATTATTTAGTGTGTCGTAACTTAGCTTTCTTTGCATCCGGCAATATATAATATGTCTTTCTGACTCCGCCAGATTTCTTTCTGTGGATTATATTCTCATCAAATTTATAAAGAAAGTTACATTATAGCAAAAAATCTCTCTCTCTCTCTCTCTCTCTCTCTCTCTCTCTCTCTCTCTCTCTCTCTCTCTCTCTCTCTCTCTCTCTCTCTCTCTCTCTCTCTCTCTCTCTCTCTCTCTCTCTCTCTCTCTCTCTTTTTATTTTTATAGTGTTCTAAGACAAATGCTACTAGATGTCAGATGTCGCAATTTACTCCGTTTCAAATAGTTCTGACCACATCTCCTAAACTACTTACTATTTATCTAACCCGAGAGGATAACCAGCGATATTCCACAATGAAAATTTTGAATTACTGTCTATGAATCGTATATGAATTGTCTGTATACTGAGTGGCTTGATGATTTCATACACTGTTTGCTATTTTATGCTGAACATAGAAACGTATATATATATATATATATATATATATATATATATATATATATATATATATATATATATATATATATATATATATATATATATATATATATATATATAATAGTGTTGTTACTACTCTTTGATCATAGCAAAAGCATCACAGCAGAGCAAAAGCCATTAAGTCTAGTTAAATTTAACAAATAATATATTTCCCTAGAATACAAAAGTTAAAATTTAAAAAGAATACAATACTGTGCATTAGATCCAAAAAAGTCTAAATCATGTCTATAAAAAGTCCAGAAGTATACAGTATTCTAAGGAATTTCCATTGGCGTTCCGAATTAATTCAAATCCTAAAAGTGATGAGGTACCACTAGTCTGAAATAGTGTAGATGTGCTAACAATATACGTGATGTATCATAATGATATAATCCAAAATGAGTTCACAATAATTCCAAACAGCGATTTTGCCTGAAAGTATTAATGAATACTTTGCAATTGAATTAAGAATTTGAATAAATAAATCATCTCAAATTAAAACTGAACACAACTAGAACACTGATTCCACTTCTGATGTTAAGATAGGAATGAATAATTATAATATAATCAACCTTAATATAAAAACCTAAGGCACAATAAGAGAACCAGGATAAGGGTCAAAATTTCATTTCGAGAATATTCTAAGTTGCCAACAAAAGCAGGTTTAGTAATATACGTTTAGTAAAGAACAAAACAATTATTAGGTACACCGGAGGGAAAGCCAATGCCCTATACTCAAATCAAAGGTAACATTTTAAATGCAAGTAATACTTATCTTAAAATATAATCAACACTCATGGATAAAATTGGCTTTGCAACGTATTGTGTACAAAACAAGACATTAATCAAGTTGGCCCAAACTCATGCACTCAATTACGGACGAAAGTCAATTGCACAATACAAAGTACATATACATAATAATATATACTAATTTAACTTTTGTCCATGATTGTAAGTTGTAACAAAATGTTACAACAATAAAATCAAGGTCCGTCCTGGTTACAGTTTGACTAGGTTTCCCCGTTTGAAATCTTCACATTCTTTACCTTATAGGTAAAGTAAAAATAGAATGTGCATATAAAATTTACTCTTGTTTATCTCAGTCTATCAGATATAATTTGAGAGGAATTATTTATTTTAAATATTTCTTTAGAATTGCTTAAGTGAGGATTGACTTTAAGACTAATACACACTGCTTTTCGATTATTCTGAACTCATTCAAAGACATTCTGAATTGCATCATTGCGTTATATCATGACATTCGAAACTGTCGGAATTAATTAGGAACATTCTATATTTTTGGACTTGTGTTAGAACTGGAATTCAAAATATTGTTAATTTATCTTGAGCTTCACTTTGTTTTGTAGACATATATATTTATTGTTGAGTTTAGTTATAAAATTGTTGGTTTAATTTCTTTCTGTTACATATCTGAAGATCTAGATGCCTAACAAAACCTTGTATATTATCATGCGATACCACGCTCTTGACATATTGCGTTAGTAACTTTACGCATAACTTTACAGGGATATCTTTCGTGTTGTATATTTTATTGATAGCATGTTTACCTACGTAAGCAGCGTCCGTTCTCTGTTCCCAGCCTAGAATTAGGTCAAAACAATTTTGATCCTCAACGTATAAGGTACGATAATTCCTTCTATGATATTTTGTTATACAATTTTATTGGACTGATGGCAGCCATATATATATATATATATATATATATATATATATATATATATATATATATATTATATATATATATATATGCCACTGGAAATATGAAAAGTTTCTAGAGCCCTAATGAGAAACAAATTAAGTATAAAATCTGGAACAATATTATTGGAGTGACAATAATATGCGTTTTACTAAAGAACATGTCTGAGTTGAATGGTGTATTGTGAAAACAAATACAACGACAACAAACCAATGAAATCTCACGCGCCATCACATCCTCCTTGCACACCTTGCTTAATACACTTTCTATGAGCTTTCTGATAACGAGCATTGGCTCCCAATAGCGACTATCATAAGAGGAAGTTTATATGTACACCACGTTCTTCCACAGAAAACAATGCCATTGGAAGTGAAAACTTTTGGCAACTCTCCTATCTATGGAGATAAGAAAGTTCAGAGATTCCGTTAATGTCGATCTGTTCAACAGAGGCAATCAAATGAGAAGACAGGGGGCGAATGTTCAAAGGCAGCGAGGAAATGGTTTATTTATTTTCGTCGTGGTGGAGCGAGCTTGCAGCAGATATATCGAGCTGGGAGAAAGTTTTGGCTCAATGCTTGCGTACTGGCAAAAATGTGGTATACTAAAAAAAACTTGGGCTGGTCTATTTTACTCATTTTAACATAACATTTAGAACTGAGCCCGAAATTTATTTACTCGAAGTGCAAAAGCTAAGAGCAAGAGTAGTGGCATTACTGTCATAGTGTTATATGACGTGAAGTAGAACTGTCAGTGTCATATGACATGAAATAGAACTATCATAGTGTAATATGACATGAAGTAGAAATGTCATTGTGTTATATGACAAAGTAAAACTGTCATAGTGTTATAGAACATGAAGTAGAACTGTCATAGTATTATGTGACATGGAGCTGAGCTGTCACTGGGGTATACGAAACGAATTAGAACTGTCATTGTGGTATTTGAAATGAAGTAGAACTGTTGTTCGGGTATACGAATGGAAGTAGAACTGTGATTGTGGTATATGACATGAAGTACAACTGTCTCTGTGACACATGACATGAAGTAGAACTGTTATAACGATAAATGATATGACGTAAATTGTCACTGTGCTGTATCCCATGAACTATAACTGTCATGATGATATGACCTAAAAATGTCATGGTGGTATGTCATACCTAAAACTGTCATGGTGATATGACATGAACTAGAACTGCCATGATGATATGACCTAACAATATCATGGTGATATGTCATACCTAAAACTGTCATGGTGATATGACATGAACTAGAACTGTCATGGTGATATGACCTAACAATGTCATGGTGATAAGTCATACCTAAAACTGTCATGGTGATATGACATGAACTAGAGCTGTCATATTGATATGACCTAAAAATATCATAGTGATATGACTTACCTAAAACTGTCATGGTGATATGACATGAACTAGAACTGTCATGATGAAGTAAACTGTCATAGTGATATATCCAACAAACTGTAGCTGTCATGGTAATATGACATGACCTGAGACTGTCATAGTGGTATATGACATGAAGTAACATATATTGCACAGTGGCTCGGTAAGGTATCAGATAATGCGTTTGTTAAGTCCCAAAATATGCTCTTCTTGCAAAAAACTCTGTATGCTGTCAATATTTTAGTAGCCAATCGTAAGTCAGTATAATGGCAAGAAATTGAAATAGTTACACATTTCATTTTATGGTCAATACACCTTATATCACATAAGCTATCGTAGTTGAAGAAAACAAATTTGCTAATTATAAAATAGAAAATTTCAAAGAGCAAAAAGAAATATGAAATTTTAAACGTGTACAGTACACAGGACGCCAGCTGTTCAGATCTGATACAGTTTATTATGACCTTTAATAAGTTAGTTTCAGTTTCTGTTAACTCAGAGTATTCCTTGTTTCTTTCATGCTATATATGCCACGATGTTCGATGAAAATATGTCACGGTGTTCGTTGAAAATATGCTACGATATTAGGTGAAAAAATATGCCACGGTGTTCGGTGAAATTATGCCACGGTGTTCAGTAAAGTAATGCAGCGTTATGTGACCAGCATGACGTTGACAATAAAATATTAGAGCATATAAAAATGCAAATCAATTATCAGTTAATCTTTTTTTATCTCATGGTTTGGAGGAAGTGGTTGATTTATAGATTTATTTTGTCTAAACAGAAACGAACGTTAATAAATCCAATGGACTTAAATGCAAATCATAAATTAAAGTGAAATATTGCTGCTTTGAAAATGAAAATAATCAGCAGTTTTCTAATAAAGGGTTATAAAATAGCTTGTGCATTTGAAGAGTCAATAATATATGATAGAGGGATGTAGAAATACATGATGGATAAGTGAAGAATTCATGTTTCATACGTTGATAATTGTGATGTGTCGAATTTTGAAAAACTTTTAGAAGCTTTGGTTAAAGGAATTGTATCAAAGTCAACTTAATTAAAGTAGGAAGGGCTAGAGATAGTTAGATGATTATTTTCATTTCATCTCTGAACGTCAAAAGGGAATTCATTCTAGCCGACGTAACTTGACAGAGTCATAGGCTACGGTACAAGAGAATGACATAAGACCCTTTCCCAAAATCGGCCTGGTAAAGGGCGGGAGATGGCTATAGATGATTGTTCAAAGGAATGCTAATTACGGCATGATTAGTTGTTTAGTTGTCTTGTCAATCCAAAAATTCTACGGAAAAGATTTAAGATACAGTCTATTCCGATTAGTTAATATGGATTTATGGGCGTAACTCTGTAAGAAATTAAAGGTTTTACTTTAGGAAAATTCTTCAGTCCTTCAATCTTTCTTGAAAAAAAAAAAAAAGAGTGGTCGACTCCGGGAGCATGTAAGACGTTATCTCGTGATTTGGCAGTAAAGCGGGAGTTTTGTCTCAGCGGGTAGACAAACTCTACATTTGAATTCGTAACAATTAAGTTTTCGTTATAGAGTAAGGGGCCAGATAGTTGTCTCAGTTAGGAGACGGACTATACGTGAGGTTCGTGGAAACGAATAAAGAAAACGGCAAAAGGAAACAGCTTTCTTGGATTCACCTGAGAAATCCCTGAACCAATTACAGGACCAGAGCAAATTCTAAGCCGAAATCTAAGTCCAGAGACGATTGTTAAATCAAAGTTCGACGGACAAGAGTCCAAGACCCAACAGCTAGACAAAGATCGGCAGAGCAGGGACGAACGGAAAGTCTTGATGTCCGTATAAAATAGGTGATAAAGTCTCTCATCGTTGCACTCAAAGGTCACATCTCATTGGCAATGAAGATAGTATATTAACGCTGAAAGTAATATTACATTTAAAGCAATTTGTATTGTCTTTTTATTTGAGTACATGTTAGTACCATTTTCCTTCTTTTGTAACCAAGTCATTGTTTTCTTTTCATTTTAAATTCTGTTGATAAACTGACTAAATTTTATATTTGTTCATTGAAAGGGGACTCGTCGTGTTTATTTCTTCAATATACTTGTTCAGTGATCTGCATCCTTCTTTCTATCTATCCACACTGTGTAAATTACACCGCGGAGGTCATTCCCTAGCAACGAACCGTAGTGAAAGAGGTTGGTGTGTTTTGAACGCCGCCAATTTGTCACAATAATGAAAGTAAGATTATAGTAAAAAGAATATTTGGAGAACCTTTTCTCTTCATAACTGAAACAAATCCAGAGACATTGTTTTACTGGTGGAATTTTGATTAGTAATAATACAGAACAAACCTCCCTCAAAATAAGCATCTGACTATGGTGTGGTACTGAAAGCACATGCTTTAAACACGTGCCGAAAAAATGACGCGGGTCTTATGGTTTTCTCTACAAGTAGCTGTCATCAAAGATGTGTCCATACAGATAAATATAGACTTGACCACGATCATTCAGAAATTTAAAGATACTGAATTTTTAACACCATGGTGCTTGCATATATGTAATATGGGAACTGTGATTCCTGCATTTGTTGAGGATTAACAGTAGTTGGCATTTACATTAAAGAAAAACCCGCAAAAAAACAACAAATGTGCCATATATCAAGGAAGTGAACTAAAATGTGAATTATAGGAAAACAATAATACCGCTCTTTCGTTTGTGTAGATTCAGTACAATAGGACAGGTTACGATTTCAATTTGTTGCTATGAATAGAATTTAATCCCAGGACAAGACGTGCAAATTGGAATTGCTTGCAGAACAAAACTGGAGAGTACACAGTGTGGTGATTAAGCTGATATATACTCTGCTCATATCCAGGTGTACAAAATAGCACATAATTTTATTATGTAGGGTAATTTCGCCCCGAGAACATTGTTTTCAGTTAGGTCTACCTATTGAAACTTAGCAATCAGGTTGCAAAGTTTGTCCGTAGGGTTTAAGACACTGTCCACGTGGTGTTATTTTTATGCGGGTGGTGATTACGCGTGGCGTCATATCCGCCTAATTCGTAGCCTGCCCTATTGACGGTGATTGATCCCAGTAGACTTCGCAGGTTGTATCACTCCCAACAACGTCACATATGTCATTTTGCATGGATGACACGTGCACTGGTTTACAAAGACCACTTGTCTATAATACATGTATGTAACATTTATTTAGCAGTTCTATCTCTCCCACGCTGCCTGTTCAATCAACATATCTTTAATTGGTCTCGTTTTTATACCTGATAATTCTTTTTTTTTTCCCTAGCCAAATGTTTCTTGCAATCATCGTGAGATAAGCAACGTGTAATATGATTCTATTCGCAGTATTAATGAGAAAGGATTTTGGGAGAGTTGGCGGCAAATGGGTGATATTGCAGATATCAAAGAACAGTAAGTGTTTATTTTCCTTTCTTACTGAAGAAGGGTTGGTAGATCGTGTTTTTTCACTAGAAGGAAAAGGAGCAGATAAGGTTACACAGTACATAATTGAAAGTAAGTCTCCATATTTGCCTTGCAAACTACCCATGGTGTTTCGTGTTTGTGTGCGATATGGCAAAATAAGTAAAGTTTGTTGATACTATTTCAAAAAATTGGATTATTGCGATATTGCCGTCTGTATTTCAGAAATAGCACGAGCTTTGTTTTTGATTAAAAGCTTTGTACGCATAAATAGGCATCATATCCAATGGGTCACTCTTGCTGTTTACGTATAAAGCATTTTGTATCAATCTGCCATCAAGACCGGAACATGGCCAGATTTACTACAGCCAGCAGTCTAAAATATAAATAGACCCTGACCCTTCAGCAAGTCCCAAAATAGTCCAAATTAAATTGATTTTGAACCAAAAATATGTTTATGTAGCAGAATATTAAATTATGTCCGGATGTAAGTAGGGACAGAAATTGACCCCTGAGAAAGAAAATAAGATATCACATATATCCATTTGGACTGGGGGTAGCAGAGGCTTCCTTTATTTTGCGTAATTATTACTTTCATGTGAATCTCCCATTTACCTTCTAAGTACAGCAGATTTCAGAGAGAACAAAGAAATTCTTAGTCTCCACGTGACGGGGACAAACAATACGATCATACAACCTCTAATTTAAAAATCTAAACGCTTTGGTTAATAATTGATGGTACGATATATAAATAGGAACACATGATCATTCTAATAAAAAAAAATTCTTTCATTCTTTCTGGCTCGTCATCAATATGAGTTCAGATGTCAGCCGCCTGAATAAGAAATTGCCTCATAGTCGTCCTCGTATCTCTTCAACAGACATCGAAACCCCTTTTGACTTGAATGGTTTTGTCTGGTATGCTATTGTTTCTCATTAATTTAAACTTGTCAGTATTCGGAACCATTCTATTTAGATTGGAATCTGGCTGCAAACGGATAACAAGTCTTCATGCTGCGTCTTCCATTAGATCTTTTTGACGAGAGAGAGAGAGAGAAAGAGAGAGAGAGAGAGAGAGAGAGAGAGAGAGAGAGAGAGAGAGAGAGAGAGAGAGAGAGAGAGAGAGAGAGAGAGAGAGAATTTGTTTCATCATCTATTTTCAGTACTTTACCAGCTTTCAGCAAATCAGAACCATTCCAGTTGTATGATTGATATACAGCTGTGTCTTTAGTGTTATCATGACATAAAATATAGTCTTTCACTGCATGCAAGCATCATATGTTGCTCTCATAGGACGGTATGATGCAGATTTTGACTTCAAACTGATTAAAAGTCCTATCCCCATCCAAATTTATTTTTGGAACCAGCGATTTAAATCAAGGATATACGTCTGTAAAATAGATCCAGGGCCGTAGAGATCGATCATTTTCCTTTTACAAATTTAAAGTGTTGTTTGGCCCAGTCCCCTTTAAGGGCCAGTGTCCGGGTGATATATCCCCGGTTGCCTACCCCACCCCCTCATCGGCTCTGATTCGATCTAAAAAAAAACAACCTTCTTTCTCATGGTGGTCTAGATAGCATTTGGACACTTGATTTTCAAGATGGAGAAATACCTTTATGTAATATTCGCTTTTGAATACTGCTTTCTTTTTTTCTTGTACGTTGTTTTAAAAAGCCATCTTTTTTGATTACCAGTAATGCTTAAATTTTTTATGTAACTTTTGGCTGCTGGTAGATTTTTCAGCTGAAACCTAGAAACCTCATTCTTACCTGAAAATGGCGTATTGTTTATTGGCTAATTACATTATAGGCAATGCTCAAATATGAATTTTGCATCCTGTACAGCATGGCTAAGGTGTGTACTTCTTTTCAAAAGAGGAGTCTCAATATCTGTGTAGTTGGGAGCTACTCTGGGAAAAAAAGCATTTGTCTTGTGTAATTGAATTATACAAATCCATCAATAATGACGAGTAAGAAAGAAGCTGTAAGCTTCCGTTAATGACGACGGAAGCAGGTGCTTAAATAACATATGCGCAACATACCCTTTTCCTGCCAGTGATCATTTTCTAATTTAGCATGAAAGAAATACAGCTAGTTTTGTTATAAGGATGTAAGATATATATTTGGTATTTGGATCCAAATTTCGCAAATGAGGATAAAAAGGGATTTATAATAATATCAACCAGACTGTAAGGAAAATAAGTGACATTTGGATAACCTTTTGCATATTGTACCCGAAGCATGGATATGAATTCTAGAAAGAAGAGGAACAGTTCTGCCTCGAATTTCTAAACCATCGTCTGCCAAAACATAGAATGCTAGCAGAAAACTGTAGGCATACGAAACATACCTCAGCCTGGAATGATAGGAAAACCCGAATATATCTATCAACCGAAACGAAATATAAGATCATCTAAAATAACACATGGGAATATGCGTACGTGTACGAGCGCCATTGCTATTTTTACTTAATGAAGCCAGAGAAAAAGGATATTTTTCTCAAAAATATCGCCGACAATAAGTATTACAATATTAATCGATTATCATACAGCTGAAATATGTTGGCTGATTAAACTGAATAAGTTATAGATGACTAAAAAACTTTGAAAAATGGGATAGAGATTGAACGCAAGCATCAACTGTTTCAATCCAGGATCTTTTCATTAAGCAACTTTTGGCATTGTATACACAATATATACACAATATTATAGACTTTAAAAATGGAAGAAGTTTTTATTGAGAACATATTTTCTTTGCAATATTTTCGAAGAAGTTAAACATCTGCTGTACCGTGATAGCTGTTTTTAGCTCGTATTGCAGCGTTATGCTCCAGCGTTCGATCCCTTGGTTCGGTTTGTACATTAGCACGTGTGTGCTCATTTAAGGTCGTTGAATCCTTTAGTGTTCCACGCTTTTCTCCACATAACATATACTGTTTTGCCACTATCTGAGCATTTTAGGACTAGAAATTTTGTCCATTTCTTCATAACTATATAGCCAGTATCAGGAAGAAAATATGTATATTAATAGATGAGTTTGTTAGAACATAGGTGCATGTATACATGAAAGAAAGAAAAAAACTGAAATAGTTGCTATGGCTACGTTACATCCATATTTCTATTTGCAAGGCATATTATGCATACCGTATTTAATTGATCAACTGCTGAATATTTTCTAAATTCTACAATTTCACAAGTTCACAAAAACGTTTTTGTGGCGCGGATTGCGTGTAAATAATAAATTGTAATGCCTTCTCTTCAAAGTCTCCATACATTTCTCGGTTTATGATCGAACAGTATTCCTCTTATATTGCATTAGATCTATAATTAGCACGTGACTCTTAATATGTGAAATTGAAACGCATTTTTGAAAGGCATGTAGGTCAATAACAAAATGGTGCAGGTCCTATGGTTTTCTCTACACAGAGACTGTCATAAAGGATGTGTCCATGCTGAGAAATAAAGGTATGATCATAAGCAGTTAGAAATAAGAAGTTAATGAATTTTTAACATCAATGCTTTACCATGGGTTTTCTTCAGTACCGTTCATCCTATACAAGTGTAAGCAAAATGTTATGCAATACTGTGTTGGATTAAAATTTACATAAATCACAAAAATCCTTGATAGTGGCGGAAGACATATCATACAATGTTTTCTTCTTGACAGTGAGCATAAAAGATAAATAATTGACTGCATTTCGGAACATAATTTGTCGATCTCATCTGAATTGTTCTGGGACTGGCCTGTATTACTTACTACCAGATGTCAGTGTTATGTATATTTAATTTGTTTGTCTCTTAGTTTTAATTATTTTTTATATCATTACATGCCATTGTAATGTAACATTGTCTGCTGGACTTTACCTTGTCAAAAACTGAGTTCATTTCTGCTTGAACTGACTGACTGTTTAAAAATTGTTATTTAATTTATGTCAACAATTAATAATAGCCTCATTATTCTCTGTGTAATTGTGCTTATTAACATAATTATTATTGAGGTAAAGAAAAAATTATTAAATATGTTAATCAGGGTCAATGTTTTAAAGATTCCTAACTGAATTTTATATGCTACTGTGTTGTAAATAAGCAAAGTTCATTAGATCATTCTAGAAGTATTTTTCGTAAGTAATGATTGCTTAAAGAAAATGCTAATTTTGACCTGAGATCAAGCAGAGAACTATGTAATCTTTTGACTGTGAGGATTTTTACCAGTCGTGCTTTAACATCTAGCAATTTAAGTTGTATATGTTGTCGCCAGTTTGGAATGATTTTTATTTTCATCAAATTATTGAATTCAAGTTAATATTTTCTCTGGAAAAACAAAAATAAAATGTTAATGAAAAACTGTGATTACTTTGAATTGAGTATGGGACATAAGTTTTTCACTTGGAAATTTCTAAAGTTATTGACATATTTGAATGTTTTATAAATGAGAATGACCTTCATCCCAGCTCTATTATTGTGTCTTACTTTTTATGTATAATTTTGTTTATTTGAAAGTTTACTCATTCTTGCCTTAACATCTAATGCAAAATCATTATAATTGTTGTATTCAGTTATAGTTTTTTTGGGATTTACTTTTTCAAATTGATATTCGCTAAAATGAAAAAATGCTCAATAATATTCATGAGCTAAAACAATAATTTTAGGATTAAAATTAAATCAGATAATAATATTTGGGACTATATTATGGTGTTACATCAAATGACTGTTAACACATCACCACAACCCGGGCCCTTGGCACTTTAGGAGGTTCGAAACCACAGGCAAATCAACGCATTCAATATCGGAATTTATTTAGAGCAAGGCTGGAATTCAGTTAGAACTTCATACATTTGGCATTTGGACATATATGTCACTAGAAGGTGAAGATGCGAGATTTTCCACAATCCCTATGGTTTTAGATTATCGATTTCTGGGAGAAGATCGACCATGGTGTTATTGCCCGCGTGGATTAAACAATAAATATAATATGTAATTATTCAATCGACAAAGAATAAAAACCACACACACATACACACACACACACACACACACACACACACACATATATATATATATATATATATATATATATATATATATATATATATATATATATATATATATATATATATATATATATATATATATATATATATGTGTGTGTGTGTGTGTGTGTGTGTGTGAGAGTGTGTGTGTGTGTTTGTGTGTGTGTGAAACGTATATAATAATGATTTTGCATTAGATGTTAAGGCAAGAATGAGTAAACGTATGTGAAACGTGACAATTTAACCAATTTTATAAACAAAATTAAATCAAACATTACATTAGAATGATTCGCTTTCTCGCAGAAAAAAAAAGTTACAAAGTAAATGCGAAATTCAATTAGCCATCCTGTGATGCTGATGGAACAAATTTCATCGAGTGACCAATCGAACTCAGATTGCCGGCATAACAGCATCACTTGGTGCTTTCAGTATTTCTCAAATCACTGCTGGTGATAGGTCATCTCTCTCTCTCTCTCTCTCTCTCTCTCTCTCTCTCTCTCTCTCTCTCTCTCTCTCTCTCTCTCTCTCTCTCTCTCTCTCTCTCTCTCTCTCTCTCTCTCTCTCTCTCTCTCTCTCTCTCATAATATAACAGTAAAACAAAACCATTGCTGTATATGACAAAAAGAGGACAGCGCATCATATCGCATGCATATTTTTATATGAATAAATGCAAATAACTTAAACAGTATCATAATGTTAATGTCCTTTTTTCAGTAATACATTAGTGGAAAATAAAAGAGAGAACAATGGATCGAACGACCAGGGTGTGAAAAGTGATGGAAATCGTGTAGGGCAGAATCATAGAGAACTATTAAACAAAAGCTGTGTCTGTTTCAGCATTAATTTTTTTCTGTTTGGAGATTATGGTAACGTGTGAAACTGTTTATATGCTGGAAGAAATGAATGGATATGCCCATAAGACTGTTTTAGATAGTGAAGTGTCACTCCAATCGATGGATTCTTGTTCATTGATTCAAATTTCTGTCTTTTCAGGCCATATTCATAGAAAAGCTTGAAACTTTTTTGGGGATGCATCTTTATTAGCAATGCAATCTGATATTTTAAAAAAAACAACAAAAAAAAACAAAACAAAAAAATAAAGAACGAAAAATAACCAAACAAACAAAACATAACAAGCCGCCATCTCATATGATACCATAGGGTTATGTTAATATTTCTCCTGAAATTTCAATGTCATCTTACTACAACAGCTGTATTGGGAAATGTTGATTCCAGGTAAATTGAATAACAACTGTATATGTGATGTTGATTCTAGGGTAAATTGAATAACAACTGTATATGTGATGTTGATTCTAGGGTAAATTGAATAACAACTGTATATGAGAGGGTAAATTGAATAACCACTGTATATGAGATGTTGATTCTAGGGTAAATTGAATAACAACTGTATATGAGATGTTGATTCTAGGGTAAATTGAATAACAACTGTATATGAGATGTTGATTCTAGGGTAAATTGAATAACAACTGTATATGTGATGTTGATTCTAGGGTAAATTGAATAACAACTGTATATGAAAGGGTAAATTGAATAACCACTGTATATGAGATGTTGATTCTAGGGTAAATTGAATAACAACTGTATATGAGATGTTGATATCCAGGTAAACTGAATAACATTTGTATAGATAATGTTGATTCCATTTAAATAAAAAAAAGTCTAATTACTCCATATGCCATTCATGAAAAGCATAATTATTATAAGGACAGTAGACCCAGCACAAAATGCGGATATTGGTGTGGTGGGATGAAGTGAGGTGTATTTTTTTCATCATGATCATAAAAGTGCTTGCAATTATATTTCGTTTATGCAATGCTTATTATTGAGATGATATCGCTCTTTTTATCCAACATCCGCTATGGTTATAATAACACAGAAAATTTTATTTATATTTTATTTGTTCACGATGTGCAGCAATTTACAATAAGACACTATTGATAGAACTACTGTATCATTATTTCAATTCAAACCTTTCTGCAGTGATGAAATTATAATATTGTATAAAAACGTGATCATAAGGACACGATAGCCTAGTATCAAAATGAGCTCATAATTGGACTAAAGTAATTTAAAGGAACTTTAAGTCAATGTCCAAAAGAGTAGTAAGGTAATAAGTAGTTCATAAGTAAATAACCAAGTAACATGTAGGGCTCTCAAGTCCAAAAAAGTCCCATTAGGCTTGAGATAAATTTCCATTTTGTATGTGTCTTAAAAACCAAAACGTGCCAAATCATTTAGTTTGAAATTATATTTTCATAAATATTTCAAAATGTCAACTAGACTCCTTTGATTATTTTATCGAAAACTAATAAGTCTACAAAGCAGTTATTGGGTACGTAGTGATACATCATCCATGTTTATATCTGAGGACATTAATTATTTACTATATGTGACTGGAGTAGAAATAGCTCTAACACCAACCTACGTTTAATATTACTTATGTTTAGTCTGTTTAATCAAATTTCCACTATACAACCTATATTATGTCCCAGATAAATCATTTTTCATGAACCTGTTGTGTATAATAGATGACATTATTATACCTGTAGGTAATGTTAAATAAGGTTTATTTGAAAGATGGCAGACACCTAGTTCACCAGGATTTTGATCTGAAAATGAGGATCCCTGTACGTTGCTACGTCCAGTTTTTTTTTTAGGTAGGTTATGTTTCACGTGAAGATGACAGATTATTTTTTTGTTTTTTTTATTTTGTTTGTTTTTAAAATTAAGTGTTTGTTTCTATCAGCAGTAAAGAATATCTTACTTTAATTTGTATGCAAAGCACGTGAATATAAGTGAGTAATACGATTAATAGGCATGTACAATGTATTAGCTATATTTCATTTTCATTTACTTGACGTATACGCTACTTGTTATGTTATTTTCATGTCCATCTGATGTTTGGAAATGACCATCCCATTAAGCAACTTAAAAACATAATTCTAAGTAGACGAGAAAAGATTAATTATTTTATGACTGCCATTTTTTAATCCTCAAATGTCATGAATCTGTGTGAGAACTGCTAAAATGTATGTTAGACATAAAACGTTGTGTTTCCGATGTTACAGATATTGTTGGATTTGTGTGATTGAAGAAATTCCTTGACTAAGAATTATGGTAAATATAAACTTACAAAAGACTGCTGTAATCATATATAATGCAGGTATAAAGCCGTCCGTACTTATAAATTAGCGTTGAGAAATCGGGAAAGTCCTTAAAGAAAGTCACCAAGGTTACACAAAACATCTAGAGTTCATGGAGACGAATAGACAGCTACCATTCCATGCTTCTTTCTAGATATCTACTTTTTTATTTAATTTGAGAAGAAATGAATAGTGAGGAGCTTCAATAAGCATGTCGTCTTAAGAATCAAGAATACCTTCCTCCTCCATCAAGTAAGAGTTTGTAGTAGAATCCAAGAATTCGAAGGTAATCTTTAAATTTACTTTCCATTTATCATCTGCCACGGTCAGTGCCTCCTTGTTACATCATGCATTTGGCAATACTGACACATTCTGCAAACCTTTATCAGATCTACTCGTTCTGGAATACCAAAAAAATCTCATCAGCAGTTAGAAAGCATTGAAAGAATGCTTAAAGTCTGTTGTTATATTTACCTTAGAGAAATTCAAACAAACGATCATCGATTAGGTAAAATGCATTATGGTATGACAAATAATGGGAGTCCATATTTTCTCTCATCTGCAGCTAGTTTACATCATATTTTATACATTCCGTTCGCAGCTTGTGCATTTCTTCTTTTTTATAGTTCTAATTGATGTAATTTTGGGGCTGATAAAAAGCAGACAGTGTCTGGTGAAACTCTTTGTTTGTCAAAACTACCAGCAAATTTATCCAGACCAAACTTTTCTTCAAAACAGTTTGAAGATCTGTTTTGCTGCCATTTTTCATGACTGAGCATATCATGCACAAATAAAGCCATAGCTGAAACAAGTGAGTCCCAAATTAATATTTTTAGCCGAAATTAAAAACGCAGATATCCACAACATGAAATTAATAAAGAGTGAGAAATTGTGGACAACTACGAATCAATATATCATGGGCTCTAGAAAGAATAAACTGCCGCTATGACCATGTCATAAAACCGACGAAAGGGTACATTATATTAAAATTGATATAGAATTTAGTTATCAGAATCGAATTAGAGAATCTTGACTCCGTGTAGCACATAACACCATCATACTATGGCTTAGCAACTTAGCAACTCCTTAAAAGGTTCTGCTAACCTGATATAACACTTAAAAAAGCAGTCATGTTACGTTTGACTCCGTTATGGATCACTGCCATCTCACCTCTGTCTGCGTAGGTTCAAGTCTAACATTCGGCGAATGTAGATATGTGAGAAAGCTTGCCAGTAGCTTCTCATGGGTCGGTGGTTCTTTCCGCGGATTTTCCGGTTTCTTCCTCCACCAATAATAATGGCCGCCATGTATAGCCTATCGTTTGCTGAAAAATAGCGTTAAGCTCCAGAATAATAACAACGTTTGACTCAAATATTTGGCTGATATATTGAAACCTTATTGCTTAGCAATTCTATATCAGAATCAACTGACCTCAATAACAATTCAGCATTATTTGTCTTGCTTTTTCAGGTGCTTATCGATGCTTAGAGGATGATCAACCACGGCGTTACACCCCAGATCGACCATTGCGTTACACCCCAGATCGAGCGAATATTAAAATAAAATTAATGAATGGAATAAATGGAGATTTGAACAGAGATACTAAATGGAATAACACAAGCCTTGTGTAGAGAATACAACAATTTAATCCATGCATATAACAAAATAAAATTTACAGGACCAATTGTAAGATGCACCTCTACAATAAAAGAAAGAAAATAAGTTAAATAAATTAACTGAAAGTTTTCAATCGAGTGAATGTTTAGAAATTTAGTTGCCTGGCATGTCTTTCATGACCTAATAACTGGTCATTCTCCAGGATAGGCATAGCTAGTTGGTTGGGGTCAACTTGAACTGGAACACTCTCTTGCCTAAGTATGCGTCCCGTGACCTATATTGGCCTCTTAGTCGTTCATTCTTTTATCCTGGTCATTCTAGTTCATATTTGTGAGCATATAATATATTTTCTCTTAGCGTTGGGTCTCTCTCTCTCTCTCTCTCTCTCTCTCTCTCTCTCTCTCTCTCTCTCTCTCTCTCTCTCTCTCTCTCTCTCTCTCTCTCTCTCTCTCTCTCACACACACACACACACACACACACACACACATACACACACTTTAGCAGAAGCGTCTCCTTACACCCTGGTAACGTCTGTTTTTTTATAGACTCTAAAGTACTTGTCAATTGGAGAAACTTTACGTGGCTCTCACAGAACCCAGTCATGATTTTATCGCCTAGCGCTAAACTGTACTACCTGATTATATTGTACAATTCATTTTTTAAAAACACGAGATTTCGCCTGGGAAACATCCCTAAATCATTGACTACCCATTCAGATCTCAAGTTTATTTAAGCGCCATAATTAACACACGCCCATCCACGAGTTGGAAATTCTTCATTCCCCACTCACCTCCCTATGCAGATCTCTGCCAAGTTTCATAGTATGAAAATATTTCAAAACGTACAAACGCTGCTTCTTCAAAGTTTCAAACAATGTCCATTTCGATAATCAAAACCCAATCTTCAACCCCTGCCCACTTTCGCCTGACATAGTTATCAAACGCAACTCATTAATGGCCCCAATCAGATGTACTCAATTACTAGCATCCTTAAACATTCCACGGAGACAACTCAGTCCAAAAACACATACATTAATTTACAATTGCTATGTCACAATGACATCTACAAAATACAATTCACGCTGACACACTGGTGAAACCCACATTTAGCTAGGTCGAAATAACATCAGGGTTTAGAGACCCCATATTAGGTTCAGGTAACCTGGTATAATACTTCAAGGAGCATCTGTATTATCATGCCACACCCTTGATCAAGCTAAGTTGAAATTGTATCATGGCTTAGCAACCCCACACAAGGTTCAGCTGACCATATTGACAGTCCAGGAAGCACCTTATTACCATACCATGACCGCCCAACCTCATTAAGTTGAACTGAAACGTAAGACAGACATGAAATTGTATAATTCCCAATCCTCAATCGCTTCTTCAAATCCAAGACGAGCATTCTGCTTGGTTATGCTGGTAACAGCATAAAGATAAAATAAAGTTCATAAAGGTATTTTGTCTAATTTATGCATGTGAGTAACCGGCGGAAATTTTACTTTTCTAAAACATAAAGGAAGGCAAAGCAGCGTAAATTGCTTCTTTTCAATTTTAATTGACATTCGAAGATAGAAAACAAAAATGATTTCCTTTGATCTTTACCACAATGTAAAAGTTAAGACGTCTCTGAGAAAATGAATAAAATTATGTCTTGTAATATTGAAATTAAATCTAACCCTAATATTTCGTGAGGCGGAAAATATTGATATCATAACAAGCCAGTAAAATCAAAGATGGAGTCTTCCTCAACTTGATCATGAGAGAGAGAGAGAGAGAGAGAGAGAGAGAGAGAGAGAGAGAGAGAGAGAGAGAGAGAGAGAGAGAGAGAGAGAGAGAGAGAAAGAGAGAGAGAGAGAGAGTTGCAGTAGGATTGTGGTAAAAATATATAATTTTATCCATTTTATATATATATATATATATATATATATATATATATATATATATATATATATATATATATATATATATATATATATATATATATATATATTAGAAATAGTGTACCTATTTTCCGTATTTATAATCCAAAATCTTGTAAACAGGAAATACTTAGACTGGCCCACGTAACACATTTGACTGGTTATTAAGGGATTAATAAGGCTTATCACAAGATCTTAAATCACTTTTATTGGCCAAAATTCGAAAGTGATATTTGTAGATACTGTAGATCTTATCATACTTGTCAAATGATAGGAAAACCCAATGAAAATATACATAAGGCTCATCTGCGACCAATTTCTGCATTTGACGAACCATTTAGCTGAATAATGGTCGATTGTGTCGATCCCTTACCTAAAACCACGTTAGGCAACCAACACATGTTGACCATTATGTGTGCGTCAACAAGATTCCTACAGGTGTTTTCCTTTGAGGAATATATCAACTAAAAATATTGTAGAGGCTTTGATAAAGTTCTTTACTCAATTTGGCCTTTCCAAATCGGCTTAAGCAAGATTTCATCAGACTTGAACAATATAATTCGATCATATTGTTTTGATACGGGTGAAGATTGGGATGAAGGCATGCATTTACTATTGTTGCTGTTAGGGAGTCATTTAAAAAAAAAACTTGAAGATTCAGTCTCATTGAACTAGTTTTCGGTCACACTGTGCGTGGACCATTGAACTTGTTGAAAGAAAAACTTCTTTCTAATGAAGATACTGAACTTAATCTTCTAGATTATGTTTCCAATTTTAAGTACAAGTTTGCAAAGACCTGTGAGCTTTCAAGAGCGAATCTGCACTCTACTCAGTCAAAAATGAAATTAAAGTATGATAAAAACTCAAAGGAAAGTAGTTTTCAGCTTGGTGATAGAGTTCTGGCTCTCTTTCCCATTCCACAAAATTCTCTTCAGGCGAAGTATTATAGTCAGTACACGGTTGAAAAGAAAGTAAATGATTTAAATTGCGTCATAAATACTCCTTGGAGGCGAAAACAAAAATAACATACCACATAAACATGCTAAAGTATATTGAAAGATATAGCCAGGTAAATCCTGCAATTAATTTGGTGTTGGTGTTAATAATTTTTAACGTAGCTTTAACAATTTTTTACTCATATCGCTACGATGTCTGCAGTGCGGCAGTTTATAGTGATGTACAGCACTGGGGCATCATGCCGTAAACATGTAGCATGATGTCCCACCCATTCACATTATCCTGACATCAGTTCTAACGCTAACCTCTTAATGCTTAGCGTCAAGCGAGCCAGCGGTTAGTACCATTTTTTAAAGTCTTTGATATAACTCTACCGGGGATCGAACCCACGACCTCCCGCATCCGAGGCGGACGCTCTAACCACTAGGCCACTGGAGCGGTTTGCAATTATTTTAATT